>LPNX010998607.1:110218-171463 GCA_001517045.1 Pseudotsuga menziesii | reverse complement strand
TTTACAGTCCATGTTTAAGGGAGGATTTTCCCAAGTTGGTTTTGCCTCTTTCCTTGGTTGTATGGACATTGCAGTATGTAAAGGGTGACTAAGACTTGTTGGCCCTATATTTTTGATTTATTACTCATAAAGTCAGGCTTAAGGGGGGGTGTTAGAATAATCAACCCATATTATTTACCCACTTAGACATTATTTCATTTATTTTGTCTTATTTGCCTAGTCCATGAGTCCCACCATGTGCAAGTTGCTAATTGCCTATCCATAGAGGTAAAAATTGCCATTATTGACTCATGGAGTGCTTGGGAAAGCCTTAGGAATCAAATCTGCTTTATTCCTGGCCTCCTAGGCGCCCTTCTGCTTTTTCTGCTTTTTCAGTGTTTTAAGGAACATAGGAAAGCGAGACTAGGTGAGGTGAATCAGCTTTGTTTCCTCTTCCTCCTCCACTCTTTCCTCCATGAAAAAGCATGTATGAGCTTCCATTTGACCACTCTTTACCTTACCCATGTGCCCTTGCTAATTTGTGGGGTCCTTGATAGATTTGGGATCAGCTTTTTACACCTATGGGGGATTTGCCTATTTTGGGTAAGCCTGCTTTATGCTAGATTTGGATTCTTCCTTATGCATTCGATTTGCTCATGTATTCTATATATTCATTAGCCTATGTTATTACAGGGTTGGCTATTGTACACTCAGTTAATATAATTTTGTGTTCCAGCTCCATATTCAGTCTCCATTGTTGATAATTTTGCATGATCAATTGTTAATTGTTGTGGGTGAAATTAATCTACTGCAGGACTGAATTTCTACATACCTAACCTTCAACGAATCATGAATTTGAAAAAAACTAATATCTAGGCTACAAACAAGGGTTTCTATGGTTTAGAATTTAAACTAGGGTTTATGGTGCAAGCTAGGGTTACTAGGATTGCCTATAGGTTTTGTAAGTTAGGATTTCTAGGCTAGAATTGGTGAGAGTTATTAAGCATGGGAAGCTTTTACTAACTTATTTTAACACTTGCATTAGGAATTTAAATGAAAAATTGGGGTGTTGACTAATGTCCTTATAGGACCAACTTTGAGATTCAAGAAAGATGCAATAGACATATCCCAGATAGAGTACCAATAATGGTCTAGAGATATACGACATGATTCATGTAAGTATGTAGTTTACAAAAAATACATGATGAAGATTGTGCAATTTATCAAGTTGTAGAAGTCTATGCAATTTATCAATATATCAAGAGTTCAATCTATTAAGATGTAAATAATCAATGAGACCATGAATCCAAAACACCTGACTACCTACTTGTGGCCATTAAACTAGACCATCTGGATCACCTCTAATAGCAATGATACCCTTTATCCTCTCGTGCTTGAAGTAAGGAAACAAGTATCATGACTTTGATGAGTTCTTGCTTGCCATTGTTTGCAGATGGAGGTTTGTGCCAATAACTGATTTTTTAATGGTATACAATTTGACCTGGTCTATAATCTTCAAATGCATAACCTTTTTTCTTTTGTGCGTGGGAAACATGTGTCAAATATTCTCCTTTCATAACCATCGACCCAAGTGGAAAATCATTTCCCTCAGAGTTGCTTAATGAGACAATGAGGTTCTCCTTCCCATCCAAGAAACGTTCCAACCACTAGTTATTGTGCCATCCATTTCCTATTGGGGAAACTAATGCATATATTTTCACTACATAAAATGAAGTCCATACCTAGGAGTCAGCTAACTAAAAAAACATTTTTGTCAAACATTTCAAAGTTATCAACATAATAGTCAAACTTGGTTGTACAAGATATGATATGTGGTCATAGTCAGGTGAAATACTCGACTAGACCTCCTCCAACTAAGATAATTATGTAGTTATTTGTTGACCAATGGGGAGTGATACATGATCCCAGCTGTCAACCCAATCTATGGATTCACAGTTGTCCCATTCACCACTATTACATGGATAACAAAAACAATAGAGTTTCCTTGTCCACATTTCAACTATAGCATTGTATGCTGTTCTAACTGAATGGAATGCATGAGTTCCTTGGACAGTCTTGCAATCATATTGGTGTGATCGATATACATCAACCACCTCCCAAAAATATCTATGTACATGTTCTTTTTGAGATGATTGGTATTCTTTCCTTCTAGCTCCCCACCCCATCAGTGAAGAACACCATGCAACAATGGTCTTTGCATCTTGGATGAGTGTAATAGTTGTGAATTTAATTTATTTCCTACGTAATGCAGTATTTATGCATGCATATTCTCCAAAATGTTCCCCTTTTCCGTGTCTGGTCTCAAAATAGTTCCAAATATGTGGCACTTGTGCCTCTTGTGGAGAAAACACAACCATTGGAATACACAAGAATTTTTTAATTCCCTGCACAACCATCATACCGAATCCAATGTTGTTCCATATGTATATTGTTATCCTTCAAGTGATTGTAGAACAATTGAAAGTTGTGTTGTACAAAATTCAAGTCATGAAACTTGTCATCACTTATGTAAAAGTGATTCTCCTTCAATATAACCCTTTTATCTTTAGTACTATCTGCCCCATGTCTATAGGTGATATGGATTATAATGCTATCCTGGTCTGAGTGATAATATTGAATCTGAATCTCACTCTATGGTTGAAGAGTGTAGTTTTCTACAAAATCAACCACTGATAATATAGTTCCAATCTCTATAACACACAATGGAATTAGCGTCCCTTTTTAGTGTAATTTTTTTTTACATTGAGTGGTCAAACTAGATGCTAAATGGGGCGCATCACGGACAAAACTTAAAGTGTCTGAAAAAACATATTTTTTTGCTTCCTAGATAGCATCCTTTATGATGTCCAAAATAACGTCTATTTTTTTTCTTCTAGAATAGCGTCCAACTTTGCTTCCTAAACAACGTCGAGGTTTGCTTCCTAAATAATGCCATATTTTGCTTCCTATAGAGTGTCTACTTTTGCTTCTTAAATGAAATCCTATTTAGCACCATATTTGCATCCTTAATAGCACCATGTTAGCATCCAAATAAGCATCCAGTATTGCATCCATTTTTTCTACCACTTTAGCATCCCATTTTGCACCATGTTTTACTTCCAAGTATGTGCCACTTTTTGCTTCCAAATTTGCACCAATTCTTGTTTTTTTTTGCATCATGTTTTGCTACCAAAATGATGTCATATTTTTCTTCCAATGTAGTGCCATGTTTTTCATCCAAAGTAACATCTTATTTTTCTACCATATCTACACCATGTTTGGCTTCATCATTAGCGCCATGTGTTGCATCCTTTTTAATGCCTAGTTTTGCATCTTATTTTGCTCCCATATCAACTCCATTCTTGGCTTCATAATTAGCTCCACGTGTTGCATCCTTTTTACTGCCTAGTTTCGCATCTCTAATTTTGTGGTCACTAATTTAGTCGTTTTTAGTAATTTTATATACGAATTTTGGTCATTTTGTTTGATCACTTATCTCTTATTTTTTGTTTACTAATTTAGTTATTTTAAAACGATATTATAATATCATTACGGTATGGAGGAACCACCTGCTTGTAAGGAAAACACTCTTCCATTGAGCTAGCACCCTTTAAGAATTTGGGAACCTAACTTACAGAGTACTCTAATGGTAAAAAGGATCAATACAATACTTTGAGTATCTAATGGTCGGAAAAGGATGGTAGATTGTATAAGTTCACAATATATGATCAAGAAGTTTATGAAATCCATAAACCTTTTCTAGTAATTTTAAACAAAACTCAAGAAATTGGCTTAATGGGATTGCAAAAATCACTATTCCCTAGAAACCATAAGTGTACTACTATATGAGACCTATCAACAACAATTATCTCAGTGTGGATTCCAAGGATATAGTATATAAGCATGATCATCCTAGAGCCATGTATAAGTGGAGAAATAAGGAGAATCAAAAGAGGGAGATCAACCTAATAGTTGGCGCTTCACATGAATCCTACCCACCATGGGATGAGCAAAGTTCCTTCTTCGATCAAGCTAATGAGTATCCACAAGGAAAAATGGTTAGGATATATTGTGATGCCAATTCATAATGTTTATTCGCTTCCCAAGGTGATGTTGCAGTGCTTGGGCTAGGAGATCTACATGATCCCAAATAGCATTGGATATAAGCATATTCACGGGGCCATAGATTATAGGATGAGGTTGTATTTTTATCTTTTTCTTTGTAAAACAGGCATGATTTGAAACACTGTGAGAAGGAATAGAATCATATATACTTAGCAAACTACAATCATGACATGGCATAGGACTCTACTCTAGAGTCATTGTGTAGATGTTGGAAATGGGTATAACTGCCAAAGGAATATGAACAACATCCATTTAAATATGGATGCAAAACCTTCCATGTCAGAGAAATACTTGATGGAAATGAGCTTACTTTTTCTAACATAAAGAAACAAAAAAGCCAAAAATGGAAGCTCCAGGGGGAGACGCATAACATTAGAACAAAAAATCAACACCCTAAAGAAGTTCCATCTATATTTTGCATTGTAAACAAGGAAGCATTCATGATATAGAAAAAATTGTCTGTGATCATAAAATAGGTCATATTTCACTTACCTATATCGCAATGTGATTACTCTATTGGCCATGTTTCCATTTTGGTCACTATAGAAAGATCTTTTCATGAAAAAATCCATTATCTTTAGAATCTCATTATTATCAATTGACAGATAATAACATATTTAAAGCATAAAATACCATGTTTAAACACTTGTTTCAATAATCATATCTCATAATGAAAGAAAACCAAGAAAAAATATTGATAAAATCAAGAAATTACCTTTGATGTTCCAATGCAAAACTTGGTTGATATGACATTGCATACATTTGTTTACCAACACAACCTGCATCATACAACATAATGTAGTGTTTAGATATTAAGAATGAGATAAGTGTTGCATTATTGAAGACTGAATAAGAATGCCCTTCAACTTTTATAATTATTCTTAGTTAATATGGATTTTATATTGAGGGGAGTTAAAAAAATTGTATTTTGTATTAAGACGAGGTGCTAAAATAAGTGATGCTCAATAATATATTAGGATCCATGATATATTATGTATTAATGTGTAATAAATATCATGTGTGTTACTAAGAAATCAATTTAATGAATAACATTTAGTATTGGTAGTTAGGGATGGCCATGTAGAGTAAGTAATTAAACCACAATGAAAATATGCTAGCAAATTGTATCAATTAACTCAATTAATATGTAATTCTACATCTCTTCTCTTTCACGAGTGTTCGATGTTAAAGTATATCTTTCACTGCACTAACATCCTCAAGGAGACAACAATGATGACTAAATATACCCTTCTTTTAAAAATTAGTTTGTATTCTAGAATGTCAGTGGACCTTCTAACCCTTGCAAAAACCTAGATTATGTTTGCATACTTCCATCCATACACTCACTTTAAAAGTTGTTTGTTTTGTATCTGAAATGGGGTTGATCACAAAATAAGGACATAAAATAAATATATAAACTAATTATCATCCTAAAAACGTAATAAAGGAGAATAAACTAAAAAAAATGAAAGAATAGTTCATGAAGCAATGCTAGAGGAATACCATAATCAACCTAAATCATAATCTCACGAATGTCTCATTAAGGAATTTAGAGAATTTTGAGGTCTTGGTCTCATCTAAATCAAAGAGTAATGGAAAACAATAAAATGTGTCTTCTATATAAAAATCTTGTGATACAAGAAATACAAACAACAAACCATTAAGAATAATGGTCAAGTCATCTCTAAATCCTAAAATTAATTCAATATGGAATGTTTACATAATGTTCATGGCAATGTTCTAATTATGTGTTGTCCTACAAAATATCATCAATCATTATGACTTGTCAAATAATGAAAATGTGTATTAGATGGAAAGAGAAATGCATATAACACAACAACGTGGGCCAAAGACATGCATGGCAAACCCTGTTTAATTGATAAAACTAAATCCAATGTTGCATCCATAGCATTAATCTAATATTGATATGGGAATTTGAATGACTTGATTGGAACAACTCTAAATTGGTTTAATCATTATTTCTATCCACCATACTCTGTTTACCACCATAGTGGGCATTCGTTTGCAAAATTTCCATATTCAGTGGAAAGTCTTTTGCAAAATATCCATATTCATGGAAACCCATACATTTGAATGGAATATGATCATAATCATTAGAGGAATTTTGGGGTCTAAAATGGGCCTCCTAAGGAAAATAATAAAATAATAGTTAAAATAATAAAATAATAGTTAAAATAATAAAATAATATTGATTAATTTTAGAGGAAGAAAGAAAAAAACTACTTTTTGTGTTCGTATTTTCGACATATCTCCCTATGTTTTTACTCAAATTTCGATCGGGAGAGCTCGTTGGATGCGGAATTTGATTCCGCATCCAACGAGTACCCACACTGCATACTTTTGATGGACCCCACTACCTTAAAAACAATAAATACCTGGAAAAACGTGATGAAATACCGCATCCAACGAGCTCTCCCGCATCCAACGAGCTCTCCCGATCGAAATTTGAGTAAAAACACAATGAGATATGTCGAAAATACGAACAAAAAAAGTAGTTTTTTTTAATGACAAATATGTCAATTCAACCATTATGGTTGACTTATTTTATTGAAATTCTATTGGTTCTTGAATTCCAACTCACAAAAACTTATTTTGTCACGTTTTCTTATAAGGCCCATTTTAGACCCCAAATTTCCTCTAATGATAACTTCGAAATATGGGCCTTTTTATCTACCTACAACACAATCACTTCTAGAATCCCTTGAATTGAAATACAAGAACTAACATACATACTAGCATTAGTATCGGGTCTATGAAAACATTTCCCTATAGAGTTTGGAGTTGCCTCCAAGGTTTTGGGGTCTAAGGTGATGAGAGGGAGGCGAGGGAGGTGGACCTAAATGGTGATATTTGTTGGACTTCCTCTTTTGGATCGAAATACAGGGACCAACTACTGAGATAAATGCCACAGAAGCTCATAAACCACGGTCCATTGTGAAATACACAGTCTTGGTTGTTGTTTAGCTGAAAATGAAAGGAAAACTAACTTCTTCCACCGAAATAGAAGTGGAATACAACTTTGCAATGGGGAGTCCACTACTTCTAGATCCTACCCTCAATGGTTTTTGTTTTGGATTAGGGCCCTTGTAAATTTTAAATCTTTTCCAATAGTACTTGCCCAAGATAGAGTAAAACTCTCTTCTTTGGAGCATCCACATAAACCTTGAGTTTTGGCACTTTTCCATATTTTTGCAAACCTTGACTAGTTTAAATGTGAATCCCTAGCTAGCTTTTCTAAGGCTGAAACAGAATTCGTCAATGGAGTGGATTGGGAGGGGGAGCCACTTCTGCATCCTTGGGGAAGCCATGAATGGAGATTATATCAATATTGAGCACAAAACAAATATGAACCAAAGCACATGATCATACCTCGTGATACCTGTATCTTTCTCTCCCTCAAATATCCTCATATCCATACTTATAATAATCCCCTCATATCCCTTTCTCTCTCTCTCTTCCCTACAACAACACCTACTCCTAAACCCGCCCTTATCTCTCTCTCTCTCCCTCAACCACCTAACAACCCTTTCTCTCTCTCTCTCTACCCATAACCACCCCAAATATATCTATACACCTAACCACTCCTCCTCTCTCTACCCCTAACCCTCTCTCTCTCACTCACTCACTCACTATTCCCCCTCCTCTAGTTACACCTAACCCTCCCCCTCTCTTTCTCCTACTCCAACAACTAACCCACCCTCTCTTTTTCTCCTAATCTCTTTTACCTTACAACTAACCATCCCACCTCTCTCTCTATCTCTATAACCCCCTCTCTCTCATAGATAAATGATATGATCATGATGGGGAGATTGTTTTCATCACCAAGACACACTCGCTTTACTATAATGGATGAATATGACTACAAATGAACAATAGAGAAAATGAGGCCTATGGACATTTAGTTTATATTATTTTAAAAATAACAAATAGTATATGTAAAAACATAAAATTAGCATAGTATGATGGTGTATATTTCCAATACCTTTCCAAAGAGCTAAATAACTCCAGAGAAAGCGATGTTTGGATAGAAAGTTATCGCCAAAATGGTAGAGTAGTTTTTAATAATAAAAATAATTCGAGCACATTATTTTTTACAACGCACGTGTGTTATGAAAACGTGAATGCATTATTATTTAGAACATGTGGGCACTTTTTAGCATGTTCTCCACCTTACGTGGAGGTTTTACAATTCTTGAACCTCTACAAAAAGGAATTTGCACACTTTTTTACCGCGTAGGATAAACAGCCACCAAATCGCCCCGTTTTTCCGGCCGATTTTTTATTAAAATCAGTCAAATGTTTGCTGTCAAATTGTTTATTTCATTATTTTGGAATTCTACTAATGTTATTAGCTCTTTCTATACTAAATCGGGCATTTTAAAACTACCCAAATGATTAAAATTACGATTTAATTCCTCGAAAGAATGATTTACACGAAAATTGATCTGCCGAATTCCGGCGAGTCGGGGGCAATTTGGTGAACGCTTATACTGCTCCCTTTTTTACAACTTTAGTGCTAGCAGGTTCTTATTACAACAAAACTGGGTCCCATCTTTGTGATGGGAATCATGTAGTTGTTCATGGTGCCCTTCTTGGCGTTGTTTTAGGTATCATTCTTTGTCTAGAATGCTAGAATTTTTTTTGGGAAATTAATGGTTGTATTTCCTCCCACAAACATATCAATAACCATAATACACACAACTACTAGCTAAATCCTCCCGATGACATTGGAATTATACTTGGGTGAAAGATACACTCATTGAGTTATCCGTGGTGGTATGAGGAAACACTCTAGGCCTTGGATGAATAGATTATTCCTCTAGGGACTACGGCTTCAGTTTCTTCCCTCAACAATGTCTAACACCTCAAAACTCATTTTTAGTGCCCAAAAACTCCTAATAGTATCAACATCTCCACTTTTTTTCCAAGTATACATGCAAGATATCCTATATGGTGATTTGAGCCACCTTTTTTAAACCTAGATGCACACAAGATTCTTTTAGGGCCCAAGGACCAAATTATTATCCTTTACCATGCATAGGGTTCCACGACCTATTCTTAGTTCTAGAAGCTTGTTAATTTCCCATGATATCCCTATTATAATGTCAAGGATCTGTTTGAGAGGACACCTATCACGATTTGATCCAGGATTCTTGGTTATGGATGCTCAAAAGATTCATTTGGTGTATATGTATAATGTTTCTCCCTCAACCATAATCACAGCCATTATACCTATCGCTAGTGATCAAAACAACTTGATGGTGCTGCTATCCACCAATGAGGGTAAGAATACACTCAAGATGCTAATGTGGCGGTGTTGTTGATAACCTTTGATGTCTAGAAACTTCATGCAAGGCATAAGTTACAGGTTTCCTCCCCCAATCATACAAGGTTGCAAGGATCAAACCTAGTGATCAAAATATTGCAATGATATGTTATCCATCAAACAATTTAAGAATATCTATTAAAATAATCAATCAAATAATATAAATTCAATTCAAAATTTTCTTTTACAATGACATTTAAAATGTTACTAAATTAATAGTTTATTGTGGTAATTATTTCTCATAAATATTAACAAACACTTTTATTTATCTCAAGTCACAAAATAGTATAAAGTAAGTACTTGAATTGGGTTATTTACAAAGTATTATTTATAAATTTTGTTAAAGTGTATTTATCTGTTTAAATAATAAAAAATAACAACTATATTTATACAAAATAATTATTTGTAAATTTGTTGCATATTTATGGTACAAAGCCAAATAATTAAATCTTGAAAATTTATTTGTTGAAATAAAATAAACCAACACATTTGCATTGCATCACTTGCAAATGAAAAACACCAACTAAGTGATGCAAATGTGCATGCCATAATTTATAAACCCATTAAAATCATAATTAAAATCAAAACATATTATATTAAAAAAAATGTATTTATACCACTATGCTAATTAGCAGTCACATCGGTGAAATACCAAGTAGAAATTGGAATTTGAAAAGAAATTTATAGTGTCTCCAGCATGGTTAAAGAAACTCATAGTCTATGGAAGATGGTTAAACTACAGAAATATGGCAGTTACATCATCAATTAACTAGCTAAATTCAACACTAATGGGTAAATGTTGCACAAATGATTATTATCTGATAAAATTTAACTATGTTCCCATTCATAAATCTCATCATGAATTCTTCTGAGTCAAATTCTACTTAAACTTCTGTCCAATATCGTTAGGCACCAATCCTGTAAGATTCTTTCATAGTTTCACCTCAAAACAAATGGAAGACTTACGCTTACATTTCTGAAATTCTTATGGGAGAAGTAGTGCTTTCACAAACAATTCCTTTCCATTTGATAAAATAACAAGGATCAGAAATCAAATCTTTTATGGAAATTGTATAGCCTCAAGAGATTTCGATGCATTATAAAAGCTACTGGGTTAAAAATTGAATCATAATATCAACAATTCTAGATGTTTCAAAATTAAATCATAATATAAAAAATTCCAATCTCCAAAGAGCACTAAGATAAATTACTACCTTATGCAGATGTTGCAGATCGAATCCCATATGCAAATCAAATCCGTGAATGTATTATCCTGATAGAAAATGGTTGCCACGATGGCCAGCTGTTTTGTGTAATCTTCAATCTTTTGTAATAACATAAGCGTCATTTAAGTTTAGACTTGATTTGTGGTTGGTGAGCAATAATAAAGAATAAGTTAAATGTTTCTTGTTATTCATGCATTAGCTAGGAGATATTCATGGATAAGATATAAGTTATTCTTACATAGCTACCACTTATATATATATATTATTTAATTGTTTATTTTGAATTTCAAATAATTGCCATACAGTCAATCTCTAGAAAACACTTCTTCATCTTAGTGCAATCTAAGAAAGCATAAGTACGAGTCCACCCTACATTCCAACATATGAACACCTAGAGGTGTAAAACTAAAAAATTATGTAAACCCATCCCCATCCATTGTTGAAATAAATATGACTATCTCCTTAAAAATAATTAATTGAATTAAACTATTTACAAATATTGATGACAATTTTCTATTTCTAATATTGCTAATACAATATTGGCACCACTTTAATACCACCAACTTAGCACAAATCTAGCTAACCAACCAAGCTGAAGATACTCTTATTTATTGTGTTAACTGTTGATGTATTTGTAACTTCGGAATGTATTCACCAATGTATCTTTTGTCTTGTACCCTGATGTTTATTCCAGGATGTATCTGTAATGTAATTGAGTCATGTCATGCGTCGATGTTCTGATCGGGAGGATCTATATTGTAAACAATTCATGTCAAGTCATTGTGGGTAACCCTCCTATTGTTCAAGGGTTAAATTCCTTGCAGTTCCGGGGCGCTAGGGTTATTAGACTCTCCTAAAGAAGTCGACCCTATTAGGGTTTAGTCAAGGCAGGAATTAGTATAAATAGAAAGCTAGCCTCTCTATTTATCACACACTCAGTCACACTCAGTTGTAGCGCATAGCTGAGGAAGAAGAAGACACTAGGGCTAGGAAGAAAGAGGTTGCTGCTGTCGGGAGATCATCTTACTATTTTGGGGTTTTACTTTTGGTGTTGATTCTATCTCTGAGGAAGTTGCAGGGTTTTCTCCATTTATGGTTTCCTCGAGGAAAAACATTGTTTTCATTGTTTCTTGTGTTTGATTGTTGTGCTTGTTATTCTCTAAGTTAAAGATCCTAATAATGCTAGGTTAATGTTAAAAATCTAACATGGTATCAGAGCTAACCTGAGAAGAAAACATTATGTAGCTGCGGGAACTAGGGATTCTTACTTTGTGGATGTTCCTCCACAGATTTTCAGCAAAAGAGGTTTGGATTAACTCTCCTCCTTACAGTGCATCTTTCTGTCGAAGCAAAATCCAATTCTAAGGTTTTTCAGTTTTGGACCCAACACTACCGCCAGAAATTAGGACTTTCCACGAAAGGGGAATTTTTCAGTGAGCCTAGGCCTCGATTGATCTCCTCCCCAAAATCAAAGTTAGGGATCAAGATCAAAGCATTTTGTTGGACAGAACTCCAAAAATGTAAAACCCTAATCTGCTCATGAACTAACACTACAGAATTTCAGCTCCAAATCCTGATCCGGCATCTTGACCTAGTAAGATCTAAATATTTTGTATTTCCATTTGAGGTTCTCAGTTAAGATATCTTGTCACATCCCCATGCCTCCGACCGGCGAAGAGGACGTGACACAAGCTTCAATCACCCGGGCTAAGAGCCCCATAAACATGTACATGCATAAAAATTGCTAAAAACAGAATGCTTAAACATGTGCATTGAACTTAAATATGCACATATGAGAATTTATCATGGATGCAATTATCCATCAGACACAGCGGAAACATCATACATTCAAGCAAGCATTCTTTCTACATGTTCATTTCATTTTCATTAACAGAAATTAAGAATTGCAGAGGTAAAATACACAAGATCACTTATCTTATGAAGAATTCGATCCGCAACCAGCTACGTTGCTGCAACGTTCCACTCAACCATAGGCCAGCGTGCTCCTTAATCTCTCAGCAGCGCTGCGACCCCCGAGCTGGGCATGATTCTCCAAGGATTAAGGGAACTAGCAGGCTTACACATAGCAGGAGAAGGAAAATTGTTAAGCTGGTGAGCTCATTACAGAGCTAAGAACACCTACACCAGAACTAGCCTGACCTCTAAAACACCCAAACACACCCAACACAAGGAATCAGTCCCTTCTCTGCTACACAGTCCCTCAGGCCCTACATTCCCTTCCAGTGTTATTCAAGGGTGATGGAGAAGAAGGCCAACCCTCTAGCTCTGTCTGTGTGGTTTCCAGCCACCATGTTTATCAAGCAAATCTAAGCCAACATCTCTGCTTCTCTCACAGTCCGAAGACCAAACATTGCACTCAGGAAATTAATTTAGCTGTCACAGCTTAAACCAGGGGAAAAACGAATTCTGAGTCATTCTTGGCCCTATCGTGGCCAAAATGACTCTTCAAACAAAATTACAACAGCCCCAAGGATGTAAGGAAGACCATGACAACATAGCCAACAATGTGGAAAAATAATAGTGCTGAAATGTATCAGGGAGTACAACTTATAGCAAACGTGGGGAAATAAAACTCGTCCTGGGCAATAGAACCACTGAGAAAACACATAAGGACCACACAGAGAAAGAGAGAAATACCAAATTTCGATAGCCCCATCATCCACGATTTCGTAGAGAAAGAACGACGTGGTAAAACCCATAAATTCATGTGCGTGAGAGAAACAATCAGACCCCGTGAGGAACTAACATCTCTTCCTGGGCGCGTGGGTGAACAACAACAGCTGAGAGGACGTGAAATTTGATGTGTGTGAGTAACAGCAACAAATTCCCTGCGTGAAGATGAGCAACAATGGAAAGGACGCGAAATTTCAGTGCGTGGGTGAAGAGTGTGTTTTTCCTTTCCCTTCAGAAGTCAACTATGGGTGGAGTGTGCATGGAGGCATGGACTGACAGTCCTGCCACCCTACTCCCAAAACAATTAACTGCCGTAACTTCCCTCAGCTACCAGCAGAAATTATTAACTGAAGGTGGTTGAAATAAAACAAAAGAAGATGACACATGGGTTTTTCCCCCTTTTGGCTCAAGGTTTGAAAAATCCCCCCCCACATCCTTATCCTTCGGAAAAATCATTCCCCATTTGATTTAGTTTCCGCGACCGTAGCTGGTTGTGTTCATTTTAATTATAGATGCATATTTACATGATGACCAACATAATATATGTCGCATGCCCCGATATACCATCGGTGACAAATTTAAATCCAAGACATAGCATAACCGATCAATGGTGGGGCCTTGGCCTTTAACTCCACAGCATGATCATTTACAATATACACATCATATACATCTAATGTAACGGGGTCAAAACCGGGGCATTACATGTCTCATCATAACAAGCTTGATGAAAAGTTTGAGGGAGATGATAACTTCCGAGCCTGGAAGTATAGGATATCCCTGGTCCTAGAAGAAAATGAGTTGGACTCCTACATCCATGAGGAGGCTCTAGTTCCAGAGAGAGATGAGGCTAAGGCCTTACATAAGAAGAAGTTGGTTATGGCAAAGAGGATTATTGCTGATTCAATGAAGGATAACCTCATACCACAGGTGTCCTCCATAAAGACACCTAAAGCTATGTTTGATTCCCTAACCAAATTGTTTGAAGGGAAGAACATAAACCAGAAGATGACTCTGAGAAACCAGCTGAAGAATGTAAACATCCCGAATGCAGAAAGCATCCAGTCTTACTTTACAAGGGTCTCTCAGATCAAGGAACAACTGGAAGCAGTAGATGAAGAATTAGAAAATGCAGAGTTTGTGATGACCACCTTGAATGGTCTCCCTAGATCATCAGACTCCTTTATTCAAGGGATCTGTGACGGAAAGAAGTTAGTCAAGTTCAACAGACTATGGGAAGAGTGCTCTCAAGAAGAAGCTCGGATAGTAGATCGAGAAGAAAATATGGGAAGTGAATATCAAGCTCTCACAGTACAATCCAAAAAATCTAGATCTAGCCACCACAGAAGTAAGTACTCTCATCAAATAAATAACTCTAGAAAGCCTAGAGATTTGTCTAAGTACATTTGCTATACATGTGATGAAAGAGGACATTTTACTAGAGACTGTCCTAAAAATAAAAGTAGCTCTCATAAGAAGAAGGGAAACAAGAGAAGAGATCATGCTCATGCTGCAGAGGATGATGAACCTTCCACAAAGAGAAATAGACAGGTCAGTGATGATTCTTCAAGTGATGAAGAATATGTTCTGATCTCCACTCTCACGGGAACTATCACACATGGCAGCAATGATTGGCTTATAGACAGTGGTGCTTTCAAGCACATGACAGGATTCAAGAAATCCTTTGTGAAATTATCTGAACATGAATCACCTCACAAGGTGAAACTTGGAGATGACTACGAGTATCCAATAAAAGGTAGTGGGAAATCCTCCTATAAGCTAGACTCTGGAAAATCTATGACAATGAAGGAAGTATTGTTTGTACCAGGACTAAAGAAGAATCTCCTCTCCATATATGCATTAGATGCAAAGGGAATGAGGGTTGCATTTATAGATGTTCAATTCATCATGTGGCCAAAAGAAAAGACCATTGATGATGCAGTAGTGATTGGGGAATAAGAAGGAGGCTTATACAAATTGAAAGGCCATCCAGAACAAGATTTGGTTCATGACTCGGTACAACCAAATGAGCTTTGCCATAGAAGGCTTGCACATGTGCATTACAGAGCACTGCCACTTGCAAGCAAAGCTGTTGAAGGACTCCCATAAGTGCAAACAAAACATGAAGGTGTATGCAAAGGATGTGTAAAAGGGAAGAACACAAAGAAGACATTTCCAAGTAGCGAAAGCAAGGCAAAAGGAATCTTGGAAATCCTCGATTTCGATGTATGCAATCCTATGTCATCCAATTCACTAAGCGTGTATGCATACTATCTTTCTTTTATTGATGATTTTTCTAGAAAGGCATGGATATACTTTATGAAGAACAAAGATGAAGTATTCAGTAAGTTCAAGGAATTCAAAGCCTTGATCGAGAACCACACCAAAAAGAAGATCAAGACCTTTCAATCAGATAATGGCAGAGAATTCACTTCGAATGAATTCAAAGAGCTATGTAAAGACTCATGGATTAAAAGGGAGTTGTCCACTCCTTATAACCCTCAACAGAATGGGATTGCATAAAAGAAGAATAGAACTATCATGGAAGCTGCAAGGGAAATGCTTCATGATCAAGATCTTCCTATGCATATTTGGGAAGAAGCTACCAAAACAGCAGTGTATGTACAGAAACATAATCCACACAGAGTACTCGAGAACAGGACATTTGAAGAAGTCTTCTCTGGTAAGAAACCAGAAGTCAGCCATCTCAGAATATTCGGTTGTCCAGTGTACATTCACATTCCAAAAGAGAAGAGGACAAAATTAGATCCTTCAAGAAAGAAGGGTATATTTGTGGGATACTCTGAAAGCTCAAAGGCTTACAGATTATACTTCTCAGGGTTCAAGAAGATTGACATTAGCAGAGATGTAAAATTTAACGAAGAATCAGCCTACATCAAATCCAGGAAGAAACCGGCTGAAGAACCTAAAGAAACAAGAGCACCTAGAGTTCATGATACAACCATGAATGAAGAAAATCAAGAAAAAGATCGATAATTAGAAGAACCTCAAGAACCTATAGATCCACCTTTGAAGAAGAATCCTCATAAGAGGAAACCTGCTTGGGTACGTGAAATTATCCAAGGTGCAGAAAGATATGGAGCTTCAGAAGAAACACCTAGAGGAAGAAAGAGAACTAGATCATGTTCTAGTTAGGTAGAATTGCTATGTGACATTATTGATAAAGAACCTTCCAACTATGAAGAAGCGGTAGAACGGAAAGAATGGAAGGATTCTATGATCAAAGAGTACCGATTGATCATGAAGAATAATGTTTCAAATGTTGTCCAAGACTAGAAGGGAAGTCCATTGTAACTTCCAAATGGATCTATAAGATCAAGCATGCTGCAAATGGCAGCATCGAGAAATATAAAACAATATTTGTGGCTTGTGGTTTCTCCCAAAAAGAAGGAATAGATTATGAAGAAACCTTTGCACCTGTAGCTAGATACACTTCCATCAGATCAGTAATTTCTCTAGCTACAGTGATGAAATGGAAAATACACCAGATGGATGTCAAGACTGCTTTCTTGAATGGTGTAGTGGAAGAGGAAGTGTATGTGGAACAACCACTCGGTTTTGAGACACATGACAGAGAGTCTCATGTATGTAGATTGAAGAAATCCCTGTACGGTTTGAAATAGGCACCTAGGACATGGTATGGTAGAATTTATGGTTTCCTATCCAGTTTGGGATTTACAAAGAGTAAAGCAGATTCTAACTTTTACTACAAGGTTGAAGATGGAAATCCAGTGATACTCCTACTATATGTGGATGATCTATTTGTAATAGGTATGAATGGGTTGATTGCCGATACAAAGAGGAAACTTGCTGCCGAATTTGAAATGAAAGTCTTGGGAATGAAGCACTATTTCTTAGGCATGGAGGTGTGGCAGAATGTGGATGGGATCTTCCTTTGACAAGGGAAGTATGCAGTAGAGATCCTAAAGATATTCAAGATGATGGATTGCAAGGCCATAACCACACCTATGGCATCGAACCTGAAGCTATTGAGTGATGCTTCATCAGAAGTGGTTGATGCTACGATGTATCGTCAGATGATTGGGTCCTTGATGTACCTGACGAACACGAGACAAGATATTTTATTTGCTATGAACACCTTGAGCCAGTTCCTGACAGATCCAAGACATGTTCACTTGATTGCTACAAAGCATATTCTGAGGTACCTGAAGGGTACAATTGACTATGGGCTGAAGTATGAGGCAAATCAGAAGATTAACCTAGAGGGTTATGTTGATTCAGATTGGGCAAGCAATTCCATCGATAGGAAGAACACTTCAGGATGATGCTTCAGTATGGGATCAGGTGTGATCTTTTGTTTCAGCAGGAAGCAATCCTGTGTGGCACTGAGTACAGCTGAAGCAGAGTATGTTGCAGCTTGTTTATCTAGTTGTGAGGAAATATGGATGAGGAAGCTACTTTTTGATTTATTTGATCTCCATATGGATGCTACTTGTATATATTGTGACAACCAGAGTTGTGTGAAGTTGTCAGAGAACCCTGTGTTCCATGACAATTCGAAGCATATTGACATCAAGTATCACTATATCAGGGATATGGTGCAGAGAGGAGTAGTGAATCTCTAGTATGTTGTGATGGAGGAACATATAGTTGATGTATTGACGAAGCCATTGGCTAGAGTGAAGTTTGAGTACTTCAGGGAGAAGCTTGGTGTTCTCCATATCGGGGTTCCTACCAAGGGGAAATGATGAGGCTGAGAGCTATTTTGACATGGTGAGAGGATTAGGTTCCTTCCATGGTGAGATGTAAGGGCTGAGCCATTCTGTCATGGTGAAAGGATTTGGTTCCTTCCATGTCAGATATGAGTGCTAAGCCATTCTGATGTGACTATAGGATTGGTCACTACATGATTAGATGTAAGGGCTAAATGCCATTCTTGGAATGGAGGCACCTAGTCAGTTACCAGGAAAACTTAGACTGGGACTATAAGGTTCATTCTGATATGACTATAGGATGTAGTCTTACATGATCAGATGTGAGCGCATGGCCATTATGATGTGATTGAGGGATGTGTTCCCACTTGATAAGATATAAGGGCTGATGCCATTCTCTGGGAGAATGGAGGCACCTAGTTAGTTACCAGAAATCCTCAATCTGGGACTGAGAGCCCTTCCAATGCGGTGTTTTTGAACATGGTCAAACGTAAGTGCAAAGCCTTTTCGATGTGGTGTTTTCAAACATGGTCGAATGTAAGTGCAGAGCCCTTTCGATGTGGTGTTTTCGAACATGGTCAAATATAAGTGCTGAGCCCTTCCGATGTGGTGTTTTCAAACATGGTCAGATGTAAGTGCAGAGCCTTTCCGATGCAGTGTGTTTGCACATGGTCGGATATAAGTGTTGATCCATTTTGGCACGATGTGTTTACACATGGTAAAATATGAGTGCTGGGCCTTTTCGACAAGATGAGGTCAAATGTGGGTGCTGGGCGTGCCTTTCTAACAAGATGAGGTCAGATGTAAGAGTTGGGTGGGCCATTCTGACTTAGGGTCAGATATAAGAACTAATGAAGACCTACATTAAGGGTAGGCCCACAACTAGTATGAAAAAGGGCTGGCTCTGTAGAATTTCCTATGATGAGAAGAATCAAGAGATAGCACCGATGATGATGATGATCCAGACTTGATGATGATCCATATCAAGTGATGATCCAGATGTGATGATGATCCAGACTCGATGATGATCCATATGTGATGATGATACAATGACGATGATCTAGCAATGATGATCTAGTAGTCACGATGATCCAAATCCTGAGATGAAGAAGACTTGAAGAAGAAGATGACTTAAAAGATGAATTGAAGACAAAGAAGACTTGAAGAAAAAGATGACTTGAATATGAATACAACTTGAAGATGACGATTCCCAGATGATCCAGTCGATACAGAGAAGAAGACTAGTGCTGAAAATTGTGTTGAAAGAATACCTTCCTAGTTAAGAGGGAGTGTTGATGTATTCGTAACTTTGGAATGTATTCACCTATGTATCTTATGTATTGTACCCGGATGTTTATTCTGGGATGTGTCTGTAATGTAATTGAATCATGTCATTCCGTGATGTTCTGATCGAGAGGATCTATAATGTAAACAAGTCACGTTAAGTCATTGTGGGTAACACTCCTATTGTTCAAGGGTTAAAATCCCCACAGTTCTGGGGCACTAGAGTTATTATACTCTCCTAGAGAATTTGGCCCTAGAAGGGTTTAGTCAAGTTAGGAATTAGTATAAATAGAGAGCTAACCTCTCTATTTATCACACACTCACTCACACTCAGTTGTAGCGCATAACTGAGGAAGAAGAAAACACTGGGGCTAGGAAGAAAGAGGTTGTTGCTGTTGGGAGATCATCTTACTGTTTTGGGGTTTTACTTTTGGTGTTGATTCTATCTCTGAGGAAGTTGTGGGGTTTTCTCCATTTATGGTTACCCCCAGGAAAAACACTGTGTTCATTATTTATTATGTTTGAATGCTGTGCTTGTTATTCTCTTAGTTAAAGATCCTAATAATGCTAGCTTAATGTTAAAAATCTAACATTAACTATCACAATAATTTAAAGTAATATCTTTATATTAACTAATTTCCCATAAAATCTTACTACTTGGACCATGGAATTAAACAAATTAAAGCCAACCTACAATAAACTTGTAATACTCTTTTTTTTGTGTGTAAGTTCCAAACAAAATTATATTAATATACAAAAAGATTGAAAGTACATACAAAATAGTTCATGAGATTCAGTAGCTCATCAAAGCAATTTACAAAAGTGAAACCGAAATAAATCACTCATATACTAAGGGACCTAGCCAACCTATTCTTCATGTAAATATCAATGTTTGTTTTTCTAACCTAAAGAGCCTCATAGACTAAGTAGGCTTAGTGTTGTATACAAAATGTAAGAAACTTCTTGCAAGCTTTGAAATCTCTCAGGAAAACCTAACAACTCCATATTGTAAAAGACTGAGCAACAAAAACAAAAAGATGAAATTAACGAGAATGAGAGCATTAATGGGTGCTACAACAATCACTAGCTTCCTCTTGCTTCTCTTCCACAATTAGGCATTTGTATTAGCCTGCGATGGAAGAATTCTCGAGTGTCATTTTAACTGGAAGGGGAAGGGGGATCATTTTCTTAAAGGGATTCACGTTTGTTTATGCTATCCAATTTCTTCCATTTTTGTGTAGCTGGAAGAGTCCATGTTGGTTTTTTCCAGGGCCACGAGAACTTATTTATCAATTTCATTCTCATGGTCCTTTGTGGGTTTGGGGAGGAGGGAAGGGCTCGTTGAAGGAAAACTATTGGCCTTCGAAGTGGGAGGTGGAAGGATGTGGAGGACGATTGTCAACAAAAAAATTCCCCTGAGATTTTATCAACCCCTTAGCTAGCATATTCTTCACATTGCAATAGTTCATGTGCCAATTGTTGGAGGACCATTTCCTCCTCCAAGTCATCATTCTGAAGATGCGATGACACAAAAATATTGAATCCGCTATGTGAATACCCTCTATTTCCTCGATGCTTAGGGGTTCCCCTTCTATGACAGGCTCAACATCGAGTAGCTTTCAGTTTTTGTGACATTCTGACAATGGCTCTTGTACTCCTTCAGGGTATAAGGCTAGAAGTAAATAAGATTATCTCCTCTTACCTGCAAAATAATTCTATTGGGGTCTCAATTTCTTATAAATCTAGGGGTAGACATTTGCAAAATCTCACAATGCTATCAAAATGAATTACCCCGTGCTTGAGGAAAACTCTACCAGTGCATTGCTCATTGTAAACCGAGAATTGACAAATTCCCAAATTTATATTGAAGTTTAACTTCATTCAGAGAAGAAATAAATGGAAACAGAGAATCATGATGCTAAGAGTAGATGTAACCAGCTCAAAACAATTACTGAGAGCTCTATCCATTAAAACCAAGACTTCATAGAGTGAATTCATTAAATGCCTAGGGAAAGTGGATCATCAAACACCACATTGGTGAAGGATAAATGGCTCCTCCATAGTCTCCACAAGTGCCCTCTCCATATAGACACCAGCATCAGGGAAACCTTTCATACTCTTAATTATATCGAAGAATTTCAATAGTTTGCTCATGATGAGAGTAATCAATTAGTTTATAATTTTCTCACGATCAAAGTAATCGTTGTCGTTAAATCGTCCCCAAACGGAGAAAGAAATAAAACATCCGAATAAATCAAGAAATAAAGTGAGAAGAAATAAAATTTCAATTTGTACACCAACGAAAGTAATAAAAATGAGGATGTGTAACGATACAAACCTTGGGATGAAAACCATTATACTACATTATTGCAGAACCTGCATAGACATGCAATACAGTAGCTCGCAGAAGCTTTGTAGTTGCAGGTTTGTATATTAGATCCACCATAAGCTTCGGTATAAGAACTAACATGTCCGAACTATGACTAAAAGATTCTAGGGACTTTCGTGTAGTGAAGTTTCTATGGAATTTCACTAAGTCAATACAATGCAATTGAAATCAAAAAATTTTCCATGTTAACATCACGAGGGCTTCACTTTTTGACCAATATCCTATCACGTTAGTTCATATTGTGGGTTTAACAAATATATTTCAGATATTGGGGGGATGAGGGGTTTAAGGTTGGGGTGGGTAGGGTGGTTTATAAGGATTGAGGTATAAAAAGGGGTGGGGATGAGGTTTTAAGTATTGAGAGGGGGTTTCAACAAAAAGAGTTTGGGTCAATATCTCTCGAAATTAAGGGTATTCTTTAATATCCCATGATCGCACGTGCTATGTGAGAGGTTCACTAAGTGAAATCCTCATGGTTAACATGCATCATAGTCCAGTTTTGGTAATTAGATATGGTACTCTTGGTAACTTATATGGTTTGGTACATCTAATGAACATCTCCATATTTACTTTGATATGTGTATATATCTTAGAATTTTGGGGTGGACTACCATTTATGCTTTTTCAGACAAGAATGAGACAAGTGAACTATGCAGATTGATTCTATAAGTGTCATCCAAAATTTAACGAAAATGAGACAAGTGTAATCTCCATATTTTTATTGGCCTCATCCAAAATTAATAATTAATAATTAAAAAAAATAGCTTAATTAACATGTGATAAGTACAATTAGTGATAATTGTAAAAATTAAAATTAATCTTCAACTATTATATTATTAGATAAAACTATTAACTTAACTCCAATTATTATAGAACTATTAGCTTAACCATTAGAATAAATTTCAACTCAAAATGGGCCTCCTAAGAAAAATAATAAAATAATAGTTAAAATAATAAAATAATATTTATTAATTTTGGAGGAAGAAAATAAAAAAACTACTTTTTTGTTCGTATTTTTGACATATCTCCCTCTGATTTTAATCAAATTTTGATCGTAAGAGCTAGTTGGATCCGAAATTAAATTCCACATCCAACGAGTACCCACTCGGCATACTTTTGATGGACCTGCTACCCCAAAAACAAGAAATACCTGAAAAAACGCGATGATGACGTCATCATCACGTTTTTTCAGGTATTTCTTGTTTTTGGGGTAGCGGGGTGCGTCAAAATTATGCCGATGGGTACTAATTGGATGTAAAATTTAATTTCTCATCCAAGGATGCTCTTCTGATCGAAATTTGAGTAAACACATATGGAGATATGTTGAAAATACGAACAAAAAAGTAGTTTTTTTTATGATACCTATCCCCAAATTTATATTAAAAAAATATTTAACCTATATGATATTTAAAATTTAAATCAATTCCATTGGCTAACACATGATGACATGAAATTTCAATTAGAGTTAAATGGCCCATTTTGAGTTGAAATTTCCTCTAATGTTCAACTTTGATCACATTTATTTTGGATAACTATTAGCTTAACTATTAGATACAACTATTAGCTTAACTCTAATGATTTTACAACTATTAGCTTAACTTAAACTCTAATCACTTAAGGCTTAGTCCAAGTGCATTTGACATATAGGAGTGTAGCTAATGTCTAGTCATGTAAGAGTTGAACTTTTAATAAAATTGTTCGAACTCCTAATAAGCTCCTTTAAACTCCTGATAAACTCCTTTAAACTCCTAATAAACTCCTGCATCTCGTTACACAGATAACTTATATATGTCATAGAATTTTGGAGTGGACTATCATCTATGCTTTTTCATCTATGGATGAGAATGAGACAAATGTACTGTCTAGATTGATTCTCTGGGTGTCGTTCAAAATTCATAATTCAAAAAGTCAATAAAATACTTCAACTCAACTATTCAATTATTAGATACGACTACAAGCTTAACTCCAATGATGATACAACTATTAGCTTAAATTCAACTCCAACTATTAGCTTAAATTCAACTCCATTCATGACTTTTACTTGGAGTGCAATTGCTCATATATTAAATTTTAAATTAATTATTAGATACATCTATTAGCTTAACTCCAATGATACTATAACTATTAGCTTAACTATTATATTAACTATTAGATTACTATTACCTTAAGTCCCATAGTGATACAACTATTAAATTAAATATCAATTAAAGTGGTAATTAAAATGTGGTAATAAAAAATTAATAGATGAAAGTTTAGTTGTACTCTAATGACTTCATCTCTTAGCATGTCCTTGATTGCACTGAAACCATGCACAACTTAATAATATTTCCACTTGGGAGCCTAACATCCTCAGAACAATTAGTTAGGTAATATGCTCCGAGAGTGATACACTCAATGTAATCTATAAATATGAATAAGAAGGGGTGAGGGTTCTCAAAAGTTTTTTGTATTAGTAATTTATGCATGTCCATTAATCTTAATATGATTGTTGCTCCTAAGTACATAATATTTAGTTTTTTTATCTTTTGTTCATTTGTAGTTTTTACGGCTTGTAAGTGAGCTATATTGTAAAATATATGTATATTTTCTCTCTTCAAATATCCTTTTAATTTTATTTTATGTACTTATTATGTGCGTTTTATTACACATAATTATTTTTGGGCGTGAAAGAGAGTGAACATGATTTTAAGCCCAATGAAAACATATTGTAATGTTCGTGCGTAAGAACCAAGGAAAATAAGTTCTCCGAAGTTCTCAGTCCAATGTATTGTACCCTATTCCATATTCCACAATAAAAAAAATTAATCTTCTCGCTTCGATAAATGCAGAAAGTCGGATCAAAGGTAATTGCCAATGTTTTCACTTCAATCTGTTGGACCCAAGGTTAATCTTAAAACACAAAAAATAATATTGGTGGGTTTGTAGTTATATAAATCCAATCAACCTCTTTCGAGTCTATAAGGCTCACATTGTTGACCCGAGGTAGTGGATAATATGATGAATCCTAAATTATAATAATTTTATCACGTATGTAAATGTGGAAAGTTTGATCAAAGATTTAGACTTCACATTCCTATTGCATATTTTCGTGTTGTAATAGATGCTTTTTTAGTTCCAAAGTCCTAAAGTTGAAGCCTCGAATCCAAAGTTAAAGTTAGTTAAATGTTATCTTCTTTTTAGAAGGAATTGGATTACACCACCATGACTATATCAAAATCCCCATGATTTACCACTCTATGATTGTTGTCATGATAATCACTTTGTTCAGTTTGCATGTGCATGGAGGAATACTAACCACTTGAATAAAGATTGAATAGATCAACATTTGCACCAGGTTGTTAGTTATTGGCGGGCATGTTCTCTCCCCACTTGATTTTTCGCCAAATAGATCCACATATCCATGTAAGATCTTTTCCCATCAGCATAACTTCATCATTACAATCATGTTCTAATTACAAATCCAGTTAGGGATCTCCGAATCTATGAGTTTGCACAAATATTTAAAAAACTAATTATTTTCTATGACGATAGACTATTAAACTGAAGATCAATGGAGCCATGACATCAAATGCAGATTACATGACAACAAAGGGACTTCATTCTGATCTCGAGATCACGTTTTTTCTCATGAATTATGCCTAAGAACTATTCATTAAGGAGTTTCTTTGAAATGAACTTCACATGGAATGACAAACCTTTATTGTTTTGTTTTGACTTGGTTTAATTATTTTTAACTATCGCACATAAAGTAATTTTATATTGTGGATTTAGCTTGGTTGTAAATTTGGATCCTAACATTGTTTGTTATTTGTAGATTTTTGGGAACAAGGGTTCGTAAGATACTGAAAAGGAGATCACCGAATATCAATGAAAAAAATAAATTCCATGGTTATGCGAAGATGTCACATATAATATGTCACCATTTCAATGGATAATATAAGTCAACTTATTTGGTTTAATGGTGGAAGTGTTTACTATGTTGCAAAGTTGGAAAAGGCTAGATTGTTTCCATATTTCCAAATCAAAACAAAATCATGTAGACGGATTCATGTTTCTTTTGTTGGATGGAGGTTAATGATCCTAAAATGAGTCAGCCTATGTGTATAGATTTTCACAGCTTGTATCTTGCAAAAAATACATTCTACGACATCGAGATTATCCTAATAGAGTGTCGAGATCAAACTATTTTTCAAGTGTTATTTGGTTTTCCTTATTCTCCCGCCAGAAATGGAGGATTTTGTTTTCTTAGCTCAAGGATCATGCTACACATTTTCTCGAGAAGGAGGGATCCAACTCTCGAAGATCGAAGAAGCTATCTCTTGAATGTTACATGGATAGGGGCGTCACTTTGGAAGAATGAAACTATCTATTTGGAGATATATTGCCATGAAGTTTGAGACATATTCCCATATTACTTTAACAAAGCATTTTGATTTCATATCAATTCATAGCATGTCAAAGGAGCTATTGTTTTATAGAATTTTTTAAATAGTTATGTTTTGTTTGTATTTAGTCTAATTATGCCGATAGGATTTTATATGTTAGAATTTTGGAATTTTGGGGGTGGACTACCATTTATGTTTTTTCATCTATGGACAAGAATGAGATAAGTGTACTTCCCAATTTGATTCTATGGGACTCGTTCAAAATTTCTAATTAATAGTTTAAAAAAATTAGCTTACTTAACATGGGATAAGTAAAGTTACTCATTGTTTGCAAAATTAAACTTCAACCGAGTAATTAAAACTTCAATCATAGTGACACAACTATTCGATTATTACTTACAACTATTACCTTAATTCCAATGATTATACAACTTTAGCTTAACTTGAGCTCCAATAGTGACTTTTACTTAACTATTATACAACTATTAGATCAATTCCAATCCTCATACAACTATTAAATTATATTTAGATGAATGTGGTAATTAAAACATTGTAATAAAAAACTATTTGATGAACCTTTAGTTGTATTCCAACTGGCTCCATCTTGAAGTCGACCTTCATTGCAGTGAAACCATGCATAGCCCAATAAGCTTTCTATTTGGAAATGTGGCATCATGATAAGAGTGAGTTAGGTAATGTTCTCAATGCAATTTATAAATATGAATCAGAGAGGGTGAGGGTTCTAATTTCTTTTTGTTTCTATCTAGATTCCATTGTACAAAACTTCTATTAAATTCCATTGTACAAAACTTCTATTAAAGGGTGTATCAGCAATTTATTTCTTTCAGCATATTCCAAACATATTAATCTTATTAATATGGTTGTTTTAGTCACATAAATAACCAATACAAAAGATTTAACCCATTGACCTCTTACCTCATTTTCACAATTTTTAACCATAAACAAATAACATATCAAATTATAAAAATTTACCAAAGATTTAAATCTTTAGTTCATTTTACTTAAATCTCACAATACTCAACTAAATAAGATAACACACCACACTATCATATTATTATTCTTATGCAAGACTATTTTAATGGACTCTTGACAGGGAAACACATAGTATGTTTTTCCTTTCTTTAAAGATTATGATATTATTATTCTTATGCATGATAATTACATTTTATTGGACTACTTAAATCTCACAATACTCGACCACATGAGATAACACACCAAGCTTTCATATTATTATTCTTATGTAAGACCATTTCAACGGACTCCTCACATGGGAAAGACAGCAATATGTTTTTCACTTCTTTAAGGATTATGATATTATTATTCCTATCATTCCAATTATCTTTCATTAGAATCCATGGGAAACACACGGAATGTTTTTTCTTCTTTAAAGATTATGAGTTGATGTTGCCAAGTCTTAAAAATATATATGCATCGTCAAGAGTATAAGAAACAGAAATACATTAGGTTATGATATAGCTTGTGAGTCCAGAGTATAAGAAACAAAAAATTACTTTATGTTATGACATAGTTTATGTTATAACTAGGAATTTTGAGTGAGTTTAAGTGTCTAGAAGATGTGTTTCGGTTTAAAACAAATATAAACTCAATTATTGAAGAGAAATATACATACAAATATATATAACTGTAGTAGTCAAATCTTACCTATATCTGAGGGACATAGATATATTTTCATTAAAAAGCTGAAATCATAAACTTGATCTTGATCTCAACCTTACATGGCAAGAGAAAGGTCTTTACAAATAAATGTAGAGCGTCCTGTAATATCAAAAATCTTTATGCCAAAACTGAGAGTTATGTACAATGTGGAGTTTCCTCTGTCATATCAAAAATCTTAAAAATTAAGCATAAACGTAGAGTTATGTACACCTATTATTGCTTTAAAAAAAGGAGACCAATAAATCATGATATAAAGTGCACTCTGTACTGCGGGGAATGAAATAGAATCGAAAAAAATCTCACTGAAAGAAGCATCATTGTACGCGGTCCAAAATACAAAACCTGCATTGACAATATGGGGAATCGTAGAACACAGATGCCTTATACTTCCAGGTATGTATCTAGGATCAGTGTTGGAGTATTGGTACAATGGTATGGTATAATTGCTGCATTTTTGAGAATATAAAAATGTAGTTTAACTCGACTGATATTATGTAAGGTTTTGGTGTAACCATAAATTTTACATGGTATCAGCGCACAAATCTTACATAGTATTAGAGCATAGTTTTCTGCCGGGGGACTGGGGCTGTGGAGTATCTATACAACCCATGGATAACTGCCCCATTTTTAGAAATCTAAAGTCAGATACTTGGTTTCAAATGTTCATCAACAACAGTTAACGTCAAAGTCCAAAACGGACTAAGAGTATTAATTTAGATGGACTGTACACAATCTGTAATTTTATGTTACAAACAAGCAATAATGACTTGAACTTTGAAAATTAGGGCTTTATTAACTAGACGTTCGACAACAAAACACAGCGCAATTGACATCAGAGTCCAGACCATTTTATCATTCTTGTGCCAAGCAACGCATTCGTTTGTATAAATTTCATTTGAGATCTGGCATGAAAAGCAAAGCAAAATATGTAGCCAACAAGAACTTGCCAATTCCCTGCATATCATGACACCGTGCAGATGTTCTCATATTTCCAGACTATAAATTGATGCTGGCAAGTCATCCTTGGCTCCATCAGGTGCTGTTGCTATTCATGCAAAATCCCATATGAATTCTCATCCTTCGAATAGACGGGTAGTTGGGGCTGTTCCCTGATCTGAAAGGAAGCCGTAAATGAAACGTGGTCACACAATTTTCTAAAGCACTGGGCTGCACTATAAATAGAAAAGAGTACATAGTCGAAAAGAATAATAATAAAACAATTGTTTACATACAAAAGATTATGCAAGATCTTGTTCTTATGTGAGAGATCTTACCGTGTTTATAAAGGCATTCTTTAGGGCCTTAGATTCGTTATTTTATTTCTATATTGATCATTCTTCATATAATACTGAAGGTCAATTACAAACGAAATAACTAAATAATTTAAATAAATCTTTTCAATGATTTCAAAATTATAATAAGAACAAAAATTATTTTCCTACAATTTAAAAAATCAAATCTGATCTGAAAAAGATCTAATCTGATCTGAAACTCANTATATATATATATATATATATATATAAATGTGGTATTCATCATTCGTTGTTAATGTCTGATCACCGAACGTTAGCCCTGCCCTAGATCATAGATGCTATGAAGCCAGCTGCAGATGCTTATACATGACAGAGACAGGTGCATTCCTTTGCATTTTATCAGCTATAATTTTCGTTCGTTCACTCCACAAATAGGCAATGTCTTTATCATAATTAGTAGGCTGAGAGCAATTGTCAATATTTTATATATATAGATTGATTCATCAAAGACTCTAAATTGCTCTTAGACATGAATGATCAAGAAGGAAGAAAACCTTATTTAAAGAAAAAAAGAAATTTATTCAAACTAAAATACATTCATGAAAAATAATGCCTTAAAATCATTATTTATAATCTTTAAAAATCCCTAATAACATTTATAATAAGAAGTGCTTATATTTTATAGCAGTTATTTCAGATTCAAAATAAACAATGTAAAAATTATATATACATAAAATATAGCAATTTACATGTGGTGATAACATAAAAATAATCCAGACAGCTACTGCCAATTCACTTATGATATATAGCTCTTCACAATCCACAAACTATGATATGTATTCTATAAGTTGAATGGCTTGCTAAGAATCTGGAAATTATATTTCTGTAAATATTGTTATGATTTGTAATTTCAAGGGATTATAATGCATTAATTAGTTAGTTAGTTGAGTCATTGAGTTTGCCAATAATTTTGATGACCCATGATATTTACCTATGGTTTTGCTGTTATGTAGTCTTATAAATACTTGAGTTAATATTGAGAAGGTAATCCAATTGCCCAGGAAATCTAATTGCCTATGCAATCTAATTGCCCATTGTATGTTCCATTATATATTTGCTTCATCTTTGTATTTTTTTAATATATTTCTCACAAAAAATTTCATTGTGCAGGTAAAGATGAAAACCAAAAAAACCATGTTGAAAAAGAAGAAAAACACATGCACTATGTTCCAAAAGTTGAAGAAGAAGAACTACTTAGTATCAACATCTAGAAAATAAAGAAGAAGAAGTCCAATTACACTTCAAGAAAAGAAAGTGAAGCTGAAGTTTTTGAATAAAACTTAAGCCTAGCTGAGACATAGACCAGCAGGCATCTTTTTGCAATGCTAGGGTGTGTTAAGAATTGTGATGTCAACGGACCACTATCAATAGTGCATTAATTAGTTAGTTAGTTGACTAGTTGACTTGGTCACATTAAGTAGAACTAGTGGCCCATAGTATTTGATGACCCATGGTATTTACCTATAGTTTTTGCTGTTATGTAGTCTTATAAATACCTACCTTAATATTGAGAAGGTAATCCAATTGCCCAGGCAATCGAATTGCCCATTATTCCATCATATATTTGCTTCATCTTTGTTTTTGTTTATCTTTATCAAATATCATCCAACTTAATCGGAATATATCTGCAAATATCATACAACTTAATAGAAATTCTTCATTTTGATTGCATAGAACGATTCAACAATTTCCAAAACTTATACATGGATAAAAGTATACAGTCTCAACATTTCCAAACTATAACTTGATAAAAAAATATTGACTAGATCCTGATAAACGACTACTTTAGACTAAGACCAAATCTTTTCACTGTTTATCCCACTCATAACTTTAATAATGAAAATAATGAAAATAAGTACAATATCTTTGAGGAGACGCAAGAATCATCTCTTTCGTTTTCCCCTTTGTCAAAAGGCCGGTTCGAAAAAAAATAGTGCCCTTTCAGAAAAGCTGGAATCATCTCAGTCGTTTTCTATTTGTTTTCGAAAAACAAAATGCCAATTCTAGTCAAATTGATCATTGAAACTCGTGCTGTTTTCCTATAATAATTCAGAGCACCGAACCCATTTCGCTTTCCATGTGGGTATCTGTTATCCTATATGTTTATTTCATAACGTACCTATTCGCCATCAATTCAGTCGGTTCCGAATCTTCAGGATGTGTTGGTCTTCATATAATCGACAGCCCGAATCATCTCGTCATCCGCGTTGTTTCCAGCAGAACGTAATTTTCACTATTAGGTCAGGTTCTACCATCGTCAACAGCATCATTAACAATATATGATTGCAGATGCAAAACCAGATCACCAGTAACGAGCTAAGGACGTTACGCTTCAAACAATTAAAAAGGAGAGAAAAAACATAAAACGAGATCAACAGTAACTAGATAAGGACGTTATGCTTCAAACATTTAAAAAGCGAAGAGAAAAGGATAGAAAGAACATAAAACAATAGCCCATTAAATCGACACACTTTTCTGAAGAATCTCTTTCTCTAACGTAACGTGAGGTAGGTGCATGGTTAGCCAGTCGTTCGTATGAAATATTGAGATGGGTAAGATCAGAAAATGTTCAATTTTATTCCACTTTTTAATGTTTTTTCTTGCTGTTGCATGTTTGGTTAAATAGTTTTTAAGTATGTGTACCCAATTGGACTCCTCAGAAAAATCACATACCCAATTGGACTCTTCAGAACAATGTGAATGTGGCTGTGTGAACTAAGCTTAAATAGGTTGGTTTTTCAGTATGTGTAGTAAATCAATTGGACTAATCAAAAAAATGTGGTCTATCAACATGTAGCCATGTGAGAGTTAACTAAAATATCTTATAATAAAGATATCTTTAAACTAAAATTCACAGATCTAATAATAAAAACTTAGGTTAATTTACCCATTTAATAAAACCAAAGTTTACCAATTTTATAAAATAATATTATGGTTATATAAATACTCTACTTATATATAGAATAAAAAAAACATAATATGAAAAACTTAGGTTAATTTACCCATTTAATAAAACCAAAGTTTACCAATTTTATAAAATAATATTATGGTTATATAAATACCATACTTATATATAGAATAAAAAAAACATAATATGAAATTTATGTTTTTGATTGCATCCAAAAACTAAAATTACAAAGCAATTTAGGTCTAATCAATAACTCCTAAATCACTTTGTTATTAAGTAATTTGGGTCTAACCATTAACTCCTAAATCACCTTATTATTATTATTATTTTGTGTTTGGGTTTTATTTATATGAATTATAAATCACTTTGTTATTTTTTAGGTTTAATCCTTAACTCTTAAATCACTTTGTTATTATTTTGTGTTTGTGTTATTATGGATTATAAATCACTTTGTTATTATTTTGTGTTTGGGTTATTATGGATTATAAATCACCTTGTTATTATTTTGTGTTTAGGTTAATTATATGGATTAGAAATCACCTCATTATTATTTTTGTTTGGGCTACTTATATAAATTATTGGTTATTGTATTATAAATCTACTTTTTAAAACATCTCATTGTTCTTGTTTTTGAGTGATATAAATTAGTATCATTGTTTTTTTTAATGATATCGATTAGTCTGCATTTAAATCATGAAGCATTAAGTTTGATGATAACAACCCATCCTTCTTAAACAAAATTAAAAGATTAAGTGTATTAAACTTGATTTTGTCTAAACTTTTAAGTGCATTATTTTTTCATGAATGTTCATTGTTAAGGGAATGGATTTCCCTACTTTTATTTGATCATTAGATGTTACTTGAAACTAGTATATGCCAAATAATTTGTATATAGCTTAAAATCGATGATGCTCTCATTTGAGATAATAGCAGGCTACACAGAGGCATTAAGAGAATGATGAAGATGTTGTGACAATATAGTGGTCATATTTGAAGTGACATGCATATCTTCTTTGTTAGTTTGAATTTCATAGGTCCACGTGTAAGATTAGCGGATCGTAAAAGAGTCAATCTTCCTTGACTAGATTTTAATCTATATGATTGATTTTGAAGTTTAATATAGGTTTAGAATACCGCGAAATTAACTTTATATATACACGGTGCTTATGATAAAAGAAAAAAACAAAAATAAACAAAATTTTGACTCAAAATTTAAAATTTCTCCACTTAAACAATTTAAGCCATAACAAACTTGAGTCGAAAATTAAATGTATGATTTGATAACAAACTACCCAAATAGTGGAAATTGAGATTTGAGTAATACAAATTGCAATTTCAACCAGCCTGATTCTGGCAGACAGAGGCAGTTTTGGTTGTTACATATAATGCTCTGCGTATTATAACTGGTATTGTTGAGTAATGAGGAGGAGACATCTCTTTTGAAGGAGGCATCATGACAAACGACTGAAGGAAGAGATTTACTTGAACGCAGGTAATGCCATCCATTCCATAAAATTTTGTTGTAGGTATTTCAGTCAAAGTTAACCTGTGGAAGAAAAATGTGGGGTTTGTCAAAGATGTGTGTCACAACTAGAAAAGTAAAGAAAATCAAATTTCTTACTACCCAGTAAGTTAAGTTGACCCGAGCCAGTAAGTTAAGTTGACAGGAGCATTTCTCGTCTCTCCTCTTACACCCAAGATATGGTATGAGAGTAGGTTTAGGAAAGAAACCTTGTCTTCAAAACAAAAAAAAATAAAATAAAAAATTGTTCAAAGAAAATAAAAAATTTAAAAATGGCTTTATGGTACACAAATGTCAAGTTTACAAAATCCATTTTTCTCTGAAAATAATTATGAGTATTGGGACCTCTAATAAGATTTGTTCACAGGTCAAGATGTATGAGACATAGTCCAAAATGGCCATACAGAACAAAAAGATTAGGCGACATATAATAATCTCACACGTTCTGAGAACGACGACATATAATAATCTCACACATTCTGAGAACAATGCCTTGAGGGAACAGAGGAACAACGATGGAAGCGCTCTATTCTGCATACATCAAACCATGCATGGAATCATTCTCCCAAGAGTAGAAACAACAAAAATAGCTAAGGAGGCATGGGATATATTGGAAATCACCTATCAAGGCTTGGACAAGGTAAAGACTTATAAGTTGCATATTCTTAGAAGAGATTTTGAATCTCTGTCAATGAAAGATATAGAGTGGGTGAAATTATTTTACGCTAGAGTCATTGGTATGATAAATCAACTGAAATCTCATGAAGAAAATATAGAAGACAGAAGGATTGTTGAAAATGGTCTTAGAAGTCTTTCCCCAAAATTTGAATAATTAGTCGTGACCTTGGAATAAAACAAAGATCTCTCCTAGTTTACCATTGATGAGTTACACGCCTCACTCATCAATCATGAAAATAGAATCAATAGATCAAATACATCATTAAAAAGGTCCATTTGCAACACAGTCATCCATAAGTCGGGGAAGAAGTAGGGGGGGATATAATCCTAGAAGCAGAGGAAGAATATTTTCTAGAGGAGGACTTAGTAGCGGTCCTGTAAATGTCACTCGTAAAGGGAAAAGTCAAAACCCCAATCATCCAAGTGGTAACAAGATTGATAAATAAAAAATACAATTCCATTATTGCAAGAAATTTGGACATTTTGCATATGAATGTAGGAAGAAGTAGTATGACCAAGGAAAGAAAGGTCAAAACTAGTCAAGCAACACCAACACTTAGACCAAGACAATGTTTTTGGCATGTGCTTCCCCAATTGAATGCAATGTTGTCCAAGAAATTCCATGCGACATATGGTATTTAGACTCATGATGTAGCAATCATATGACTCACAATTTAAATTTGTTTTCCAGTCTAGATAAATCAGTTCAAATTGATGTCACACTTGGAAATAATATCCAAGACATTGTTTTGGGAAAAGGTGTTGTTGGTATTCAAATCAAATAGGGGGATCAAAAGACTATGTCTCATGTTTATTATGTTGAAGGTCTGAAACACAATTTAATGAGCATTGGACAACTGATACAAGAAGGTTATAGAGTCTACATGGAAGGCAATCACTATGTGATTAAAAAATTATATCCAAGCAACCTGCTAATAGAAAAAATAGGTCAATGACAAGCAATCGCTTGTTTCCTTTGAGGATAATGCAATACATGAAAGGGAAATTCAAGAGTTTCATTCAAGGAAGAAAGAAAAGAAGTAGACAAGCACTACGATAAGGTAGAAATGGATAACATTGAAATTCAAGCATGATTTCAACCAGAAGTTCAAGATGAGTCCTGGCTATGGTATTTCATATTTGGAAATCTGAATTTTGGTGGGTTGAAGCTCCTACACATGAAGAATATGGTGAAAGGATTTCCATTGATTGAAAAACTGGAGAGAGTTTGTAAAGGTTGCATTTTTGGCAAGCAACATAGAGAGAATTTTCCAGCTGGAAAGTCATACACAGCATGCACACCACTTGATATTGTGCACTCTAATATTTGTGGCCTAATGCACACAACATATATAGGAGGATGCAATTATTTTCTTACTTTTATTGATGACCTTACAAGAAAAACATGTGTATATTTTCTAAAACATAAATCTATTGCCTTTGGATGTTTTCAGTAGTTCCAACCACTCATGGAGAACCAAAGTGGATACATCATAAAAATATTAAGGATCAACAGAGGCGATGGATATGTCTCAAATGAATTCCTAAATTTTTGCATGGCCCATGGCATACACAAGCATTTCACTGTGTCTCGGATGAATTCCTAACTTTTTGCAAGACCCATGGAATACACAAGCATTTCACTTTGCGGTATACACCTTAGCAGAAGAATGTCGTAGATAGAAAGAACATAGGGCTGGTGCAAGCTAATACTGGTCACTTATGACGTGTTCGTTGTAATGGACTTTTGGAAAAACAAAAATCTAAATGTCAAAATTTAATATTAGAAATACCTACACAACTTTTTGGAATATGGTGTAAGAATATGAAACGTGGAAAATAGGATTACCTTCCAGAATATATAACTTTTATTTATGGAAACTAAACATAAATCCCAAAAAAAGAGGTTCTTCTAAGGTTGGTATGTTATATTTTTCCCAAATTATAATGAAGATGTTTGCATTGGTCCACTTGTTTGGTATGCAAATGGTGGAATTTTGTGAAAAAAATTATATAGAGTTGTAGATAGCAGGTGTGTCTAGTGCAATGATATTTTTCCATATTTATTTATGTTATATTTTTTATTTTTCAAATTAAGGAAGTCACTAACGCCCTAAAATGACAAGGTTGAGCGTTGGTCTACCACATCTTGGTCTTAACATAGTCAATGAATGATATTTTTTTTAGGATGTCGGTCTTTGTGTCTTCTTGTGCTGGTTCTTTTCCGTTTTTTAAATAGGTGAGGCAATAAAAAGTTATAGCCAAAGTAAATAGCCTACCTTTTGTGTTAGATTGGTGTTAGTCCATTTAAAATTAAATAAAAAATAGAAAAAGATAATAGATTTAAATAAAAATTACATATTTAGAATCTACAGACACAGCTACACAAGTGTGTGAATTTTCATTAATAGTGGACAAGCGTGGCATATGGAAAATCATGCACAAAATAGAAGAAGTGGTACAAAAAAAAAATTATGTCATAAGACAGTCCAAACCACTTGGTAGGGAAACCCGAACCTAAAACAAAGGCAGCCAAGTCATCCACCACGTTGGTTGGAAAAAAGGTGCTGCCAAAATTCTAAATTTAAATCACACGCGCACATAGTTTAAAACATAACGCACATGCTCTAGAAGCACGATCGCGTTCTCTGGGTGCACATGCACTAAAAGCGCGTTTGTGTTACTTTGTGCATGCGTGTTAGAGACACGTGCACAGATTTGCTGAGTAAAAACTTTGTTTTAATTTTATTTTCAATCATTTGCAATGGAATGATGATGAGGAGGAGGATGATGATGACCATGATGATTAAATGAGGATGATGACTATGATGAGGAGGAGGAGGAGGATGACAATCATGATGATCAGGATGATGTCTATGACAATGATGATGATGATGATGATGACTAAGATGATGATGAGGATGAGGACGATGACGATGATGATGATGACGATTATGAGGAGGATTATAATGACTATGATGATGAACAATGATGGTGATGATGATGATGAGGATGAGGATGATGATCACGATCACTATTACTATAATGACAGTGATTATGATAATGCTTATAATGATTGGGATGATGAGGATGATGATGTTGATGACGAAGACGATGATGAGGAGGAGGAGGATGATGTCTATGAGGATGAACAACGATGGTGATGATTATGGTGATGATGAACAATGATGATGATGATGATGTTGTTGATGATGATGATGATGATGATAAGAATGATTTCAATGACAATGATGAGGATTAAGATGAGGATGATGATGACTATGACAATGATGACGAACAATGATGGTGATGATGAGGAGGAGGAGGAGGATGAGGACGAGGATGATGATGATGATGGCGATGATGAGGAACAATGATGATGATGATGATAGGTTCAATTGAAACTTTTCTTTGATTTTATTTCCAACATTTGCAATGGAATGATGATGATGACCAATGATGGTGAGGAGGAGGAGGAGGATGACAATGATGATGATGAGGATGATGACTATGATGATGAGGATGATGACTATGATGATGAGGATGATGATGATGATGATAATGATGACGACGATGATGATGGTGAACAATGATGGTGATGATGATGAGGAGGAGGAGGAGGAGGAGGATGATGATGATGAACAATGTTAGTGATGATGATGATGATGATGACTATGATGATGACGATGATGACGATGATGATGTTGATGACGATGATGATAATGAGGAGGAGGATTCTAATGACTATGATGATGAACAATGATGGTGATGAGGATGAGGATGAGGATGATGATCACAATGAATATTACTATGATGACAGTGATTATGATGATGATGGTGATTGCGATAATGATGATGATGATGATGATTGCGATAATGAGGATGATGATGTTCATGACGAAGACGATGATGATGAGCAGGATGATGATGACTATGAAGATGACTATGAGGATGAACAATGATGGTGATGATGATGTTCATGATGAACAATGATGATGATGATGATGCTGACAATGATGAGGAACAATGATGATGATAATGATTGTGATGATGATGATAAGGATGATTTCAATGACGATGATGAGGATGATGTCTATGATGAGGATGATGACTATGACGATGAGGATTAGGATGAGGATGATGATGACGAACAATGATGGTCATGATGAGGATGAGGATGAGGATGAGGACAAGGATGATGAGGATGATGAGGAGGAGGAGGAGGAGGATGATGATGATGATGATGACGAATAATGTTGGTGATGATGATGATGAAAATGATGATGATGATGATGATGATGATGATGACTATGATGATGAAGAGGATGAGGATGATGAGGATGGTGAGGATGATGATGTTGATGATGATGACGATGATGAGGAGGAGGATTATAATGACTATGATGATGAACAATGATGGTGATCATGATGATTATGATGAGGATGATGATAACGATGAATATTACTATCATGACAGTGATTATGATGATGATGATGATGATGATGATTCCAATAATTAGGATGATGATGTTGATGAAGAAGACGATGATGATGAAGAGCATGACAATGACTATGAAGATGACTATGAGGATGAACAATGATGGCGATGATGATGGCGATGATGAATAATGATGATGATGACAATGCTGACGATGACGAGGAACAATGACGATGATGATGATAATGATTGTGATGATGATGATGATAAGGATGATTTCAATGACGATGATCAGGATGATGACTATGATGATGAGGATTAGAATGAGGATGATGATGATACTGATGTATTTGTAACTTTGGAATGTATTTATCTGTATCTCTTATGTATTGTAACCTGATGTTTATTCCAGGATGTATTTGTGATGTACTTGAGTCATGTCATACCCTTATGTTTATTCTGGGAAGTTTCTATAATGAGAAATTCATGTCAAGTCATTGTGGGTAACGCTCCTATTGGTGAACGGTTAAAGTCCCCACAGTTATGGGGCCCTTGGTTTATTATACTATTCTAGTGAAGTTGACCCTAGGTGATTCATTGTAAGTCAGAGCAATAGTCCCACCATTGTGTTACCCTCCTATTGGTCGGAGGAGGCAAAGACCCCACAAGTGGTGGGGCACTAGGGTTATTAGACACTCCTAGAGATGTCGGCTCTAGTAAGTAATTGTTATGTGAGGCTGACATGATGGAGTGGGTTCCAAGTGAATAGAAGAATATAAATAGAGAGTGAGTCTCTCTATTTTGAACACACACATTCACTCATTGGGGTGCATGAGCGAGAGAGAAGGAGCTCTCTCAGTGTGAGAGAGAGAGACTGCTGCTATTGGGAGATCATCTTTATGTTTTCAGGTTTTACCTTTGGTGTTGATTCTATCTCTCAGGAAGTTGTGGGGTTTTCTCCTTTATGGTTTCCCCGAGGAAAATTATTTATGTCTCTTATCTCTTGTGTTGTGCTTGTGTTTTATTGTTGTGCATGTTATTCTCTTAGTTAAAGATCCTAAGATCATAATCGTAGCTTATATGATAAAAATCTAACATGGTATCATAGCTAACTTGAGAAGAAGACACTGTGCAGATGCAGAAGCTAGGGATTCTTACTTTTTGGGTCTCTCTCCACAATCCATCAACAAACGTATGCTAGGCTGGCTCTCCATTCGAGGGCGCATCTTTCTAGCCAAGCAGAATTTAATTCTGAGCATTTTCAGTTTCGATGTAGAAATTAGGGCTTTCTACAGAAGAGGAATTTTTGAGTGAGCCCAGCATAGGATTTTTCTCCTCATCAAAATCGAATTTTAGAGACCTGGATCAAGAAATTGGTTGGGTGAAACTTTGGGAAAGTCAAACCCTAGTTTGACCCCGAGCTAGAAAAGCCCTAAATACTAAAACTGCTAATTTTTGGTACATTCACTATATCTCGATATCAGCGAACGATAAGGAGATGAAAATTGTAGGAGAAGAATATAAAATCCTTATGAACACTGTGTCCAAATTGCATCCTCCGATTCACTATATTCTAGGAGATATGATCCCTCCAAGTTAGGGTTCCAACCTCTTCCATAATTCATCCCTAAACAGGACACCTGGGGAGAATTGCTATAGCTTGGGCTACAAAGGTCCAAATGGAATTCCTGAAGCTATTTTAGAAAGGGCACAAAATTTAATTTCTGTGGTCCAAATTTTAGACCCATAATATGAAACAGTGACACGTGTAGTCTATACATTTTTGTGAATAGTCCTGTAACAGGTCACCTTGGGAAAAGGATCATAAATTCCAATTGGTGAAACTAATTCTGATGAAACATGTAGTGTTGGATTAGCGACATGCGAGGTTACCTCAGTGCAAAATTTCAAACACAGAGGAGGAGTAATTTCAGATATATCATAGAAATAGTGATAGGCATTTATGCAAAAGAAATTGGAGAACTAGGGCTTCCTGTTCTGGGAGCTTCCCTCCATTGTTTTCAGAAAAGGAGTACATTGGACAGATCCATTTAAAGAGATCTATCTGTCTATCCAATCAGATATGAAATATTCCAAGTTTTGAAAATTAGGGTTTCTATGACAAACCCTAGAGCAGCCAGCTCTGGAACCAGGACGGACACCTCAAATCGGTAAGATCTAATCCTTTGCTATTTTCATTTGAGGTTCTCATTTCTAAGTGATCTATCGCATCAACTTGATGATAAGCTTGGTGAAGTTGACAACTTTGAAGTATGGAAGTATATGATCTCTCTGAAGAAAATGAATTGAAAACCTACATGAGTAGAAAGGTTCCAGTTCCAGAGGGAGATGAGATTAGAAGACTTACACAAGAAGAACTTGGTCAAGGCCAAGAAGATCATTATTGATATAATCATGGATAAACTTCTACCACAAGTGTCTTCCCTAAATACACCGAAGATGTTTAATTCCTTGACCAAGCTATTTGAAGGAAAGAACATACATCAGAAGATGACCTTAAGAAACCAATTGAAGAATGTGAAGATCCAGAATGCAGAGACCATGCAGTCATAAGGGTCTCTCAAATTAAAGAACAACTTGAAATGGTAAAAGAAGAAGTGAAGAATGAAGAAGTGGTGATGGCCACCTTGAATGGCCTCCGAAGATCATGGGATTCATTCATTCAAGGAATGTGTGCCAGAAGGAAGTGATTACTTTCAGTAGCCTCGGGGAAGAAGAAGAAGCTCGACTCATAAGAGGAGAATAGAAGATGGGAGCAATTGAAGATCAGGCTCTCACCATCCAAAGAAGACCCCTCAAGCGATGAGGAATATGAAGAACTTAACTCTTGAAGCACCTCTTATCCACCTTAGCATTTGGATAAGAAATGATGCTATCATGAATGAATAAGACAATGAAGTTCAAGGCTCAAGAAGGAGTCTACCCACGAAACAAATAAAGATAAGTATTCAATTGTCATTTCATGATATTGTTTTGTTATTCATTTTTTTATATTTAGTTGATGTATTATCCATGATAGGATGTTTGCATTAATGACAGTATACTACCAATATGCATGTGATGGGTAAGTAGCTCATGGTGCTATACAACTCTCCATTGCTACTTATCTAGAATGAAACCTCTTTGCTGACATATTGGATTAGTGCACAATCTCAATGTTGTCCTAGTAGAGATGGAAGGCATCTAGAAAGTTTCTGTGAGATATGGATGAATGTTGTATTGGCTAAAGTAGTTTCATGATCATATATTTATGCATAAGAACTTGCCAGTATGAATATTCCTTATGAAATGTTTCTAACCATAGAAATTCATTTGACTTGTAGGAAAGATCGCGTACATAATCGCCTACAATCAAAGAAGAATGAGACTTGTTCTGGAGAACAAGTGAAGATAGTTCAAAAATGAAAAATAATATGACAAATACAACGACATCATTGGTGCAAAATCTTCCAAGAAGAAAGGGAAGATCAGCTCAAGAAGAATGATGTCTAGGATTCAGTATCTATACATGAAGGGAAGTTCATAGTTCCATCATGCAGTAGATGGAAACATCATGGGATACAAGGCAAGATTCTAAGAGACATTTGCAGCCAGTGGGAGTTGAGACACATGACAAGTAGAATCATGTGTGCAAATAAAAGAAGACCTTGTATGAGCTCAGAAGACACCCATGGGATAACACATACATGAGGAGCTTGATGAAGATGTGAACCTTTGCTACAAGGTTGATAGAGGATGACAAGCTCATAGATGGGTACGAGATGAACTTTTGAAAAAGTTCAAGATAGAGGATCTTGATATCCAGTGATCCTAGATGGATACATAGAAGATTAGTAGCATAGGAAGCTACTTGTCAATCCAGTACAGAATGTTTCAAGGCATAGAGTATGAAAGACAGAGGGAGTATGATGCTTTAGAGGGAGTGACTGCAGAAGATCCTATGTTTCGACATGGTGCAACAAGATGGACAGATTACTGATGACTCTAGGCTTTACTAAGAGTAAAGCGGATTCCAACCTTTGCCTCAAGGTTGAAGGAAAAATACCAATGATGCTCCTATTATGTGTCGAAACACTATTTTCTAGGCATGGAGGTGTGGACAAGGGAAGTATGCAATAGAGATCCTGAATAGGTTTAGGATGATGGACTGCATGACCACACCTATGGCATTGAACCTAAAGTTGTTAAGTGATGCTTCATTAGAGACGGTTGATGCTACAATGTATCACCAGATGATTGGGTCCTTGATGTATCTGACGAACACGAGACCAAACATTTGCTTTGCTATGAACACCTTGAGCCAATTCTTGATAGATCCGAGACATGTTCACTTCATTACTGCAAAGCATATTCTGAGGTACCTGAAGGGTATAATTGATTATGGGCTCAAGTACGATACGAATCAAAAGATTAACCTGGAGGGTTATGTTGATTCAGATTGGATAGGCAATGCCATCGATAGGAAGAACACTTCAGGGTGTTGCTTAAATATGGGATCAGGTGTGATCTATTGGTTTAGTAGGAAGCAATCCTGTGTGGCACTGAGTACAGCTGAAGCAGAGTATGTCGCATCTTGTTCAGCTAGTTGTGAGGCAGTATGGCTATGAAAGCTACTGTCGGATTTATTTGATCTCCACATGGATGCTACTTGTATACATTGTGACAACTAGAGTTTTGTGAAGTTGTCAAAGAATCCAGTGTTCCATGACAAGTCGAAGCATATCGAGATCAAGTATCACTATATCAGGGATATGGTGTAGAGGGGAGCAATAAAGCTCCAGTATGTTCTGACAGAGGAACATATAGCTAATGTATTGACAAAGCCATTGGCTAGGATAAAGTTCGAGTACTTCAGGTAGAAGCTTAGTTTTCTCCAGATCGAGGTTTCCTCCAAGGGAAAGTGATGAGAACCATAGCCATTCTGTCATGGTGAGAGGATTGGTTCCTTCCATGTCAAATATGAGTGTTGAGATCCATAGCCATCTGATGAGTAGGTCAGATATAAGGGCTGAGCCATTCTGTCATGGTGAGAGGATTGGTTCCTTCCATGTCAGATATGAATGCTGAGATCCATAGCCATTCTGACGAGTAGGTCAGATATAAGGGCTGAGCCATTCTATCATGGTGAGAGGATTGGTTCCTTCCATGTCAGATATGAGTGCTGAGATCCATAACCATTCTGACAAGTAGGTTAGATATAAGGGTTGAGCCATTCTTTCATGGTGAGAGGATTGGTTCCTTCCATGTCAGATATGAGTGCTGAGATCTATAGCCATTCTGACTAGCAGGTCAGATATAAGGGCTGAGCCATTCTATCATGTTGAGAGGATTGGTTCCTTCCATGTGAGATGTGAGTGTTGGCCATTCTGTTGAACAGGACAAATGTAAGGGCAACTGCCATTCTGGGAATGGAGGTACCTAGTCAGTTACTAGGAAAACTTAGTCTACGACTGAGAAGCCATTCTGATGTGATAGAGGGATGTGTTCCCACTTGATCAGATTTAAGGGCTGAACCATTATCAGGGATGATTTTAAGGAACCATACTTATTTAAAAGTGTATAAATGTTGGCGAATATTACGAATTCTTAAAACACCAACTATAAAATGATTGGCGATATTTCTCAAAAAATATTTTAATTTCCAAGGATTTTATATCGTTTATATAATAATTTGGCGATTTTTAGGGTGAAAAAATTTTACCCCATCAAAATTGGGCGAAATAGGGCTTCAAAAAATGCAAAATGGCGAATGTTTTTTGGGAGAAAAACATGGAAAAATAGCCCACTGGGCTAAAATTCGCCCCTAAAATTATCCCTGACCATTATGTCATGGCTAAAGGATTAGGTTCCTTCCATGTCAAATGTGAGTGTTGGCCATTCTGACAAGTAGGTCGGATGTAAGGGCAACTACCATTCTCTAGGAGAATGGAGGCACCTGGTCAGTTACTAGGTAGCTCAGTCGAGGACTAGGGGCCATTCTGATGTGATTGTAGGATTGGTTTCTACAAGATCAAATATGAGTGCAAGCCCTTCCATCATTGTGTGCAGGATGTGTTCCATCATGGATGGATGTAAGTGCAGAGCCCTTTCATCATTGTGGTAGGATGTGGTTCCAGCCTCGATGGAAGTATGGAAATCTTCAATCATTGTGGTAGGATGTGGTTCTATCTTGGATGAATGTAAGTGCAGAGCTATTCCATCATTGTGTGCAGGATGTGTTCTAGCCTGGATGGAAGTGTGGAAATCTTCCATCATTTTGTGCAGGATGTGTTCCATCCTGGATAGAAGTAAAGAACTCTTCCATCATTGTGTGCAAGATGTGTTCTAGCCTGGATGGATGTGAGTGTTGTGCCTTTCTGACGAGTAGGTCAAATATAAGTGCTGAAGAAGACCTACATGGAAGCTAGGCCTACAACCAACATGAAAAAGGGATAGCTCCGTAGAACTTCCTGTGATGAGAAGAATCATGAGATAACACCCATGATGATCCAGATCGAGTGATGATCCAGATCCAGTGAAGATGATCCAGTAGTGATGATCCAAATCAAGCGATGATCTAGATCCCATGATGATGTCCAGTGATGATCCAGATCTAGTGATGATGTCCAATGATGATCCAAATCGAGTGATGATCTAGATCCAGTGATGATGATGATCCAGATTGAGTGATGATCTAGATTCAGTGATGATGATCTAGATCAAGTGATGGTCCAGATCCAATGATGATGATCTAGATCGAGTGATGATCCAGATCCAGATGAAGATGTCAAGAACTCAATGATGATCTAGATGATACATAGAAGAAGACTTGTGCTGATAAATTGTGTTGAGAGAATACCTTCCTAGTTAAGAGGGAGTGTTGATGTGTTTGTAACTTCAGAATGTATTCATCCATATTTCTTATGTATTGTAACCCGATGTTTATTCCGGGATGTATTTGTGATGTACTTGTGTCATGTCATACCCCGATGTTTATTCCGAGAAGTTTCTATAATGAGAAAGTCATGTCAAGTCATTGTGGGTAACCCTCCTATTGACCAAGGGTTAAAGTCCCCACAGTTATGGGGCCCTTGGGTCATTATACTACTCTATTGAAGTCGACCCTAGGTGAGTCATTGTAAGTCAGGGCAATAGTCCCCACCATTGTGTTACCCTCCTATTGGTCGAAGGAGGCAAAGTCCCCACATGTGGTGGGGCACTAGGGTTATTAGGCACTCCTAGATATGTCAACTCTAGTAAGTAATTGTTAAGTGAGGCCAACATGATGGAGTGGGTTCCAAGTGAATAGAAGAATATAAATAGAGAGTGAGTCTCTCTTTTTAGGACACACACACTCACTCATTGGAGCGCATGAGTGAGAGAGAATAAGCTCTCTTAGTCTGAGAGAGAGAGACTGCTACTATCGGGAGATCATCTTTATGTTTTCGGGTTTTACCTTTCGTGTTGATTCTATCTTTGAGGAAGTTTTGGGGTTTTCTCCTTTATGGTTTCCCTGAGGAAAATTCTTTGTGTCTTTTATCTCTTGTGTTGTGCTTGTGTTTTATTGTTGTGCGTGTTATTCTCTCATTTAAAGATCCTAAGATCATAATGGTAGCTTATATGATAAAAATCTAACATATGATGATGACAATGATGATGAACAATGATGGTGATGATGATGATGATGAGGATGAGGATGAGGATGAGGATGAGGATGATGATGACGATGATGAGGAACAATGATGATCATGATGATAGGTTTAGTTGAAACTTTCCTTTGATTTTATTTCCAAGCATTTGCAATGGAATGGTGATGATGAACAATGATGATGACCAGGAGGAGGATGATGACAATGATGATGATGAGGATGATGATTATGATGATCATGATGAGGATGATGATGATGAAGATGATGATGACGATGATGATGATGATGGTGAACAATGATGGTGATGATGACAATGATGATGAGGATGAGGATGATCATGATGACGAGGATGATGATGTTGATGACGATGATGATGATGATGAGGAGGATTATAATGACTATGATGATGAACAATGATGGAAATGATGATGAGGATAATGATCACAATGACTATTACTATGATTGTGATGATGATGTTGATGATGAAGATGATGATGAGGAGGAAGATGACGATGACTATGAAGATGACTATGAGGATGAACAATGATGGCAATGATGATGGTGATGATGAACAATGATGATGACGACGATACTGACGATGATGGGGAACAATGATGATGATGATGATGATAAGGATGATTTCAATGACGACGATGAGGATGATGACTATAATGATGAGGATTAGGATGAAGATGATGATGACGAAGAAAATGATGCCAAACAATGAGGGTGATGATGATGAGGAGGAGGATGAGGATGAGGATGATGATGATGACGACGACAATGAGGAACAATGATGATGATGATGATAGGTTTAGTTGAAACATTGCTTTTATTTTATTTCCAAGCATTTGAAATGGAATGATGATGAGGAGGAGGATAATGACAATGATGATGATGAGGATGATGACTATGATGATGATGAGGAGGAGGATGATGATGATGATGATGATGATGATGATGATGATGATGATGAACAATGTTGGTGATGATGATGATGAAAATGATGATGATGATGATGATGACTATGATAATGAAGAGGACGAGGATGAGGATGTTAATGACGACGATGATGAGGAGGAGGAGGATTATAACGACTATGATGGTGATGCTGATGATGGTGAGGATGATGATTATGCTGATGAGGATGAGGATGTTAATGACGAAGATGATGAGGAGGAGGAGGATGATGATGACTATGAGGATGAACAATGATGGAGATGATGATGGTGATGATGAACAATGATGATGATGACGATGTTGACAATGATGAGGAACAATAATGATGATGATGATGATGATGATTATGATCATGATGATAAGGAAGATTTCAATGATGATGATGAGGATGATAACTATGATGATGAGGATTAGGATGAGGATGATGATGACGATGACAATGAATATGAACAATGATGGTGATGATGATGATAATGAGGATGAGGATGAGGATGAGGCCGATGATGATGACGACAACGATGAGGAACAATGACAATGATGATGATAGGTTTAGTTGAAAATTTGCTTTGATTTTATTTCCAAGCATTTGCAATGGAATGATGATGATGAATAATGATGATGATGATGAGGAGGATGATGACAATGATGATGATGATGATGATGATGACTATGACGATGATGATGAGGAGGAGGAGGAGGAGGATGATGGTGATGACAATGATGATGATGATGGTGAACAATGATGGTGATGATGATGATGATGAGGATGATGAGGAGGAAAAGGAGGAGGAGGATGAGGATGATGACGATGAAGATGACGAACAATGTTGGTAATGATGATGATGATAATGATGATGATGATGATGATGACTATGACGATGAAGAGGATGAGGATGATGAGGATGATGAGGATGATGATGTTGATGACGATGATGATGAGGAAGAGGAGGATTATAATGACTATGATGATGAATAATCATGGTGATGATGATGATGATGATGAGGATGATGATGTTGATGACGAAGATGAGGATGAGGAGGAGTATGATGATGACTATGAAGATGACTATGAGGATGAACAATGATGGAGATGATGATGGTGATGATGAAAAATGATGGTGACGATGATGTTGACGACGATGATGATGATTGTGATGATGATGATAAGGATGATTTCAATGACGATGATGATGATGATGACTATGATGATGAGGATTAGGATGAGGATGATGATGACGATGAAAATTAATATGAACAATGATGGTGATGATGATGATGAGGATGAGGACAAGGATGATGATGATGATGATGACGATGAGGAACAATGATGATGATGATGATAGGTTTAGTTGAAAATTTTCTTTGATTTTATTTCCAAGCATTTGCAATGGAATGATGATGATGAACAATGATGAGGAGGAGGAGGAGGATGATGACAATGATGATGATGAGGATGACGACTATGACGATGATGATGAGGAGGATGATGACGATGATGATGAGAACAATGAGGATGGCGGTGAACAATGATGGTGATGATGATGATGATGATGATGAGGATGAGGATGATGATGATGATGATAGGTTTACATTATATTGTAGTGGTGATGATGATGATAGGTTTTAGACTATATTGTAAAAATACTCAAAATAATCATGAATACGAAGTCGTTGTTGAAGAACGTTAGTCATTAAATGAAATAAATGTTATTGAGTAAATGCTCTAAATGTTAGACAGGGGCACGCACGCGTTTAAGTTTACATGCATGTCAATGCACGCGCGCGGTCTTATAAATTTGTGTGTGTGCTTAAAGGAGCATGCGTGCACCTTTTAGCAGGTAAAAAAAACATAGTTATGAATTCGTGTGATTCTACCTAATTTCACGGGTTTTATTTTGCTGTTCACGTGTTTTGTGCTCCTCAACTGTGTAATTTGGCTCACAATCCATCACCACTCTTTGATCTATTGGATGGAATCTCACTCTTGGTATCTAACAAACATACTCAGTGGTCTTGGAAGTTGGTGGAAATATTCACACTACAAGTTTCTATTGGAAGAGGAGATCATTTTGAATAGGTATGGTGAATTGTAAATAATTTTTTTAATTCACAAGTTTTCAAATCATTTCATTGATTTATGTTTTATGATATGCCTACAACAATATCTCTCTCGTAGACAAAATTTAATTTCAAAAGAATAAATCCCAACTTCACATCTAAACAAGTCTCATATCCTCCATACAAGATGAAGTATGCCATGTTAACTAATTTACATTTGCACATGAATAAATTTTGATTTTACACAATGATGGCATAGATGAAGTTATATCTTGAGACTCTTCAATTAAAAAAAAACATTTGAAGTAATCATGGGAGAGGGTCCATATTGAATAGTTCACCAAGTTGTCCATATTCTCGATACAAGATGAAGTATGCAATGTAGACCAATAACCATTTGCACATGAATATATTTTGATTTCCCAGAAGGATGGGATAGATGAGGTTCTCTATTGAGACTCTTCAATTTGTATAAAAACCTTGGAAGAAAACATGGGAGAGGGTTGATATTAAAAAGTTCACCAACTTGTCCATGCTCTCCTCTTCATGCTAGATTTATCATAACATGCCTTTGAGCTTGATAGGGATGACTCTACCTCAATGATTTCTCCATTTTCAAGGGATTTGCAACCTCCTCATTTCACTCATCTTCTTTTGACTTCCAATAATTTTTGAACACAAAGGAAGTCAGAATCCTATAGCTGTAATACCTGCAAACTTGACTATCTTTACTTAACTCAAATAGAGTATAGAAATGAAAATTTGGTCCAAACATAAAGAGAAACCTTTAATCAACGATTAAGTATCAATGCCAATAATTAGCATACTAACATATATGTAATTTAGTTTTTTTATGTTGGAACGCATAATGTATCTTGTATAATGGAACTAATACTGTATTTGTTGCTTCTTATGTAGGGGTAGACCTCATAGTTTTGATAAAGAAAATTTTGGATATGGGAAACTCACTTAATAGAGAAAGAAAAACTAGAAGGAATATTCCCATTGAAAATGAAAATGAGGTAAGATAAAAGGCCAGGTTGGCAATGGAGAAAGTGAGACATGGTCCAGACATTTCCATTGATACTACATCCGATCCTAATAGAGTTGATGACATAACAACATCTACTTTAGAACCACAGGTGAAGCGGTTGCTTCCTACGGACCCAACTCAAGTTCCAATATCAACATAGTCTCCAACCGATAATCCATCAAGGAGCCATGTTGAAGCTCTTGAAGACATAGGTGTATTGAGAGACATTGAGTATGAAGCGTTGGACCTAGAAGCAATGATTAATTTGCATTCTCTTCTAGAATACCACAACCATGTCGAGCACACTCCCAATATGGACCGACATGTGAATGATTCACGACAACAAAGAAGCCCTGGGATCCATAGCTCATGTCCACCTTCCCTACCTCGACTGTCTACTATAAGAGCAAGGACTCCTAGATGTATCCATGTGGATGAAAGTTGTATGTCAAGCCTTGAAGGTAAGTTTCCCAAACGCACTATCAATTGGCAATGTAACAAATTAATGAAGGAATATTTTGAATCCAAAGGGGATGCAGGTAAATGTAAATTATTACTATGTTTGTTAAAGTCAAATTGTTTAGTTGTTAGGAGAATTATGGGCATAAAGATGGTTATAAGTTCATATGCTAACAATCATATTGTTATAAATCTCCAATTTGCTTTTAATGCGATTAGGAAGACGTACCGTACTAAATATCTTTGTGCAGCTCGTCGTGTGTTATCAAAATTGGTTGTAAGAAATTCCACCCGGCAACATCGCCTCCTTTCACACACTTCTCAAAAACTTAAATTAAATAGAAAAATTGTTTAGAATAACTCTGTTATAAGAGAAAAATTGCAAACTCTAGGTGGAAAATATTGTTGGGATTTTGTCGGCAGGTTTCCTTATTGAGATATGAAGCTAATTGATGATGTCAAGGAATTAGTACAAATGTTTTGGCATGATCATACCATACCTTCATATCATCAAAGAGATGTGCTAAAGATGAGAAAAGTTTTTACTGAACGTGAACCGTACGTCAAACACTTCCTTGACACAACACAGACTGAACTCTATGAGATATTCAAGAATGAGCACACACAGTTGAACCTGGGCCAAAGGTCATTTGAGAAATGTAAACTGTGCTACGTTCGTATATGCATTGATTGAAAAATATGTTGTTGTAGATACCATGTAGAATATGAATATGTTTATGACACGTATAAACATTTATTTTGTGATTTGCATACTAACCTTGAGCAGGGTGCAATGAATCCATAATAACACTAAATGCATAGAGATATTTTATCATCAGCATCATGTGTCCAAGGCATGAAGGACAAAAATACTATGGAAAATCATGTCTATATGAGAACTGTTCCAGGTGCAGTGGGTTTTCTCTTTTGAACCATTGCATTCATGGAAGTGATGAATATCAATTTGGCAATATGAGCATGGAGATGCAGAGCTTCAAGTACGTAACCTATCAATCAGATAGTGTGAAGGAAAGTAAAAAGATTGCATTGGTGAAGTCACAGGTGCAAATGATTATTGCATGTTTTTCCTCTTACATGTTGAGTTTCTACATATACATTCTTTAAAGTTCACATTCTAATACGACCCTGGTTTTCATGGAAACAGGTAGGGGTATGTGATTTTTTTATGGATTTCTACAAGAAAACTGAGAAGCATGTTCAACATGTGCATGTAGTGCGATGGTAGGCTGAGCAGTACAGAAAATGTAGGGACAACTTTCCCATTGGGACCATATTGTCAATTGTGGATTTTGTAGAAAACTACACCCTTCAGCCACACAATGAAATCCAGAGTCAATACTACCATTCCGACCAAGTCAGCATCATGGTACATATTACGTATAGGCATGGCCCTAAGAGCAGTGTTAACAATAGGATAATACAGAAGGAGACAAACTTTTACATAAGTAATGCCAGATGCCATGATCTGCATTATGCGCAACATTATTTTTGAATTTTCTATGATCATCCAAAGGAGGGAGATATACAGATGGATCAACATTGGATATGGTCAGATGGTTGTGTGGGCTAGTTTAAAAATTCTTGAGTCTTCCAATGGATGAGTATGTTACATAAGACTTATAATGTGCCACATATATGGAACTAATTTGAGACCGAGCACGACAAAGGTGAGCATGACGGGGTCAGTGCATGGCGCATCAAGACCGCACTACGAAGGGAGGAGATGAGGTTTACCAAAAATCCCCATATCAAAGATGTAGAATCCATATTTCAATGGTGCTCAGCAACAATGTCAAACCAAACTTCAGCAATAAGAAGGCTAGTTAGGAATTTTTGGCATGTCGTTGACATAGATCGATCACATTCCTATAGTTGCGGTACAGTACAAGGAACACATGGATTTCATTTGGCTCAAAGCTCAAACAACCCCCTATTTGAAATATGGATGCAGAAACTTTCTTTCTTTTGTAGCCCTTGTAGCAGTGGTGAATGGGATGAATGTGAATGCATGGATTGGCTTGATGATTGGGATCATGTGTCACTTGCATTAGTCCCATGTGTAGTCGATGAAACAACCCACTTAGAGGAGGGTCACTCAGCGATTTCGACACACTACGAACATATATCAGATCTTGTACATCTAGGATACATATATGCAGTTGTTGCCTCGAAAGACAATGAATGGGGCATGGATTATTGGTTGTCACGATGCACTCGAGGTAAGAAAATCTTGAACAGATAATTGATTAATGATGAAGGAAATGAATTTCCTATTGGATGGATGGTGTTTGACGGTGAATATATTATACTAGATGGGAAATCAAGAAGAACTAGTACTAGGCATGTATTTGTGGATTACAGACCAGGTTTTGTGGTCTATCACTTCACAAACTTGATTTTTGGCACAAACATCCATCTACAGACAATGTCAATGAAGAACTCAACCAAGGTACGTTACTTCTTGCCTCATTCAGAGCACGAGAGATTGATGGAGGAAATTAGTAATAGAGAGGATCCAGCTGGCTATATTAAATGAGATTAGGTAATTGCGCTTACACTCCACTTGGATGCTAGTTCCATAAGTGATTGAAATTTATAGCTACTATTAAAAGACAAGAGGATCACAATAACTTACTCAGCTTTCTATGTGAACTCTGCAAAAGCCTTTCCTTTTCCATCTATATCGATGTCATGTCTAAATATATAAAAGGTATAATTACTTATTACCAAGTATGATCTATTTTATGCACCATCTTGGTAATAAATATTTATACATGCTATTTATTCAGACATGACATCGATATAGATGGAAAGGGAAAGGATTTTGCAGAGTTCACATAGAAAGTGGAGTAAGTTATCATGATCGTCTTGTCTTTTTAATAGTAGCTGCCAATTTCAACCACTCATGGTCGTCTTGTCTTTTAATATATTTTGACGTGTTAGCTTGCACAAGCACATGATTCTCTACATTTGACTATGCAAGAATACAAATTTTTGTCATTTGCATTCTCAATTCCTTCTGTTCTTTTTAATTAGAGATTGAATTATTTGAATGTAAATTTCAAGTGAAAATGTTTGATGCATGTGTCTTCAATAGACACCCTTCACTGGTTTAATATTTCATCCATGTTTCTCTTACCATTTCTACAGGATTTTAAACATCATGTCTTTCGCAGGTTTCCTAACTCCGCACTTTATATTGTTCTCTACATGTCCTTCTTGGTAAACCACTATCTTTGAAACTTTCTCTCTAATTTGTGTTGCATTGGGTTACTATTCAAAAAATAATTGCTCTAATATTGTGAAATGGTATTTGACTTGTGCATTATTCTTTCATTTCTAAATTTTAATTACTATTCTAGTAAGTTTTTATCCTTCTTCTATTTGAGTCAATAATTATAATTTAATGAGAAATAAGAAGGTCTAACAGAGAGAAAGGTCAAAGAGTTGTTCATGTTTAAGAGATACAGTTTCTATAACATTTATTCTATCCTTTTTTGGAGAAATATAGTTCATGCCCAATATTTGTTGTGTTGGACCCAAATCCTTCATTGAAAATTGACTTCCCAATATCTTCTTCAACCTTTTAATAATGCTCTTACCATGACCAACAATTAGCCTGTCATCTTGGACTAAGAGTTACCAAGTGTCCATCAACGACATTTTCATGCAACTTGCGGCTTCACATAACTTGGCAACCGAAGTTCAAATCGATGAGATATTGACTACGTTGGTCTCCTAGCATGCCATTACCTCTAGAGGACCCTCCCCACCACATTTTCATGGCCTAGTGACTCCACGTTGCATAGGTTTTGTAAACTAGGGTTTTACTCAATTTCCTTCAATGCAACTCTCGCACTAGTGGGTGAACTCTGAAAAACCCTCCTCTATGCCAATATTCGTGGTGTTCCCATATTGAAATTGGCCATACACACCTGTCAGAACCAATGACATGCAATCTTGCTACTTCGTTTTTTTTTCTCTCCCACATAGAGAGTGACCAACTGTCCATAAATGACATTTTCATGCGACTTGCAACTCAACATAACTTGGCAACCGTAGGTCGGATCGACAAGCCATCAACTCCATTGGTCTCCTAGCATGCCATTACCTCTAGTTGGCCCTCTCCATCATGTTTTCATGTGCCAGTGAAAAACCCACCTCCATGCCAGTCTTGGTGGTGTTCCCATGTCAGCATTGGCCATACACACCTATCGGATCCAACGACATGCAATCTTGCTGCTTCGTTTGGTTTTTCGCGCCTGGACTGAGAGTGACCAAGTGTTCGTGAACAACATTTTCATGCTACTTGCAACTTGACGTAACTCAAGAAAATGTAGGTTGAATTGATGAGACGTCGACTCCGTTGGTATCTTGGGATGCGATTACCTCTAGTGGGCGCTCTCCATTGTGTTTTCATATCCTAGTGACTCCATTGTGCATTGGTTTCGTAAACTAGGGTTTTGTTCAGTTTCCTTCAATGCAACTCTTGCACTAGTGGGTCAACTCTGAAAAACCCTCCTACATGCCAGTCTTGGTGGTGTTCCCATGTCGACATTGACCATACACACCTGCTGGATCCAATGGCATGCAATCTTGCTGCTTTGTTTGGTTTTTCTCTCCCGCACCAAGAGTGACCAAGTGTCCCTGAATGACATTTTCATGCAACTTACAACTCGACATAACTTGGAAATCACAGGTCAGATAAATGTGCCTTCGACTCTGTTGGTATCCTAGCATGCCATTACCTCTAGTGGACCCTCTCCACTGTGTTTTCATGGCCCAGTGACTCCACTGTGCATCAGTTTTGTAAACTAGGGTTTTTCTCAGTAGATTTATTGATGTTATAATTTGTTGTAATACAAGGTTCTAGATATGCTATATGCTTGGAAAGAGTGCCCTAAAGGGATGTATCTTCATGGTGTTAACGTACACTTGGACTAGGGTTTATTTTGTTGGGTTTCCTTGTCATATTAGGATGAATATAAGTGAAATATTGGACCATAGTGACCACCTTCACACACATGTTGAGGAGAACAAATGAGAATAGTAACTACCTTGGCACACATATTGGGGATACGCATTGTAGCATTGTAACCACCTCTGACACATATGTCAAAGAGCATTTGGAAAAATAAAATGTGGTACACAACTAGAGGAGGAATTGATTACATGATGAAACTTGGATATGCATAAGGACACTAGGATTTATATATGTAAGTAAACCTTGGAGAAGGAGACATAATACTAGAGGAATTGATGGTTGTCTTGCATAATCTATAGCTCTTGTTTTCAGGTAAAAGGAGGTAGAATTAGGGTTCCAACCCTGTAGAATATACAAAGAAAATATCTAATTCCTTTGGTGATATTGCAATCTTGTTCTTGTGTGATACAGGGAGGTTAGGGAAAGACCATGGAAAACTTAACTTGATAAGTCTCGAGCTTTTTTTGATTCCTTGCTTAGAAGAATATTTTTTTAAGTTTAGTTTATTTTCCATGGAGATCTTGGTTCTTGTGTTGATGCAATAGACAAAGACCTAGGGTTTGAGGAATCATCCTAGTATACACATGTTGACATCGAAAATGGTGCTAGACATGTCTGAAATGCCATGTGCTTCTATGATGAAAGATGATTAGGGTTTATAAACCCTAACAAGGAAAACAATTATAGTGTGGATACCTTAATGCATGCTAGGGTTTCATGAACTACAATCTCATTGAGACTTGCATACTAGGGTTTTGTGAACTATAATTGCATACTAGGGTTTCATGAACTACAATTGCATGCTATAACTAGGGTTGAAAAGTTATGAGATGAAACACATGGACATGTACAAATTGTAAACCAACTAGGGTTTTGTGAACTGCAATTCCATGTTATAACAATTGTTGAGAAGTTATGATATGGAACTAGGGTTTTGTGACCTCTTTAAAAGCTATGAGATGGAAGTAGAAACACATGTACATGTACAAATCCAAAACCAACTAGGCTTTCATCAACTACAAATTGCATGCTATAACCAGGGTTGAGAAGTTATGACATGGAAATATGGATTTATGAGCTCTTTACAAGTTATGAGATGGAAAATAGAAGCACACCTACGGTTTCATGAACTATCATTGCATGCTAGGGTTTCATGAACTGCAATCTTGTTGAGACTTTCATTTTAGGGTTTCATGAACTACAATTGTATACTAGGGTTTCATGAACTACAATTGCATGCTATAGTTTGATGAACTACAAATTGCATGCTATAACTAGGGTTGAAAAGTTATGAGATGGAAGTAGGGTTTTATGACCTCTTTACAAGTTATGAGATGCAAAAGAGAAACACACCTACGGTTTCATGAACTACCATTGCATGCTAGGGTTTCATGAACTAAAATCTTGTTGAGACTTTCATACTAGGGTTTCATGAACTACAATTGCATACAAGGGTTTCATGAACTACAATTGCATGATATAGTTTCATGATCTACAATTGCACGCTATAACTAGGGTTGAAAAGTTATGAGATGGAAGTAGGGTTTTATGACCTCTTTACAAATTATGTGATGAAAATAAAACAATATGGTATGTTTTATGTTAGTATGGTATGGTATGGTATGTTAGTACATGGTATGGTGTTAGTATCATAGGGTATTGTATGGTATTTACTATGATGTTAGTATTGTAGGGTATGGTATGGTATGCTAGTATGGTATGGTATGTTAGAATGGTATGATGTTAGTATGTTATGGTATGTTATATTAGTCGGTAGGGTTTCGTGAACTCCTTATAGGTTATGAGATGGAAGTAGAAACACATGTACATGCACACATCCTAAACCAAATAGGGTTTAATGAACTATAAGTGCATGCTAGAACTTGGGTTGAAAATGGCCCTCCCCCTCATGTTTTCATGGCCCAATGTGTCTAGATATCACTAAGAAAGCACATGTTATGGAATTATATTATTGATGTACTAGAATATAATCCAACAACATGCATAATAAAACTAGGGTTCACATATTGAGACATGGAACTACAAACTAGGGTTTTATCAACTCTTTAGGTTTGAAGATCAAATTAGACTGGTTAGTATCATTTAAGTAGAAACCAAATGGCCATATAGCCCTAGGATACAGTTACAAATTGAAAACCAACTAGGGTTTCATGAACTACAAATTGCATATTATAACTAGGGTTCACAAGTTATGAGATGGAACTAGGGTTTTATGACCTCTTTAGGTATATATCATTAGATTGGTTAGTATCATTTAAGTAAAAACCAAAAGGCCCTATAACTAGGATATGCACATACATGAAATAATTTTATTGGGATTAATATGAACTACTTACTATTTCATATGTTCACAAATGCAAATACCAATGTGTGCAAATGCTAGGAACAATACTCAAATTATCAAATTGTTACAATTGAATTAAACCCTAGGTTATGAATTGAATTTCTTTGTTATCCTAAACCCTATCTAACACTATTGTAATTGATGAATAGTTACTTGCTAGACTTGCCTGAAATGCTAACCCTAGCTAGACTTTCCTGAAATGCCATGTGCTTCTATGATGAAATATGATTAGGGTTTATAGACCGTAACGAGGGAAACAATTATAGTGTGGAGATTTGAATTTTACCTTATATTATCTTTATGATTGGGCAGATTCTAGCATTGGTTATGCATGCTAATTTGAGATAATTTTGGGTTGAATTTGTTAAGTAAACTTTAATGGTGTTTTATTTGTTAGATATCCTAAGTGCAGACCTTTGGATAGGTCATCATGCATTTGTGTAGGCCATCAAGATGACGACCAAGGAAAATCCTCTGAAATAAAAGGAACTTGCTAGACAAAAAGACCCTTCAAACCATGATTGTACATAGAAAGAGAACATATCACTACCAAAGGAAGGATCAATAGGGATGACAAGATAGGAAGTGAGTGGGTAAGATAGGAAGGAAAGGAAGTGACCTTAGGCTATGATAGGTGGGTAAGAAGGTTATTCGGGCTTCCCTAAATAGGATATTACCCATCAGGGTTTCCTCATTGATTATAAATCCCAGATTATGCATACTAACCTTTAAACTTCAGTTAGGGTTAGGGTTTCCTCATGGATTATAAACCCTAGGTTATGCATGATAACGCTTAAATCGTTAAAATTGCAACAAGTACAATAGCTCGTTAAAATTGCAAGTGCTTAATACATCGTTATAGAAGACACATATTCATGAACTTGTTTCATTTTTTATTTATCAAGGAAGAACAATTTTTATGGGATGTTTTAATTTCAATTATGCATGTGGTTGAAGCATGTTAGTGGTGTTGATGAGACTTTATAATCATATCGTACAAAGTCAACCTCTCTTGCAACTGACATAAAAGCATTTCTAGCCAAGCATTTAGCATTACGAAAGTCCTATATTTCACTTTTTTGCTAACCAGGACAAAGGTACAACCTTTTTAAGTAAACATCAGTGATAAACAATTTTATAAGTGACAATTTTCCAAGCCAATGGGACTATTAAACCAAATCAAATTTCCCGTCAAGTAAAATCTCTTATGACTATCCAAGATGTAATTTCCAGTTAAGTAAAATGTCTTATGACAGTCCAAGATGTAATTTCCAGTCAATTAAAATGTCTTATGACAGTCCAAGATGTAATTTTCAGTCAAGTATGAATGATAAGAAGTATATTCACTTGGATTTTGATGACACAATGACTTGCAAGAAATTCAAGGACTTTTCTAGTATTTTTCCAAGTTATGGATGTTTATATACCACTTTCAAATTTGTTTAAGTATGGCTAGGAATGGTTGTTTATATACAGTCCCTTTAGGGTGTCTTTCTGCCACTTTAAATTGGGTTATGGACAAATTTGAGGTGAGGTGTTAGTGAGTGGGTAAGATAGGAAGGCAAGGAAGTGACCTTAGGATATGATAGGTGAGTAAGAAGGCTATTATGGCTTCCCTAAATACGATATTACAACAAATATGTTAGGGAATATTAGGATGAGTTAGTGGTGTTCTAGGGCTGTCCAAAATGGATATTATAGTCAAAGATATAGGGAGAGTTGTGGGGGTCTAAATAGTGTGGAAATGAAAGGAATAAGCATTGCTTTAGAGAGAGGGAAAGGTAGGATTCTAGGGCGAGGGTTTTAGCAAGGGTTAGGCTACAATAGAATGGTTTAGGTGTGTCTTATGGCTTCCTAATAGGTAGTATTATAGTCTAGTTTGATAGACAGTCCTAGGGTTAGTCAAGGATAGAAAATGGAGTAGAAGGCCAAAGGTTAGAATTACTATGTAAATACCAAAGGCAGACAAGTTCTTTCTATTGTAATTTGGACAATGAATAAGACTATATTTTTATGCATTTGTGTATTTTTTTGTTAACTAACCTACAGTGTTGACTTTTTTATGCATTTTATTATGAAATTACAGACTTTATTGCTTCATCAACAATAAGTATTGCAAGCACATCAATTGTAAACTACTACTATAAAGAAGTACAAAATGATATATTAATATACAAAAATGTCTAATCATATACAAAATATGGAAACTCATGCCATATAAAAAATATGGCAACTCATTCCCTATAAAAAATATGGCAACTCGTGCCATATACAAAATATGGCAACTCGTGCCCTATAACAAATATGGCAACTCGTGTCCTATACAAAATATGGCAACTCGTGCCAAAATGCCACATCATGGCTAGTGTACATAGGAGGCTCTCTCAATCCTCCTACCCACCCTTGGAGCTCCCAGGTCCAACTCCAAAATTGATTTTCCTCTTCTTCAAGCTAGAAGAAGCTCGGTTCTCTTGGCTGCTTCGACCACCTCCCCTTGGGCCCTAAAATGGCAACAATCAAATGTCAAATCCTACAGGAAATTATACAAGTATAAAACACAATTTAAATATCAAAATTACATTTTCAAATTTTCAATAGATCACCTAAGATGAGACCATAAGTGGTGAGCAGGCTACCCTCCTCCATGATCCAAGTCTCTCAGCAATGACACCCTTGAACATTTAAATAGTAATATAACTCATACAATTTACAGATATGTTAATTTTCATTCATATTGAATGAGATTTTCATAAACTAATCAATATCACCATGAACATAATAGGATGGTCTTGGGGGTTGGCAGGTGGAGCAATCGACTGCTCCTTAGGGGTGGCAGGCGGAGCAGTGGGCTGTACAACCTGCTCTAATGCTAGGGTGGGTGGCATAGTGGAGGATGTAGCCACATGAATTTTGGCTACAACACTAGGGGGCACGGTGGGAGAGGGTGTGGACTGGAGTGGGCGAAGTGGTGATGTACGGTGATAAGGTCCAAATGTCTATAGAATGGAATGGGCCACCCTAGAAGAGGGGGATGAGGTC
>LPNX010998607.1:13995-110110 GCA_001517045.1 Pseudotsuga menziesii | reverse complement strand
GGGGGGGGGGGGGGGGGGGGGGGGGGGGGGGGGGAGCTAGATGGAAGTGTTGTGGTGGGTGGGAGGCAATGAATGAATGGAAAAAGGTGGAGAGGGATGCAGAGAAATTGACATGTATTCCAGGGGCTACACTTGGCATATATGGTGGGAAAAAGGCAGTCGGTGGAGAGATAGTAACACTGACATGCCCATGTGGTGGGACCTGCATACATATTCATGTCATCATGTATTACTACATAAAAAATATAACTATATGAATCTAAGCCATCAAAACTGAAATTAAATTTATACTTTATTACAAGATACCTGCTGACAAGGGGATCTCCTGATCCCTAGTGGGGATGGCTAGTCACTCAATCATGTGGACACCTGTTCATTTGCACAAAAATATTTAGATGCAATTAGTAAATATTAATTAAATATGGGATGACAATTTAAATAAATATGCAACGATTGACATCCAATTAATACTAACATTAAATTTAATTACTAAAAGAAAACTACTTGTGTGTATGGTGCCATGATGTCCTCTACAACTTCCATGGCTCCATCTAGGTTGAAGGAACCAGCATCCTCCCACCCATGTGTTGGATACTCAGCACTGAATAGCTATACATTAAAAAAAATCAAGTCATGAACATCTGATTCTAAGTTAAATTTATTAGAAATTATGACATTAAATAAAACAATGACTAACTTGGTGTAGGTAGCTCTCTGTTCCATGCTCCTGCATGGGAACCTGGCATGGATTCCCACAACGAGAACAATGATATGGAATTGGTATGGTTGATCTTGATGGATCCACCTGGATACCACCTATATCTGCTCTCCCTTTCCCACCACCAGTAGACCATGCAAAAGTGTGTCTCTCAGGGGGGTCCTACTTGCTTTGTGAGGACATAGCCACAAATTCAGTATGCCTGAGAAGCTGCCACATGGCTCGTCTAATGGGCTCATGGATCTCATCTAGCCCGCTACCTAAACCAAGGGGTTGAGGAGGCAGGTTTGGCTCTCACCTAGGTGCAGCAGGTATTCTGAGTGGGTTTCGATGGGCATGAGGTCAATCTTGGGCTGAGCCAAAACCGACGTCATGAAACTTAGTGATGTTGAATTAGTTTACATGGAACCCTAACACAAAATCATCCCATAGATTCTTGAGAAAATACTGTGGGACCTATACATTGTTGCATGGAGGCTTGCCAAATACCATGAGCCATCTCTTCCTCCAGTTTTCTCTCCATGGCTAGTAATTACACCAGTCCATGAAAACTCACCTCTTCCTCACATCTGGAGGTTGTCCTATTCTAGGATCTGTAAATTTGCTCCACATTTGGGATTTTGTGATATTTAGGTTTTTAATATCCTCTTTGGATATACCAGCACTATAATGCTCTCTCATTTTATCCCTATATTTGCTCAAACTAGTTATCTCACTATGGGAAATGTGGAAAGATTCTATAATGTTTTGTATTGATGTGGCAAGGGAAACCCGAGAGGGTTCCCTCGTGTTCTCCAATTCATCACTCAAAATTCTTAATTGGTTTAAATCCCCATGTAATTAATCTTCGAGGTTTTCATCTTTGTTTAATTCGGGGTTTCTTCATTTAATTCAGGGTTTGGGTCCTCTGTTTGGTTTGTTTCATTCATTTATTCAGATGGTTCATTGGTATTGGTCATTTTGGTTAGGTAATTTGTACCTGCAGTATCAATTTTTTCCCATTTCAATTGATTTTTAATTTCCTTTTAATTTTCTATTTTATTTTAAAAACAATGAAATAAACAAAAAAGTTTGCATTCCTACTCTATTTACCTTATTCGAGTGTCGTTTTAGGTGATTTGCACAAGTTGGTTGGGCTCCTTGGGAGTCGAATTTGTCTCCTTGGGGTCGTTGGCTCCTCCTTGCACACTAGCGGGTTGCAAAAACAATACGCACTATTTTTTTTAATACACAGGGACATGCACGCGTCCCTGTTTGCGTGCGCATCCAAATGTGCATGCACATGCACACTCTTATTGCCCATGTTGGCAATCTGACGTGGAGGTTCTTCAGTCCGAAGAAAAAGTGTGTGCGTGCATCTATGAGGTGCATGTGCGTTGTTGATTTAGCCTTCTTGTTAACATCTACGAGGTGGGTGCGCGTTGTTTATTTAGCCCACTTGTGCACTCCCATTGCATTATAATTGGGTAGCATCTTCATGCGGGAACCCATAACCATTATGGATATGGTGCCCAACATGATGCCAGCTAAGCATTTGTCAAATGAATATTGGGTTGAGGCAGTCAGAACTACTATATATATTATTAACTGGTGTTCGACAAACAACATGAAGAATAAAGCCCCTCAAGAAGCATGGACATCTATGAATCACAATCACGTTTCTCATCTAAGTTTTTTTGGTTGTGCTGCATATTCTCATGTTCCAAATGAGCTGAGAAAGAAATTATACAATAACAGACATCAGTTCATTTTTGTTGGCTAATTTGAAGACACAAAAACATATAAGTTGTATGATCATTGTTATAGCCGATTTTACCACTCCAGGTGAATCACACTTTGTATGGCCTTCCCCTGTCCCTCTGCAGACTCCTTAGACCCCTTGGACCATTTTTTTTCCTTTGATGTTTCCTTGGCAATCCCTAAAAACATGTGTAAATTGATATATGTGAATTTTAAACCCTTAATCGCGTATATACATGGGTTTGACCCCTAAAAATGCGTACATCGAGATGTGTGCATAATCCAAATCCTTTTGGAGTTTTCCTTGACATGGATCTAAATCACTTGACTCCTAACCTTCCCTATGCCTTGGGATCACTCGGATTCGACGTTTCATTACCCATTTGAAAAGCTATATAAGGAACTCTATGGTAATTTGAAGGCATATGAGAGAATTGAGAGAAAAGAAACTATATTCCATTGTTGACGGAACTTATGCTTGAGTCTGCATCCCTTTGTCCCTTGGAGCACTTTTGTGTTCTTCCCAAGCTTGCCTTTTGCTTGTGAGCTTGCTATCGAGAGATGGAGGATTGAGGTGGTGGAGGCCCAAGTGGGGGATTCAGTTTCTCTGATTCCCAGACGTGCTGACAGAGGTTGTATCCATTGTAATCTCTGATTTTATATTAATAGAAATATCTTTTCCTGTCCAATAATGTATGTTTGAATGAATATTTTATCCATGGATGTTTTCAAATGCTTATACATTGTTGATTACATATGCTAGAATAGATCTAACACCAATATATATAGTATTCTTGCATTGTTTACTTGTTGTTGAGGAAGTAATCTATCAATTCAAGCTGAAGTTGGAAAGCTCAACGGGGATCTACTTCAACTATCCGGAATAAGGTACGAGGTCTGATCCTTTAGTGTTAGATATTTAATTTCTATTGCATATTGGAAGGGATTGATTTCTAGCGTCAAGCTGTCTATTGTGGTACCCCAAGCCATAGGAATTTCTCTCCGTAATAGAATTGGTGACTCCACTGGGGAGTTCTTAGTAGTTGTCCTTTGGGGGTTTTCTATTGGCATTCAATGACTTTGAATTTCTCTTGCTCTCTTGTTTCTATGTCAGGTCTGGGGGCATGTTTTCCTAGTAGTGTCTGATTGGTGTGAAGTTTGTCTCAGCTTGTCTATTTGCCTTGATTTTTATGCACCTTTCTTCCTATACACGAGTTTTGAACTCACAGTCGCGTATACACGCGGGTTTACTGCGAACAGTCACGTATGCCCTTAGTTTTTCCTTTTATAGGAATTTAAATGGTTCCTAGGTGAAGTTTGATGATTGATGAATCTCCTTTGATACTGCCTGAGTCTGTATAGACCTTTGTTTTTTACCAGAGACATTTTTTTAGGGTAAATTTTTATTTTTTAAGAAGGTTCTTGTCATGGCATTTTCAATTTTTTGTTTGGGATTAGTGCATTAGATTTCTTTTACCTTAGTGCTTTGCTTGAGTGCTACTTGAGTGTGCTTGCAGAGTCTGGGGGTTGTAGAATCATTCTTTTTCTTTTTGTATCTCATTTTATTTCAAAAAATCCAAAAATATTTGTTGATCATCATGCATTGCATTTTGCATTTTGCATAGTACTTGCACTAGATTTGCTTGGAGTATTAGTCAGGATTTCATATAGGAAATCTTGCATTCATCATTCGAAAAAAAATTGTGCATTTCATGTAGTAGCATACCCTGTTTTCATGGACACAAAGCATTTGCATTGATTGTTAGGTGTGATTTTACTTCATGTTGTGTCTTAACACCATTAGTTGCATGGCCATATCCCTCTTTTGAGTAATAAAGCCAATTGAAATCAACGCTTAATTAAAATGAACTACACTCTTTTCTTTTATAGGGTGCACCAACAAGATTAGGTTTTAGGGTCTTGGAATAGTTCATTGTGAGTAAATTCTTCAAGACCACTAAACAACAACATGTATGTGTCTGTCCAGGTGAGTGTGTAAAATCCTTGGTATAACCGGTGTTTCTTAGGATCCTCCTCTCAAAATGGAGTTAAGCACAAGGTAGTGTGAGCAGTTATTGATTGGGATGACCCCTAGTCATAACTGAGTAGCACCGGAGATATTTTCAGGATTGTATTCATATATGGGGGATTTTTCGAGAGTTTTGGGCTTTTCTACCCTGGCCATATGGTCAATCCCTCCTGCAACTGACCACCCGAGCATTGATTATATTGAGGTGACCTTAGTGGCCTTACCTAGGATATTGAGGGGGTACTTTGCAGGGTTATTCTGCGAGTGTCCCGGCTAGGTTGGGGTCGGACAGCATAGTCGCTTTACGTGTTGAAGCTGAGGGCCACAATAATTGGTTATCTACCTCCACTTGTTGTGTATGGGAGTCTCAAGCCTCTCTTAGGTGAGACATACCTGCTTCATTCGGGAGCTCGCTTATCCTACCCTTGATTGCTTGCATTTGGATTTAGATTTTATTGGTGATTGCTGTGTGCATGATAGTTTGCCTGGGATTTGCATAGATAGAGAGTCTTTTATATTTTTTGAGTCATTGTTGATTTGGCTGTAGCTCCTCGTCATTCTCGTCGTTGAGCAGGACTTCCACCTTCTACATATCCTCCTCCTTTGGAAATTAGAAATATACATTCTAGGCGGACTAATTATCACATTGATTTACACACCATGGGAGACCATATAGAAGGTATTCCTGAACCACCTTCTCCCATTCATGTGGAAGATGGGGAGTTTACTTCTACCTATGATCCTTCACCGGACTTGACTGATTTAGGTCATGTGATTTCTAAGATAGGAACATTTCATGATAGAACCACTCACTCTAGGGTTGATTCCCCATTGACGCATCGCTGATATGGAATGCTGCAGGATGACGAGACTCATTTTGAACCCACGAGCACTAGTTATGGTAGTTATGGTATCTCTGGTTTTCCTACACATGATTTGGCATTTCATGTCGAATATGAGTTCGAGCCTAACACTATGCCTGGGGGTACTCTCATTCCTTACCATGCAGAGAGATTTGGGAGCACTAGTCACATTGCACCTTCCATCCCGGTGGTGGAAGTTACATCACACGTTCCTCCTAGGTCTAGGGTTAGCGATCCTATTAGGATACCAGATCCGAGATGAGTGACTATAGGGAATAGTACGTACTTAATTACATAGATCTGTTCATCCTCTATCCCTATTTCTTCAAATGTTCACCCTCCACCTTATTCACATGGTCCTTCGGGCCGAAACATTGCTACGAGTTATGTCCGTACTACGGTAACTATATCGGTTGTGTCTCAACTTCATGCATAGCCCGTTGTTTTGGGAGGTCATGTTCATACTTCTAGAGGTCACATTCCTACTTCTGGAATGTATATTCCTACTTCTGGAGCATATATTCCTACTTACAGAGTGTCTCATGGGACATCTCATGCGATGACTTATGGACCCTATTATGGGACACCGTATGGACAGGGTTCGTCACCTTATGGGGGCAGGTATCAACAACCTGCTTACTCTCCAAATTACGGCTTTGTAGCTCCTAATAGTCAAGGTCCACCACACTATGGTGCTTCCATGCCACCCTATATGGGTCAAACAGGAGGAGGGCACTATGGCCAAGGCCATGGTGGTAATCAAACCTATGTGAATCAAAACTATCAGGGAGCGGTCCATCAACCTGATCATCCTAGGATCCCTTTCCTCATGACGCTGAATCTTCCTGACTTGTCAAGATTGACAAATGATCTTGTAGCTCATGACCCGGCCTGGCAGGCTGTCCTTACTAAGCTTCCCTCAGACATACCTAAGGTCAAGGGCAAATCGGGAGAGGATCCGAGCGAACATGTTACTACCTTTCACCTATGGTGCTCTTCGAATTCCTTACACCAGGACTCCATCCATTTAAGGCTATTTCAACGCACCCTTATAGGGCCTTCCACGAAATGGTATATAGAGCTACCTAGGGGGACATTCGCTTTTTTTGATGACCTACCGATGACTTTTCTTAACCAATTCCAGCTACTAGTGTGTTATGACATTGGTAGTGAACTCTTCTCGACATTTCGGTAGGATAAAGCCACACATATCTTGGATCATATCCAAGAGTGGTGTAGACAGAAGAGGTTAATTAAAGGCTTTATACTACCAAAATTCCTCCTTGAATGGTTCCTTAAGTCGTTATTGACATATATAGCAAATGATGTTTCTACATCCATAGTGCAGAATGAGGAACAAGCGATTTTTAGGGTGCCGGAACTGAACTTGATTTATGCTTAGTCTGGTTTGTTAAATGAGATTATTCCCAATGCTCCGCGTTCTAGTTTCGACCCCAAAGTCAAACCTGGACCACATGCCGATGGCATTGTTGGTTGTGCAAGCGCTAAACCTATGGATTCAATTGCAAAAAAATTTAGTCAATTGTCTATCAACCAATATGCTTCGAGACAAGATACGGCTTCGTCTCAACCCGCCCAAACGGTGAGTGTACTTTTGGTTCAATCTTCGGACCAGAAGGGTAACCAGCAACCCAGACGGAATAGAAAGAAGGGTAAGAATAATCATAAGGGTGGGAATAAGAATAAGAATTCTAATAATAATGACAAGAATTCCCGTAATGTTGGGGGGGGGAAAGCAAGCTAAACGTAAGGTTAAGTTCCCTTGCAAGTTATGTAAGGAAGATCACCTCACTTACTTGTGCCCTCATATCGATGAAGCCTTGAGATTCTTGGCACAAGGCCCATCTATGATAACTAACCCTTTACCTCACAATCAAAATATGAACTCAAGGACCCATGATCAATCTAGTGGTGATCAAGATCCACCGGAGGGTAGTGGTCGTTGTTGAATTAACATGGTACATGCTATGAAAGTTGTGACTCGTGCGAAGGACTATGGTTCGTCACAACCCAGCCCATGAAAGGAACCTGATTCACCAGGGTCTCCTTTGCATATTGAGAAACTTGTGGATAAACCTGAAGCTACACCTCACATTCCTAAGGGAGTCCTTAAGTGTTCGGAGCATAATGCTAATGCCTGAGCTACCCAAAACTATTCAGTTGTCGAGGATTTGGGCCACACTCCTTGTGTGATGTCTGTATTGGAAGTGCTTCAAAGTTGTCCTTCGCAAAGGAAGGCTTTGCTTTTTTCCCTTGGTGTGAATGATGATGATTCTTCCTCCGTGATTAAATTTGAAACCGTAGGACTTCAGCCTCACTTGCCTTACTATGTGTCTCTTTTGATTCACGTAGAATGTCTTAATATGACCATCAAGCGCACTGTGATTGATGAAGGCGTTTCCACTTCTATGATGTCTTTATCATGTTGGAAGGGATTAGGTTCCCCTGAGATGTCTAAATCAGTGACCATGTTAACTATGTTCGATGGGATATCGTTTAGGCCACACAACATCCTTCCTTCCCTTAAGGTCCGTTTGGGAGGGAGGACCGTTGCGATAGAGGTCGAGGTGGTTGATGCGCCCCTTGACTACAATCTCTTTCTAGGTAGGAATTGGATGTAAAGTATGCAAGCAGTTGCTTCTTCCCTATTTCGCATTGTATGCTTTCCATTTAACGGGAATATAGTGACGATTGATCAAACGACATTCAAGAATCCGTCTGTTACCGCATCTTTAGGAGCTTCGATCCCGATCGTTGAACACTCTCAGCCGGCAACTGGGAGTGTGGGTGCAGGCATGCATCCATCCCTCATGGGAAGCTTTAGTTGTCCTGCACCAATCCTTATGATAGGGTCTAGTTTTGGTGAGGCTTCGACATCTATGAGATCGGTGTCTTTTCGCACGAGTCATATGGAATATCCTTGTATTCTTCATACACCGAGTACTCCGAGTGAACCCATCGCGACGGACGTGTCGTTTCCTGTAACTATGATAGCTTATCAAGCTAATATTAAGTCTGTTGTAGAGCCCAGTTGTTCCTCTTTGTGGATGGAGGAGGAGGACCCCTATGTATTGCCGGCATGGGCAGCGCAGTATTCTCACATGCACAACTACCTTGATATGGTTTTTCCTTTCAGATGAAGCGATTATTGAGGCCATGTCAGGAGTTGAGCCACCATGGGATGAACTCCATCATAGATCTTACTTTCTTCCTAAGCTTGACTGCTTAGAGTCTGAGGACTTTAGGGTGGTTCTTAGTGAGAGAGTTGGTAGTCCTATGGTTCCATTAATCTCTCCTGGTCTAATGGCTGATGGAAACATGGAGAAGATATCTTCAACGATTCCTATCAATATCTCTCACGATCCTGGTAGGATAGAGAATGTCTATATTGGGGCAGAATGTTCCCATGCTAAGATTCAAGAATACACCAAGCTGTTTAAATAATTCTGTGATATCTTTTCTTGCTCTTACGATGAAATTCTAGGTATCGACCCTTGTATTGTCGAACATGAGATTAAGACTTCTACTAATGCTAATCCTGTTCGACAATGCTTGCGTGCGGTGAATCCTAGGAAAGCACCCGCGATTAAGGAAAATATAGAGAAACTATTGAAATCTGGTTTTATCTATCCCATTCCCTTGACGGAGTGGGTTTCAAATCTTGTTCTAGTGGATAAGAAGCAGGGAGCGATCTGCATATGTACTGATTTCCATGATTTGAATCGCGCCTGTCCTAAGGACAATTTCCCCACACCATTTATTCATCATATTTTGGATGAGTGTGCAGGTAGCGAGGTTTTTTCCTTTATGGACGGATTTTCCTGATATAATCAGATACAAATTAAACTTGAGGACCAACATAATACTGCATTTATTTTTCCTTGGGGAACGTTTGCATATCGAAAAATGCCTTTTGGCCTTAAGAACGCCGAACCTACTTTTCAGCGGTCAATGACCTTGATCTTCCATGATCTCAAGTCAATTATCGAAGTATTTTTGGATGACCTTGCTACTCATTCTCGTATGAGAATGCGTCATTCCTATCACTTGAGATTGGTATTCGAAAGATGCTGCCATTATTTGGTTGGGTTAAATCCTCATAAGTGCATCTTTTGCATGAAGTCAGGTCGCTTATTAGGGATCATCATTTCTAAAGAGGGTATAAGAGTCGACCCTTTGAAGGTTGAGGCAATACTTCGGTTGTCACCCCCAAAGAATATTCATCATATTCAATGTTTGCAAGGCATGGAAAACTTCTTATGGAGATTTGTGGTCAATTTTTCCAATTTGACTAGAGGCTTCATGCGTCTATTGAAGGACACCACCTTTTTTTGGGATGAGTGAGCCCAGGAGTCCTTTGATGCACTCAAGTGAGCCCTAGAATCGGCTATAGTGATTAGTCCCCCAGACTATAGCCGTGATTTTCTACTTTATGTGGCCACGTCCATGGAGATGATTGGTATGGTTCTGGTTCAATAGGATGAGGAGCTCCAAGAGCATGTCATATATTATATGAGCCAGAACCTTATTGACTTAGATATTTGTTATTCTCATGTCGAGAAGCTTGCTTTAGCTACCGTACATGTATTTCAATGGTTGAGACATTATATTCTCCTTTGCCAGACATTGGTTGTAGCCCATGTCAATCTGTTTCAATTCGTCCTCACTCGAAGGATAATTGGGGGAAAATATAATAAATGGATTTTCATCCTGCAAGAATTTGATCTTGAATTTGTTTCGGCAAAATTGGAGAAGTCCTTAATTTTTGCAGAGCTTATATCGGATTTCCCAAGCGAGGCCGAGGAGTTGGTTTGTGAAGATACATTTTTCGATGAACACATCTTCTCAATCTCAACTTTAGACCCATGGTATGGGGATATCTTACAAACATTGAAGGTCCCTACTCACCTCTCATAGGATGAACGACGATGATTATGTCACGTGTCTCAGAATTACCTTATAGTCGATAACACTTTGTACCACCGTGGGGTAGATTCCATTTTACAATGTTGTTTAACTCATGAAGAGTCTAAGGTAGTGCTGAATGATTGCCATGGAGGGGCGTGTGGTGGTCATTTATCTGGGCTTTCTACAACCCAAAATGTCTTAAGAGCAGGGTATTTATAGCAGTTGATCTTTAAGGATTGTGTAGATGCGCTCAAGAGGTGCCACCCTTTCCAAGTGTTCACACATAATATGCGCTCGAAACCTGCCCCATTACATTCCATTATCACCACTAGTCCCTTCACTAATTGGGGGCTTGATTTTATGGATTGCAACCCCACTTCGGTTGGGGGGCATCATCATATCATAATGGCTATTGATTACTTCAGGAAATGAGCTGAGGCTATGCCTATATTTAAATTCAACTGTGAGACAGCTACCCACTTCGTGTTCAACTAAATTATTACTCGGTTCAGAATTCCAAAAGAGTTTGTCACTAACCATGGCTCGCACTTTTAGAATAATATTATGGAAGAGTTAGCATCAAAGTTAGGGTACAAGCAAGAGCATTCCTCCTCTTACTACCCTCAAACGAATGGATAGGTAGAAGCAGTGAATAAATCACTCAAATCCATTCTCCAATTGGCACATCATGCTATATCCTGCTTTGTGGGCATATAGAACTGTTGTTAAGACTGCCACAGGTTTTTCTCCATATCAACTTGTACATGGAGTGGAGTCAATATTGCCAGTTGAATGTGAGATTCCTTCTTTGAAGCTAGCCGTAGAGCTCTTACTAGAAACTTCACCATTGGAGGAGCGTTTGGTCCACCTTGAGCAACTTGATGAGCAGGGTCGAGATGCCTTGGTCACTCTAGAAGTAAATAAACGTCGCGTAAAGGTCCAGTACGATAAGTCTGTCCGTCAAAGGAGGTTTAGTGAGGGAGAATTGGTCCTTTTGTGGGATCAACCGAAAGAACCCTTGGGGGAAGGAAAGTTTAATCCCATGTTGCATGGTCCTTACGTGATCAAATGTGTGTTAGAGAAGGGTGCTTATGAGTTAGTGGATTATGAGGGAACGGCCTTGGCAGAGCCTAGAAATGGGCTCTATCTCAAGAATTACTATGCATGATTCTCATCCAAGGCTAGTTATTGTATATTATTGTACAGTTTTGCATACTTAGGTATTTTTCTTATAGTGATCAGGTTTGTGATTAGTTTCCATTTCTTTTGGAAGATGTCAATGGAATCTTCCACCTACATAGGATTCACGGATGGCATGAGCCATCACACTCAACACTCAACCTCTGCTGCTTGGGTGATTTATACTCCTATGGGTCAGGTACTGTCTTCAGGAGGCGTATGTTTGTGGCCATCTTCCAACAATGTTGTTGATTATAGTGCCGTTAGTGAGCTTCTATGGGATTCCATTTTACATGGCATTCTCTCTCTTGAGGTACATATTGATTTGGATTTAGTAGTTTCATTGCTTAATGGTTTGTACCATGTTAGAGATCCGACATTATTAAGAATATTCTTACGTGTGAGATTATTAGAATGACAATTTGACAATATAACATACATACACATTCCAAGAATTAATAATCAAGTTGCTGAATCATATGCTAACTACATGTTAGATTGGCATTTGTTTCATACACAATAAATTCATCACAAACACAATTTTTACACATGTAAATAAATAAACCGATCACCATAAAACTTTTTATATAACATCCAAAATGTGGTAATAAATAGTGTCATGATACAAAAATGGGGCTCTCGAGCCACCAACATATAATACACGGTAGTACAAAATGTATAGACTCCCAGGTATCTAATCCTATGGAGGAGGAGGGGGGTTGTGATCATGGAAGGTCACTACGGCTCTAGCTATCCGTCAAAATAATCACACCCATGCTCGTCGTACACCCACCACCTGGTGCTGCATAGCCGCAGGAAATTCCTCGACTTGTGCCATGGGAAACCTATGTGTCAGCCTCACAAAATTGGTATGAATGTTGTGGAGTGTCCGCTACGCATCCAAACCCGTGATATCATCTCCTCTTCCCCTCTGTCTATGACGAGGGAAGCCTTCTGGCCGTCGTGGTCCCACATCTGCATACAAATGGTAGATGTCACTATGTATTGTCACGCAAAAATATGTCTTTTGATTCCATATAGTCAGAAAACACACAAAAAAAAAATCAAAAATTAAAAGAATGGGTCGAGATTCGTTACCTATATCGCCATATGTCGATCCTGGTGGTAGCGGCATGTCTAGGTCCCCTCGGAAATCTATCCCCACATAGGGGTAGTCATCGATGGCAACTATCTGTCGTCACCACCATGGAAAGAAATGAACTGGATAGGGGTTGGACACCCTACCTCCCCCCAGTCTGTGCATCGCATCCGCCCAACGTCGTTGGGCCGGATCTCGAACCCTGTGAAGAGGAACGTCAACTCTGAGGCTCAATCCTGGAACACGCTCAAAGAAAAACATGCTCAATATATTGTTGAACCTAAAGTTCCGCACTCTTCCTACCTTACACTCACTGAGCCGATGTTTCATGTTGCTCAATAGTGTAGTGCTCCAGTGATAAATCGTGGGTCTCATGCACTCCACTGCATAGAACATCAAAGGCCGTAAGGCCTGCTGGAGTGACGCCAAGCCTGCTATCCTGCCCAATGTCAATAGTATGGCCTTTAGGCCCAGCACATGTATAGGGTTGGTAGGGACCTGACTCCCCACCTTCTCTATGTATGGATAGTAGTACACCTCAATGTACTCATCGATAGTTAGGAAACCTCCTGGCCCACCAAGAGAACGAAGGTTCACTACTTCCCCCATTAGGAAATCCCAGTAATGAAGTATATGTCCTCCACCTCTATAGTGAGAGACATCCCATCTACTTGGAAGGACTCAGAGTCTGGATCCTAGTAATCCACCAGCATCTACAATAGTCTTGGTTTGGCCCTCAAGCCACCAAGACACCAAAACTTATAGATTCCACATGCACGTAGAGCTTGTTGAGACATTAGATCGGCCCTTACTGCTTCCTCTACCTCACCATGTTCATGCTCTCTCCATTCTAGGACCATCTTGCACAAAAAATTGCAAGTTTTCCCATTAGATTACTTAAAAAACCTTATGCGCGGCCTCATACACGACTGTTTGCCAAACAACCATGTATGTATGTGACTGTGGGGGAATTTTACGCGTATATCCATCCCTATACACGGAAAAACCCTCGATTTCTACGTGGGCCATAGAGCCCTTTTTATTTTGGCCTAGAAACCTCAAATGACCATGGAATTTGATAAAAATTGCATCAAAATGAAAGAGAAGAGCATGGGTAAGTACCTGGAAGAAACGGTAGTGGATTCCGCCCGTTGGATCTCGTGGAATTTGCTGTTGAAAATATGAGTTCAATTGGGTAAAAATTTCAAATGTTTTCTAATATTTTGAATTGTTTAATATTTATAGAAAGTTTTCAAATTTTTGAAAATTTTTACCGCCTTTCCTATAGTTTGACAATTTCTAATCATTTTGGACCGTTTTTTACCTAACTCATAATATAGGAGGCCTTTTTCAGTGCCGTTTCAGCCGTTGGATTGACCCGTTCGTGCCAATATTAGGTATCATGTCTAAACTAGCATATAGGTTAGGTTTCATCACCATTTTCATTTTGCATGACCTTATGACCGTTTCATAATAACCTTAGGTACGAACCCACTCTATTATGTCACGAAACCTTCTTTTTGTTTTAGAAGTGGCATGATATGAGTGGTAAATCTTGACCTTACATGGGCACCCTATTCAGCACCTTATTTTCATTTGGTTCCCATGCTGACGTTTGGTCCTTTAGGGTGCGGGAGTCCATTGTATAGTACTGCCATGATATTTTGCAAGAGCCTCATACTCTTGATCTTTTGCTGGCCTATTTCCCTCAGGACTCCCTTATGTCAAGTTGTGATTGCATTATAATGAGATTTTCCTTCCTTATTGAGCTTTATGCTGGCTTCCCTGACATTGCACTTCATCCATATAGCTCGAGCTTGTCTCATCTCTAGCCATGCAAAGCCATTTTATATATCCTTTGTAGCTTGATTCCCTTTTTACCGGGAGGGGATTTTCCCCCGAGTGTCGATATCCTACACATGTATCCTTGCATTAAGCATAGGTATGTTCCACTACTTGGAACTAGTTTGTTTTCCCTTATGACACTCGTCTCCTCCTAGTCTGTAACTATAAAGCAATTTTATTCTTTTTCAATCTTTTTAAATATTTGAAAAAGTCCAAAAAAATAAAAAAAGCAAAAAATCGGACAAGGAAAGATGTTATCTTTGGTAGTTGTCGAGTTGTGTCGCCTTTGAACAGAGCACTGTATATCACATCCATTTGTTAGGTTTATAGTTTGACTTTAGGAGTTGTACTCATTTATCTGAGTTTATCTCCATCGACTGGTTAAGCTTCTAGTCCCTATCAAGCCTCTGAAGATGCCTCCTGAGTTGCAGAGATGTCCCAGTTTGTATATCGAGTCTATGCCACCTTCATTAGAAGAAATTTCAGCTCAAAATGGGCCTCCTAAAATGAAGTAATAAAATAATATTTATTAATTTTGGAGGAAGAAAAGAAAAAAACAATTTTTTTCTCTGTATTTTTGACATATCTCCCTGTTTTTTTACTCAAATTTCGATCGGGAGAGCTCGTTGGATGCAGAATTAAATTCCTCATCCAATGAGTACCCACTCAGCATACTTTTGACGGACCCCGCTACCCCAAAAACAAGAAATACCTGAAAAAATGGAATGATGACATCATCATTCCATTTTTTCAGGTATTTCTTGTTTTTGGGGTAGCAGGGTCCATCAAAAGTATGTTGAGTGGGTACTCGTTGGATGCGGAATTTAATTCCGCATCCAACGAGCTCTCCCAATCGAAATTTGAGTAAAAACACGGGGAGATATGTCAAAAATACAAACAAAAAAAGTAGTTTTTTTTATGATACCTATCCGCAAATTTATATTAAAAAGGTGTTTAAGACCTATACAGTATTTCAAATTTAAAGCAATTTCATTGGCTAACACATGATGACATGGAATTTGAATAAAAGTTAAAAGGCCCATTTTGAGTTGAAATTTTCTGTAATGTATTTAGTTGTCATTTACCATTATGCTCTTTTTTGAAGGAAGTTGAAGCCTGAGTCAGCCATTCCTTAGTTATCTTGACTTTGCATGTCAGCCATTCCTAGTAAAGATACTAGTTCATTCACCTTATGATCGAGTCCTTCCACATTATACAGCTTTGCTGAGTGCCTCGTGTTGGATGATGGGGGATGCCTTAATGCCCTCCTTCCAATGGATTTCATCCCATCGACTTCAGATCATTTATTCTAGGATCAAAATCTAGAGTCATTTTGAGTGCCTTGATACTTGCAGTCATTAGTGGCAGGTTCTCTCACTATCAACAGTATTTGGGAATACATCAATGTCCCCTGATCGATGGATCCTCTTAAGTGTTCGACCTCAACACATTTATTCACACTTGTTAGTTTGCACTCTAGTACCTTTATTCCCATTTTCATTATCGGTGGGTGATCTTGCGTCTGTTAATGGTATACATCAATGACCGGTAATCAGATGATGGACTACTATGTTCGATCTCGACACCTCTATTCACATAGTAGGACATGTACTCGTAGTGGTTTGTGTAGAAGACCTTCCAGATTGGTGGCATCTCTTATATGCTACCTCCTTGATCGTGCCAGTGTTCATGAGATTTCAGCTCTCACTACTACATTTTGATCCAAAATCCGACGGAAAAATCCAACGGCGCGTGGATTTATTTTTTTAAACTTACCAAAAATCACAAGGATAATTTTTTTTTTGTAAATGTGGCCATAAGCATCGCTTAAGCGACGGCTAGTCTCATAAGCGTCACTTAAGCGACGGATAGCCTCATAAGCGTCACTTAAGCGACGGCGCCTTGAGTGAGTGGAAACTATCCTACCTAGAAAAAAATGGATTTCAATAACACACATGCATTATATAATGCACACATGAATTTCCCATAAATTTATACCTTGATATCAATTTTTGAAGTTTTGTTTTCCAGTTTTTCGGCTCATCTCAAAGGCCTTGAAGAGATATCCATGATTATTTTATGATGCTTTTTATGTTTCTACATATATAATTTCTTATTTTGATAGTAATATAAAATAAAGCTATATGACATGATCAACAACTCCTTGGATAAAAAAAATGCATTGGATGAAAGCAATGGGTGGCAAGGCCTTTCCAATAGGTGTTGGAGGAAAATAAAACTATTAGACCCTATATGAAGCTTCTAAGGACCAAGGTCCATGAATAAGGACACAAACCATACAACATGGTATGTGTTGGAGATATTTCCCCATATCTCTTTTAACAACTATGCATTAAGAGCCTTGAGGCAATATGGAATAAGTTAAGAAGAGTTGTTGATAGAGTTGATCCAAGACTGAAGTTCTTTAGTTGTGCTTGAATTCACATTGAAGTATAACTTGAAGAAGAGCTCCCATGAGAAATAGAGCTCCAAAATCAATAAATAGACCCTTGTGCAACCATTCCACTATGAAAATATGCCATTATAGTGCAATAGTTGTCATGAACATATGCTTAAGCGACGACGCGTTAGTAAGCGTCGCTTAAGCGACAGAGCTCCGTCGCATATCCGACGCTTAGGTTATTGTGCTTTCCCTAAAAATAAAACATTTTGATTAGATTTGTACACAATTATATTCTTTATGCAGTGTGCACAACCCTTCATATTTTTAGGCATAAAAGTTGGTCTATAATAATGTTATCTTCAAGTTGTGTGTTATCTTCACGTTCTGCGAATTCCTAAAGCATGTTAGTCTCATATTTGCTTAACATTGGTGTGACATCTTTTAAGATCTCTTTCCATCAACATGGGATTTTTCATGTTACTTAAATATATTTTTACATTTCACATATATGCCCTATGTTCAACGTGATATATATCATTAACCTGATTGTATCATGGTGTTACTAATTAGTTGGTAATTGTACAGGACATAAGTGAGAGTCTCAATCTCAATCTCAATATCAATAAAGCAACAACATCTATACATATTTATATACAAGTTTGTACAAGGTTCACCACCATGCATAAAAATCAAAGCACATACAATAGGCTCTAAAGTTTCAAAAATGTCAATGGGTTTATAGGGTAGGGTTTGGGGGAGAAGGTGTGCGTTTCCAAGAAATGACCTCCAAGTTTGCACATATCAAGGCCAATCAAAATGGGGCACTATAATGAGGGCATCCTATGGATCGTTGGGACTAGGCCAAGTAGTGGGGAGAGTTTATGCAAGGCATTCCTTGGTCATGAGTAATGCACCACTGTTACAATTCAGCTTCTACATTAGATATGTCATCTCCATATCTAGTTATGAGTCTGAATTTGCATGTAAATTTAACATTTATTAGGGCCTATTATATCAGGCTAGCATATTGCGATGCATGTTCTTAAAAACATGTCCATCTCATCTTTTCCAATATAGATAGATGATTAAATCCTAGTAAGCTATCATGTAGTGTTAAACTCATTGGTTGGGGAAGATGATTGCATAGCAAGGCAATGCTAAAAGAAATAAGAAAGGGGAGGAGTTAACAATTAAACCCATAGGACCAGTGCTAAATCGACTTGACAAACTTATAGTACGAGAAGAGGTGTTTGATTATTTAATCTCTATTGCACATGCGGTATTTTAACGAAGGAATATTTAAGTATCTCAATCATTTTTCGGCGCGACGATAGGAGATCTACCACTAATACCCCTCCACTTTTTGGTATTTTTCTGACCATATGTTCTTCTCAGAGAAAGCAACGGCAATTTCAGGCATATCTCTCCATGTTTAATCTCGTCGAAGCAGAAAAGACAGTGGAATGCGTAATATTTTAGAGCCAGAGCCTTGTTTTCTGCAGGGCAAATCTTGAAGAATTCAATCCAATTCTATGGCCATCGAATAGCTCCATTTTATCTTCTTTTCAGCACTGGTATGCGATACCCTCTTCTCCCGCAATTAATATTTGCTGTTACGCTGCCATTTCAAGGTCGGAGTCATGTTCTATGTGTACAGATAATTTCATAGATAAATGATAACAGAAGGGGGAGTCAAACTGTGGGTTCTTGTAGTTGTTCCCTTAAACTAGAATAGACGAAAAGAACAGATCTAAGCAGAGATATTACCAAGCTAAAATTTTCTTTAATTATTGATTGAAGACATATGTGTATCCATCAGGCGTCGCCTGCTGGAAGGACTGAGATAATTAGGTTTGTAAATTGGGTTTTCACCAAACAGATCTGAAAATACTCTGAAGGAAATAAGTGAAGGAAATTATGCCATAGGTATTGCAGACGGGGAATTGTCACAGCTCTTAACCTTCTCAACCCCGGTAATTATATATATGTGACCTACCCTAGACTTAGTATGGCAGATGAATCTCCTAGTCTTGGTAGTTGGTGCCAGGGCAGGCAGTAGTTGTAGAGAAGGACTGGTCGGTGAATTATGGCCTTGTTTATAGGATTGTATTATTGTCTCAAGCCTGTTTATTACATGTATTGCAAGAAGATCATACATGGCTACAATGCATGCCATCATATGAAAAGTCTTTCAAATTGCCCAGCTGTTCATCCAGAATTTACGCTCTCTCCCCATGTTGTTGGGAAGCATCTTTCGAACTGAGTCTAGAAGTTATTAGAATCCGGTGTCCTGGATTTTTATGGTTTTTCTCTGCTACTCTGCTCCAATTTACTTGCCAGGAAATGCAATGAGCTTGCCGGGAATAGGTTTCCAGCTTCATGTAAATGGAATTTTTAGAGGACACACATTTGCGGATGAGATAATATCATGGTGCTGTGATTTCTCTCTCTCTAAATGCTTCTGAATTGACAATAAAGATGATTGATATGGAACATGATAGAAATGGGTGTTGCAGTTTTATTTTATAACAGTCTTGAAACAGCAATAAAAAATGATTTGAATCCTTGAAATGGTCAAACTGTGTTACTTAGTGGCAATTCTGATGAAATAATTCTGCTTATATTAATGAAAATGATGATGGGATTTTTTTTTGGGGGGGGGGTAAGTTAGCTGATTCATCCTTCTATTACTGAATAATGTACATAATATACAAAATTGTTCCGTGGGAAACCAGCTCAGCCCTTAGGAGCATAATTAGTCCGGTGAAAGGTCTAAAAGCCATAATAAAGGCAAAATTAAGCTTGAGGGAGGGATCTGCCCTAAAGACATGGGAAACTAGAGCTGTGACCCCCCTATCCTTACTAGTTTTATCATCCAAACATTTAGAAGTTTCCTTCTAATTCAATCTGAAAATTTACATGCAGTAACTGAAAAAGCTAAAGACTCTAACAAATTCATAGATTATCATTACCTGGGCCCTCCAGGTTATTGGTTGAGAATCATAAAACCACTTCTAACTTGCAGGATACAGTTGGCAACATAGATTTGGCCTCCATTTCATTGTAAATCGTTAGAGCTCCATCTGTGTCCCTTATTTGTAAAGTCTATAAATAAGCGAGTGATAATTTTCCAGCGCTGGTAATAACCCCTTATCTTGCATTTCATAATGCAGTTTTAAGGCTCCCTTTATGCATCCCCTTTCATAGTTTGAAATTATCATCTTACTGTAAATATGAACGTTAGGAACTAAACCTTTCTCTAGCATTAGTTTAAAAATATTATTAGCCTCTTCCAAACTGCCCTTCTTGCAAAGACCACTCATAAGTGTGCTGAAGCTTTCAATAACAGGAAAAAAACCCATTTTCCAGTGCCACAACAATTAGACTCATATTTTATCTCCAGTTTCCTTCCATGAGATAATACTTACACAGAAGATAAATTCCCAACGTATTATATCTCTCCAGTTTCCTTCCATGAGATAATGCTTACACAGAAGAGAAATTCCTATGGGCATGTCAAGGGGAAAGGTCCAAACCCGTGTCTCTTAACTGAGGGCAGAACTCACATTTTGGTAATAGGAATTTTTATGCTCTACGATGCTTATAACTAATAGATATTCCCCATCATTTGGATGCCCCAAACTATCAATAAGTACATGGATGGGTGTAAATATAATACAGGCCAGCACACGGAAAAGAATGTGGAGGAATATAGGAAGTATTGTCCATGTGTCTCCAAGACTAGGTACATCCCAACCATAGAAGCGAGATAATAAACCATGCTATGGTTCCACTAATTACCATATCCCATCACCAATAATTACCATATCCCATCACAGTTTCCCCACCACCATCTGTGGGGTATACCTTACAGAAAACTTTTTAAAAAATCTTAAAGAAGATTCGTTACTCATATCTTGGAAAACCTTCTCACTTGTTTGTACTCATGCCTGTTCATGATATATATAATATTAATAAAGGTCACAAGCTGTAAGAAGGATCCATCCCCCTGTGTAACTTTCCTTTTAAACAGAGAAAAGAGTGTGATAAATATCTAGACTGGCTAATCGAAGATTCCTTAAAAGAAAATACAGTGCTTACATTTATAAATCTAAGTTTCCTTCTTTAGATTACCTGTTATTACCAAACACACGAAAATAGCTTTCCAGTTGGCACAAGATCCATTAAATATTTGTTCCATTGCAAGAGCACGGCATCTTCATGCCTGCCAAACCTACATTTCCTTAAAAGTTGTCGATATAACATGTCAATAGACATATTTGATCTACAGTATAGTTCTTAAAATTGATTTTGAATTCAATAAAAAAATTAATGAGATCATGGAAAATGAGTAGTTTCCATGCATCTTATTTTTCCATTTGTAACAAACCCATTTGTTCTAATAGTACACCTTGCTCAATAGTATCATCACCTCCGGAATCTGCGATGCAACATCCTCCACCAACTAAAAAGAATTAGCTTGGTTTTGGTTTCAATATACTGAAACCACTTTTGTTGAAAACAATAAACACCGACACTGCAGCTGCAAGAACATTTAAGCTATGAAGCCATGCACAACAAAAACCAAGTATTCAAGCAAATTATCTTTGACTATGTACCGAGTAGTTCTTTCCAACGAGCATAACCTAACATTACAAAGAAAAGGATGAGACAGCTGGCCAAAGTAGTTCCAACGAAAGGGAAAAACACCCCGTCCATATCAAAAAGTGGGCAAGGAATATTCATTCCAAATGTTCATGCTATCATTGTAGCAAGGGTTATCACAAAGGTTTCTATAGTAAGGGTGAGCTGTAACTGAATCAATTCATTACGCTGGTTATCAAGCTGAATATTCACATAGTCTTCTGTGTCGTCGATGTATTCACGGACCTGAATATATCAAAAAATACAGCAACTATTTCAATATAAATACAAAACAAATGAGAAGATATTGTGAAATTTCTAAATCTAAATCTTGAATATAAAATAGAAATCAAATTAGAATATCGAGCCTTGGAAAATATATCTCCAAGTTCCCTGCATGCAGCACAATCATTCCATAAGAGTTTAAGCAAAATATCAGAAGGGACATCATTTATTCCATGATACTTTACTCCGGAGGCATCCATCTGTAAGAAAACGCATTCCAACAATAGATCTAGAGATCCAAATGTAGTAAATATATTTCTTATTACAATACAGAGAATATCCTCCACAATTCCAAGGAATAAAAACTAGCAACTAAATCTATGAAATTTCCTTTCTAATTTTGGTATGTTTCAGCGTGTTTGGTGAGAGGGGGGCTGTCATAGGAACTACTAGGAAAAGTGTGAACCCTACACATAAATATCCGTTTGATAAACAAAAGTTGAAGTTGAATCAATTTAGATGCCAGTTTAATCCATAGATAGAACTAGGAACCTAGAACAACTCAGTTCTTGTATATCTTAAACAAATATAGACCTTTCCAAGATATTCACTGCTTACAAATACTGATAAAAGCCTCCAGGATAACCATTTTGATACCTGAAAATGAAGTGGAAGGCATTCAAAAGCAGAAAAATACAAGGACAACTTATAAGAAAATAACTTGTCAAGTTCTGCACCAACATGTGTGGCCAGGAAGGTGAGCAGTTGGCCACTGTATGCTTATTTCTTGTCAGAGTTGCAGAAAATAATTCAGTCATCTAACAATTTTAAAATTTGCACAAGTATAAATCATGTTTCAGCATAATGGCAGGAATTGTCAGTTCCCTTAAACTTACAAGTAGTCCCTGGCTTGACACCCAAAGTGAACTAAGTTAACATAACCATGAAAACACTTGTCGAGGGAAAGTCAAACTCCACTACGATGAGACTCACTTGCGAGAAGCTCAGAATTATTAATAAGCCCAATAAGTTTAAACTCACTGGGGCATCACTGTGAAATGAAAAGCCAGCAAATAAAGGTTGTTTGAATCAGCCAAGTTTTTTCCCAGTCCAAGTTGTACTCTACTCTCCAATGTTGTCAAGTTTTCACCAAGCCATGTTTGGCTACTATGCTTTCCAGACGGGGCAATTTGCAGCAAATGGGTATGTACCCATATCTATGCAGTTCTACACGTTATCACTCCAAATTGCCCTTGGGTATTTGGGTCCTGTGGGGACTGATTTTAACACTGGGAAAGTGCCAATGTCACCTAGTACAATCCCTCTCACTTTGGACTAGTATTTTCTAGCCTCAAAGGAATTCCTAATAAAACTCAAAATTCGAAATTAAGACACAAGGAAGTGAGCCTACCTTTGTGATATTTTTAGACTTTTCCATGCCAGGAAAAACATGTTGATTAGGGTGTGCTATTTTTAGACAGTTGGAATTCTCTCTGTTGCAGACTTTGCATGCTGGAAGCTGCCTTTCTTGCTACTGTTCCAAGATTGTTTTTTTAGTCTGATTTGTGTCAAACTTGAATAAAAAATGGGCGTTTTTTTCAGCCTGGCTTTTTTGTGCTAAATTCATACCACAGACACTGCTACGTTTAGACCATGGAAGGCACCTTACCTCAGGCGTTTTTGGCTTGTTTGTGCAAGTTAGTTTGGCCTATCAATGCATCTTGTTTGAGGGCTGTTTGTAAACATTTAGCATGAATTTGTACATGAATGTGTTCAAGAGTTATTAATTGATTATTGTGATCACTATAATCTTACAGTTTGATTGTAAAAAAATATAATATATCTAATATAAATAGAGTGAAATTTTGCATACATTAAACACCAATGGGCAAGGTAACTATGGGTAAAACAATTAGCAGTGTTTAATGGAAAAATAGGCAATGCTCATCCAAAGTTTGAACACAAATTGCAGATTTGGAAAAGAGTAATCTAAATAGTCACAAATTATTTTTGCATGGATTTTCTATTATGAGATGTTATTAGTTTTATAGTACACTCCCCCTCTTGAAAATAATAGATAGCGTTGTTTCTTGTCCTATGCTAACTGAATAAACTTGGAATTTGCAAATAATCCTTATCTAGGTATCATGGTGATAGACATTTATAGCCCAAAATTCTATTGCAAATCAACATTACGTTAAAGTCTTGTATTGATAATTTATATTCCTGTGCCACATCGATTAGACTCGTATTTTATCTCCAGATTCCTTCCATGATATAGTGCTTACTCAAAAGAGAAATTCTCATGGGTATGTCAAGGGGAGGGGTTCAAAGTTGTGTCTCTGTAATGTCCTCTTCTACTAGAGTAGCAGGATAATAAGTCATTAGCAGATAAAAATGACCACTTAAGCAAGAGCAAGTGACATGCAAAACCTAATTCAAAATGCATGAGGCATACATCATTAAAGTTGGACATATGCATAAGTTAAGTTGCATGCGTCATGCATAGGTCAAAAGAATAAAATGAATCAAATCGACTTCTCAAGGTATTTATTGTTGTTATTCATTGTAGAGATTTGGTTTTGAGAGCTCTGAGAGTAGTTTAGGGTTGACGCATTGGAGCCGACTGCGATGTGACTGTGGTTGTCAATATGGGGAAGAATAGCTTCAAATGCCTGCCTGCTATAATTTCAGAGCAAGCCTAATTCTACAACCCAGGTAAGGTATCCATTAGCCTTGATGCTTTGGTTATTGCTTATTGTTAGTTCTTACATGTTCACCATACAGATCTAAAATTTTCATAAATAAACCTTGGATAGTCAACAAACACAGGATATATAGTCTCTCTTCAGGTGGGCATCTCTCCATCTCCCATACATATGTTGTAAAGCACCTCATTTCTCTCTATGTAACTAGCAATCCAAGCCATAAGAATAGATCCGTGATAAGGGAAAACTAGCAATATAGGCCATCCAAAAATAAATCTATGTGAATGGGGATCTAGCATAGATCCATGTTAAGCTCAGTGGAATCAAGCTTTCTTACTTGAATATTGTACAGATCAAAATCATAAAAGTTGTTAATTATAGACACTAGCAGATATCCATCTTGACCTCATATTTATCTATCTTGATTTTTAACCTTGGTTCTATCTATCTTGATACTTGACCTCCAATTTGTTATGCAGACACATTTATCTATCTTGATTTTTAACCTTGGTTCTATCTATCTTGATACTTAACCTTCAATTTGTTATGTAGACACAGATGGGTATCAAATTCTTGGAGGTAACAATCTCAAAGTTTCTCTATCTTGAATCATAACCTTGAATCTGTTAACACAAGTGCAGAGATGGGTATCAAATTCTTAAAGGGAAAGTTTTCGCTTTGCTAAAACACAGCAAAAAAATATTCCTTTTTGATAAGGAGCATAAAAATTGTTGCCTCGAGGAATTTGGTAGGACAAAGGGAAATCCATGGAGGTAGTTCCCCCACTATTGACATAATAGGATAGGATTGGTTGTGAGGCGATTATATTTCCTGCCCAGCCTTCCCTTCAAGGCCTCTATCTGCTCTATATGCATGTGAGTGTAAATAATAACTATGCAATACACCTATCTCTCTTTATTCTTAACCTTCAATCTGTTAAAACAGATACAGAGATGTGTATCAAATTATTAAAAGGTGACAATGTAAAATTATATTTAGGGAGGAACTTGATGAGGAGCATAAAAATTGTTTCCTCAAGGAATTTGATAGGCCTCCTTAGGAGTCCATAGAGGTACTGGCATCCCTACTAACACACTAGGATTACTAATCCTAGTGAGGTGATTATGTTTCAAGGCTCAGCCTTCCACTCCAGGGATCTATGTGCATGTGAGTGTAAATAAATTAATAATATCATGTATAATAACAGTGACATACACCTATCTATCTCAATTCTTAACTTTAAATTTGTTAACATAGACATGGATGGGCATCAAATTCTTGAAGCTAACAATCTCAAATTTTTTGCAGTGCTAAAACACTGAAAACAAAATATTCCTGAAGAATTTTGAAGACCACTGGGGGAGTCCACGGAGGTAGTGGCCTCCCTACTAATTAATATATTTGGTTGTGGGGTGATATGTTTGTTGTCTCATCCTTCCCATCTATCCTCTATATGTTGTTCATGTGAATGTAATTATTAATATGAATAATAACAGAGTGATACCCCTATCCTACAGGTTCTGGAATAGTTTCTGAGATTATAAAATCTCCTTCCTTCCATTATGCCTGAACCAGTGTTATGATGAATGTTTATATCATAAATAGTATCTATTATATTCTAAGATTAAAACCCCATATGAATAATAAGAGAGTGATACCCCTATCCTACAGGTTCTGGAATAGTTTCTGAGATTATAAAATCTCCTTCCTTCCCTTATTCCTGAACCAATGTTATGATGAATGTTTATATCGTAAATAGTATCCATTATATTCTAAGATTAAAACCCCATGTGGCTGACCAGGTAAGTAAATTTTTTGTGTTTACAGGACATGAAAAAACATACAGAAGGGATTCAATATGCAGAATTTCACTCTGTCGGATACATAGTCTGGCTCTGAATTTGTGTTGGGCGTGGCCCAATTTTGCGCTTACAACAGCCTGCCAGCACTAGCACTAATTATGAATTGAATCTGGCTTAGAGTAGGTGTAGAGTAGGTTTCCACACTACTCTTAATTTTTGTTTAGATGGTGATGCAATGTAATGATGTAATGCATTTTCAAGCCCATGGAATTCGGTCTGGTAATGCATATTGTTTGGACTCCAGATTAGAATTTGAAGTTGCAATTTTGTATGTTCAGTGAGGAAAGCTTTAAGGTATATTTTGAATTTTTCACATAAATGGCTATTTTAAAGTTAAATTTTGTATTAGTTTGCATATTGTTTGGACTCCATATTAGAATTTGGAGTTGCAATTTTGTATGTTCAGGGAGGAAAGCTTTAAGGTATATTTTGGATTTTTTCACATAAATGGCTATTTTAAAGTTAAATTTTGTATTAGTTTACAAAAGTTTGTATGTCTCATTCCCCTCTGGATTCGAACCTCCCACATCAGAAATACTCGTTCTTAACTATTAAATTTCACATGTTATACTCCTAAGCAATTTGTTTATAACAAACATAGCTAGAAATTTAACTGGTTAACTAACAAGTGGTTCCAGAAGCGTTTTATAGTTAGGACGTTCTTGCAAAAAAACTGTCATTCTCCAAAGATTGAAGGCTTGGCTGTATTGATTTTGTCACATTCTTCAAGTGGTTAGAGTTAAACAGAAGGATTTTATAGTTAGGACTTTCTTGCAAAAAAACTGTCATTCTCCAAAGATTGAAGGCTTGGCTGTATTGATTCTGTCACATTCTTCCCTTTGATTGAAGAGCATTCAATACAAGAAGTCTTCTAGGAACTTTTGGGCCAATTCCTTAGCAACAAGTTTCTCTTTCTTTTCATAATCTCAGGTTTGTGGTAGAAGGATTTTCAAAGTGTTTTTTCCACCCATCAATTTATTATGAAGGTATCTACACAAAACTCTAACTCATACTTCTAGTAACTAGAAGTGGATTAGGTAGAAGCATGCCCAGTTTTGCTAAAATGTAATTCATAGGAGTCTTGTCTAAAAATATTTTTTTTTTGCATAGATATGGCTAGATGATGGTAGGTAATTCTATGTATATGTTTTTTAAAGGAAGCCTAGTCATATATCATAGGAAGTTTGGTAATTTTATCATCACAATATTTGTTTTTTTTTCAAAAAATACAATACCGTCGCTTAAGCAACGCCTGTAGGTGTCGGTTAAGCGACGCCTGTGTGTTTTAAAAAATACAATACCATCGCTTAACAACGCCTGTAGGTGTCGGTTAAGCGATGCCTGTGTGTTTTAAAAAATACAATACTGTCGCTTAAGCGATGCCTATAGGTGTAAATGTTTTTAAGAAAATTTCGTCACCGTCTCTTAACCGACGATTTACATTTAACCGATGGTAAACTGAGGTGTCTCTTTACCGACAGATTGAAAAGATGTCGGATAACCGACGAAAATACACGGACGCTTAAAAAAAATCATAGTGTCATACATGCGATAGGGAAGTGTCGCAAATCCGACAATACGGCCGTCAGATTTTTGGTCGAAATGTAGTAGTGTCTCGTGGCTTGATTCCAGTATATGTCAGACATTTCCTGCTGTTATGGAGATCTTGATCTATTATATCTTCAGTCATTATGGAGATCATGGTCCTTTGTATATATTCATCATGGAGATTCTGATCTATGTATATTATATGTGGCAATGACCACTTATGTGATATCTTGTATCATGCCTATTCATGGCCATTGTACTCTTATGTATCCGGGACTGCTATATGTATTTCCATTTTGTGCAGAGTTGTATCATTGTACTATGCTAATTGGGTGGCTGGTCTTCCATTTGGGATTCTTCATCACTCCACTTCTGGGATGGACTTATAATGTATTTCGGCCATCGTATGACCCCTCTGACCTCACACATTAGGGGGCATATGTTATAGCTGATTTTACCACTCTAGGTGAATCACACTTTGTATGGCCTTCCCCTGTCCCTCTGCAGACTCCTTAGACCCCTTGGATCATTTTTTTTCCTTTGATGTTTCCTTGACCATCCCTAAAAACATGTGTAAATTGCTATATACGACTTTTAAACCCTTAATCCCGTATATACGTGGGTTTGACCCCTAAAACCACGTACATTGGAATGTGTGCATAATCCAAATCCTTTTGGATTTTTCCTTGACCTGGATTCAACTCACTTGAATCCTGGCCTTCCCTATGCCTTGAGATTGCTCAGATTCGACCTTTCATTACCCCTTTGAAAAACTATATAAGGAACTCTATGGTACATTGAAGACATATGAGAGAATTGAGAGCAAAGAAACTATAGTCCATTGTTGCCGTAACTTATGCTTGAGTCTGGATCCATTTCTCCCTTGGAGCACTTTTGTGTTCTTCCCAAGCTTGCAAAGCTTGTGAGCTTGCTATCGAGAGATGGAGGATTGAGGTGCTGGAGGCCTAAGTGGGGGATTCAGTTTCTCCGATTCGCAGACATGCCGACAGAGGTTGTATCCATTGTAATCTCTGATTTTATACTAATAGAAATATCTTTCTCTGTCCAATAATGTATGTTTGAATGAATATTTTATCCATGGATGTTTTCCAATGCTTATACATTGTTGATTATATATGCTAGAATAGATCTAACACCAATATATATAGTATGCTTGTATTGTTTACTTGCTGTTGAGGAAGTAATCTATCAATTCAAGCTGAAGTTGGAAAGATCAATGGGGATATACTTCAACTGTCTGAAATAAGGTACAAGGTCTGATCCTTTAGTGTTAGATATTTAATTTCTATTGCATATTGGAAAGGATTGATTTCTGGAGTCAACCTATCTGTTGTGGTACCCCAAGCGATAGGAATTTCTCTCCATAACAATCATGTTACAAGGAAAGTGATTATAAGTCATGGTATTCAATTTGTTGAGAATGAAGCATGGGATGGAACCGTCAAGAAGAATGTCAATATTCTGTCGACTACCAATAATGATGACATGATCGAGGAAAAGTTTCAAACACTACATGTAAGCCAAAAAGTCACAGTAACATTGAATCCCAAGACACCATGACATGTTTCAGCACAAGGAACTTCGACGCAAGTCATAGATCAAGTTACGCTGACAAGCACACAAAGAGATCAACAAACTCCATAAGCAGTTCGGTGAGGTTGACATCGACAGATCCAATAAAGACAAGAATTCTATGTGAGATATATGAAGCTGGTACACCAAATTCATTCTCTAATTTTGCATTATTTCATCAAATAAATGATCCCCTAATATTTCATGAATTTGTACAAGATGAAGTATGGGCACAAGCCATGGATGAAGAGATAGAATGCATTGAGAATAACCAAACATGGGATATGGTAGATGTACCGAAAAATAAGGATGTAATTAGTGTCAAATGGATTTACAAGACCAAGAAAGATGATGATGGGAATGTGCAGAAGCACAAGGAAAGAATGGTCGCAATAGGGTTCACACAACATCATGGCATAGACTTCAATGAAAATTTTGCACCTGACTCATGCATGCACACAGTCATAACACATTTGGCCATCGATGCACAAAACACATGATATGTTTATAAAATCGATGTTAAATCGAAATTTTTGAATGGCTATCTAGAGGAGGAACTGTATGTGGAACAACCACAATACCATGAAGTTCCAATACAAGAGCACAAAGTATACATGATAAAAAATGAACTCTATGATTTGAAGGAAGATCCTAGAGCTTGGTAGAGTCGCATTGATTCCTATCTCACCTAGAATGGATTTCACAGGAGTGAAATCGAACCAACGTTGTACACCAAAGTTAATAATCAAGGTAACATGTTAATTGTCTTCCTGTATGTAGATGATTTAATATTTACTAGTTATTTTTGCATAAAGAATTTTAGAACAATCATGGAAAGCGAATTTGAAATGACGGATTTGGGGTTTTTGAAGTTTTTTCTAGGCATTGAAGCCCATCAATTTGAAAGTGGTATATTTATATCACAGTCCAAGTATGCAAGTGCAATTTTAAAATGATTCAATATGTCTAATTGCAAGGTATCCCTAACATCAATAATAATAGGTTTAAAATTGAGTAAGGATGATGATGGATCAATTGTAGATCCCATGCTATTGAAAAGGCTTGTTGGTAGATTTGTGTATTTAATTGTGACAAGAACAAACATCATGTATGGAGTAATTATGATCTCGTTATTCATGGATTCAACAAAATATTCTCATTGGCAAGAAGGTAAGAGAATTATGAGATATGTAAGTGACACAAAATACCTTTGCATTATGTATTCAACCTCAGAAAATTTTAAACTCATCGCATACACTAACAATGACAATGGAGGAATCATAGATGATAGGGAAACCACATTTGGGTACACATTTCATTTTGGTACAGGTTTTGTGCCATCAACTTTGAAGAAACAACCCACTATAACTATGTCTCCAGCAGAAAAAGATTATGTCACATCTACAAGCGTCGCATGCCAAGTTTTTTGGATGCGGAAAATGTTAAGAGACTTGTCACAGAACTAACAATAATGAACAACCATTTACTTTGAAAATAATTTATCCATCGTATTGTCGAATAATCATATGTTCCACATGTTAAATTCTTCATATGCTTAGCTAAGACATCAGTATTTCATTACATTTTCATAACAAAGGCATATAAACAGGATCACTGAAAGATAGACAAGCACAACCATACAAAAGGAACACAAAGATTTATCCTGGGAAAACCCTAAAGGGAAAAACCCAGCAAAAGCTTCCTCAATATAGATGCCCCAAAAAGATAAAAGATAAAACCAACAAGGATATCAAAGCCTGATTCTCCTTCTCCAGCTACTTCTCTTCTCCACTAATGCGCTACAGAAGTGAGAATGTGTGTTCCAAATGAGGAGCACCACACCTCTATTTATATTCATCCGTTCACTTTAATTAAGTCATCCGACATGTAGGCTTGATTTAATCATGTAGGCTCAAGTTACACACGTAGGCTCAAGTAACCACACTGGGGTGCTAATGACCCACCTTTACAATTAGAGGGGACTACCTCATGACTCTTATTAGTTCTTCCAATTAGAAGCATTGGGGTACAAAGATAATACAAGTGGTTCTCCCGGTAGGACCATCGGGGACCACAAAAGATAAATATAGAATATTCTTTGAAGTTACAATATTTCAACACTCCCCCTTCATGAGAAGGGTATTCTACAACAACAACAACAATAGTAGGAGAGGACATCATCAACATCATTAGGGTAACACATCTATAAATCATTGGAATCTTTTCAACATCATATAGTATTCGTCTTCAATTTTCAATGACAGCAACTCTTTGATCAGCATCAAAATATTTTGACCTTTTGATCAGCAACATCTTCAACACTTTGAACTTTTGATCAGCAACACCTTCAGCAACATCTTCAACACTTTGACCTTTCAAACAACAACATCTTCAGTGTTTTGACCTTTCGATCAGCAACAATATCTTCGGCATTTTGATCAGCAACATCTTCAGCACTTTGATAATTTGATCAGCAACAACATCTTAAACATTTTGATCAGCAACATCTTCAGCATTTTGATCTTTCGATCAGCAACAACATATTCAACATTTCGATCAGCAACATCTTCAGCACTTTGATCTTTCGATCAGCAACAACATCTTCAACATTTCGATCAACAACATCTTCAGTACTTTGATCTTTCAATCAGTACATAATCATCATCATACTCTGATCAGTACATCATCATCATCATACTCTGATCTTTCGATCAGTACATCATCATCATCACACTCTGATCTTTCAATTAGTACATCATAATCATCATCATACTCTGATCTTTCGATCAGTACATCATCATCATCATGCACTGATCTTTCGATCAGTACGTCATCATCATCATAAAAGCATCATCATCATGAAAACATCATTATCATCAAAACATCAACATCATTAAAACATCAACATGATCCTTCCTTCCGGAATTACGGGATTTAGGTCTTTATGGAGTTACCAATGATCCTTCCTTTCGGAATTATGAGATTTAGGTCTTTACAGAGTTACTAATGATCCTTTCTTTCATAATTATGGGATTTAGGTCTTTACAGAGTTACTAACGATCCTTCCTTTCGGAATTACGGGATCAACACATCTGTGGAACTCAGACAATCCTTCCTATTGGAATTACGGGATCAATACATCTGTGGAACTCAGACAATCCTTCCTATTGGAATTATGGGATCAATTCAATGATCCTTCCTTTCGAAATTATGGGGTTTAGGTATTTACGGAGTTACTAACGATCCTTCCTTTCGGAATTACGGGATCAACACAGATGTGGAACTCAGACAATCCATCCTATTGGAATTACAGGATCAACACATCTATGGAACTCAGACAATCCTTCATATTGGAATTACGGGATCAATTCAATGATCCTTCCTTTCAAAATTAAAGGATTTATGTCTTTATGGAGTTACTAATGATCCTTCCTTTCGGAATTACGGGATCAACACATATGTGGAACTCAGACAATCCTTCCTCTAGGAATTATGGGATCAACACACGTTCTTGAGTATTGAAGTCACCAGATCCGTTCTGAACCGAAGTTCAAGGATGATACAATCCTACCACATTCACGAGGACCAATATGTCTGGATATATTTTGAACCGAGGTTCAGGGATGATGCAATCCACCACTTTCACGGGGGCCGAGACCTCTGGATACATTTTGAACCGAGATTCAGGGATGATGCAATCCACCACTTTCATGGGGGCCAAGACCTCCAGATACATTTTGAACCGAAGTTCATGGATGATGCAATCCTACCACTTTCACGGGGGTCGAGACCTCTAGATACATTTTGAACTGAGGTTCAGGGATGATGCAATCCACCACTTTCATGGGGGCCGAGACCTCTGGATACATTTTGAACCAAAGTTCAGGGATGATGCAATCCTACCACATTCACGGGGGCTGAGACCTCCGGATACATTTTGAACCGATGTTGAGGGATGATGCAATCCCACCACATTCACGGGGGTAGAGACCTCCAGATACATTTTGAACCGAATTTCAGGGATGATGTAATCCCACCACATTCATGAATACCGAAGTCACCGGATCTATTTTGAACAGATTTCCCAGGATGATACAATCCCTCTTCATTCTTGAGGACCGAGGTCACCAGATCACTTTTGGACAGATGTCCCGGGATGATACAATCCCTCTTCAACATCACTACTCCCCCTTTTGAGGAAGGTCTTTTCGAACAACACCAATCTTGTCTCGAAAGTGTTCAAACTTTACCCGAGACAGAGGATTCATCAGTACATCATCATTCAAACCATCATAATCTACATCTTTAGTATGTGAATACTGAACTATCACCATATGTATCTCCAGTATGTGAATACTGAAAGCATCAGCATCTATATCTTCAGTATAGAAATACTGAAAGCATCATCATCTCTATATTCAGTATAGAAATATGGAATCATCATCATCTACATCTACAGTATGTAAATACTGAAACATTATCTATATTTTTAGCATGGGATACTGAAACATAATCATCTACATCTTATCTTGTATGTAGAAATACCAAATTTTTATTTGTTACAATCGGAACACAGGGTTCTCTGTCATCACAAATCTGGTTATGACATAGAATCATTGTAGTATCCATCTTCAGGTCAAAGAGACCTGATATCAGCTTCTGAATCCATATGACTTCACAACTTAGCAGAGCAATCTGCTATGTATTTTTCTTCACCCGTGCTACAAGAAACACTAGACTATTTCCTGCTAAACCATGAACTCATAGCAGACCCCAAACAAAAGCATCTACCTAATGTGCTTTTCCTATCTGAGATACTTCCAGCCCACTCTGCATTTGTGTAGCCATACAATCTATATTCATGGCTACCATCATAGTATAGACCAAAGTCTATAGTCCCTTTCAGATATCTCATCACATGTTTTGCGGTTACTAGGTGAACCCGTCTTGGTTGAACAAGATATTGACTTAAGGTGTTCACAGCAAAACAAATGTTTGGTCTAGAATTTTTTAAGTACATTAATGATCGAATGATCTATCTGTAATGAGTCACATCCACTAACTCTAATGATTCATCAGCTAACAGCTTCAAGTTGGATTCCATGGGTGTGGCCATGACTTTGCATTCCAACATATCAAATCTTTTCAAACTTTGCACTACATACTTTCCCTGATTGAGAAAGATTCTTTCATATTTCCGGACCTAGGAAATAAAGTATTATACCAAGGTCTAAATTCTTCAACGGACTTCGTCTTGCATTCTACAATTTGTTTCTCATTCCCTATCAGAAATAGGTCATTCACATATAATAATAGGATGATAGGTTCATCTTCTACAACCTTGAGATAAAGGTTAGGATCGACTTTACTCTTGGCAAATCCCATGCTCGTCAGGAAACTATCTATTCTTCCATACCAAGCTCTGGGAGATTGCTTCAGGCCATAGAGGGCCTTCTTCAACTTGCATACGTGAGTCCATCTATCTTCAACTTCAAATCCTTGTGACTATTCGATGTAAAAATCTTCCTCAATCATACCATTAAGGAAGGCTTGTCTTTACTTCATCATGGAAGAAACTACCATGACAGTTCTGAAGAAAGTATACCTTGCTTCTTGGAGTAAGTGTCTCTTCAAAATTAATTCCCTCTTTCTGAGAGAAGCCACAAGTCTTTCCTTACTTCTATTAGTAGCATATTTTATCTTACTGATCCATTTGGAAGATACTACATTCTTGCTTTCTGGTTTGATTATTATATCCCAAACATAACATCTTTCATGAGTTCATCTTGTCAGGTCATCAACATATCCTAGTCTTCTGCATTCAATCTTGAAGGTTGGAACCCACTTTACTCTTGGTAAAGTCTCGATCCATCAGGAAGTTGTCCATCATGTCGTACCATGTTGAACTCAGATATCTTCTGTAGTCACTCCCCTTGAAGTGGAGTATCATCTTCCCTCTTCATTCTATATAGGTGGTTCTATGCCTGACATATACTTGTTGGTAGAGTATCTCATGTCATAGTCTATTCTTTCAAAGGAAACTCACGAACTTTGCTTTGTACACTTGTTCTTGTAGATCCATATGGAAGATACTACGTACTTCCCTTTATGTCTCGAAATCATATCGTATACATCATTCCCCATGATCAACTGTTATTCTTTGATCATAGCTTCTTTCATAGCATTCTTTTCTTCATCTTGAGTTATCTCTCATACCCATGGTGGTATTCATCCTTCGAGGTGGATCTACCACTCTTGGAAGTTCTTTCTTACGTCATGGTGTCTCTGACCCTCAGAACTTCAGATTCATGTTCATTGGAGTGAATCTTGATTTGTCATCACTTGTTCTTCGAAACAAGTCTCATCCTTCTTTTCTTGTAGGAGGTTGTACAGGACCTTTCCTACAATTCAAATGCACCAGTTACATGGTTAGAACTATAAAACATATGCATAACGACAAATTATTATGCATCATACAATACAACATTCATCCATGTCTCACGGAAACTTTCTAGATGTCTTCCATCTTTACCATGACATCATTGAGATTGTGCACTAATCCAATATGTCAGCAAAGAGGTTTGATAAGTAGCAATGGAGATTTGTATGGAACCATGAGATACTTACCCATCACAGGCATATTAGTAGTATACAATCATTAATGCAAACAATCTATCATGCATAATATATCAACTAAATATAATCAAATGCATAACAAAACAATATCATGCAAAGACAATTGAATACTTATCTTTTATTCGTTTCGTGGGTAGACTCCTTCTTGATCCTTCTACTTCATCATCTTTTTCATTCATGACATCATCATTTATTATCTAAATGATAAGATAGATAAGAGGTTCTTCAAGAAATGAGTTCTTCACATTACTCATTGCTTGAGGGATCTTCTTTGAATGGTGAGAGCTTGATCTTCAATTGCTCCCACCTTCTTCTTCTCTTCTTATGAGTCGAGATTCTTCTTCTTCCCAGATTTTGTTGAAAGTAATTACTTCCTTCTGGCACACACTCCTTGAATGAATGAATTCTATGATCCTGGGAGACCATTCAAGGTGTCTATCACCACTTATTCATTCTCCAATTCTTCTTCTACCGCTTCAAGATGTTCTTCATTCTGTATCTTCACATTCTTCAACTGTTTTCTCAAATCCATCTTCTGATTAATGTTCTTATCTTCAAATATCTTGATCAAGGAATCAAACATCTTTAGTGTTTTTAGGGAAGACACTTGTGGTACAAGTTGATCCATGATTGAATCAACAATGATCTTCTTGGCCTTGATCAAGTTCTTCTTGTGGAAGGATTTGAGCCTCATCTCCTTCTCGAACTGGAACCTCTCTACTCATGAAGGTATCCAATTCATTCTCTTTAGAGAGATCAAATGCTTCCATGCTTGGAAGTTTTCAACTTCAACAAGCTTATCATCAAGCTGATGTGATATATCACTTTGAAATGAGAACCTCAAATGCAAATAACAAAGGATTGGATCTTACCGATTTGAGGTGTCCGTCCTGGCTTCGGAGCTAGTTGATCTAGGGTTTGCCATAGAAACCCTAATTTTCAAAACTTGGAATATTTCAGATATGATTGGATAGAAATATATATCTCTTCAAATGGAGCTATCCAAAGTACTCCTTTTCTGAAAACAGTGGAGGGAAGCTCCCGGAACAGGAAGCCCTAGTTTTCTAATTTCTTCTACAGAAACTCCTGTCACTATTTCTATGATATCTCTGAAATTACTGATCCTCTGTGTCTAAAATTTCCCACTGAGGTAACCTCGCATGTCCCTAATCCAACACCATAGGTTTCATCATAATTTGTTTCACCAATTGGTATTTATGATAATTTTTCCAAGGTGCCTTGTTACAGGACTGTTCCGAACAACGACGTTGTACAGATTGGCACGTGTCACTGTTTCATATTCTAAGTCTGCAATTTGGACCAAAAGAATTAAATTCCGTGCCCTTTATGAAACATCTTTAGGAATTCCATTTGGACCTCTGTAGCCGAACATATTACAATTCTCCCCAGGTGTCCTGTTTAGGGATGAATTATGGAAGAGGCTAGAACCCTAACTTCGAGGGATCATATCCTAGAATATAGCGAATCTGAGGCGGAATTTCAGACACAATGTACATAAGGATTTGATATTAGGTATCTACAACTTTCATCTCCTGAACCATTTCCAATCTCATGATATAGTGAATGTACCAAAACTTATCAGTTTTAGTATTTAGGGTTTTTCTAGCTCGGGGTCAAACTAGGGTTTGACTTTCCAGGAGTTTCACCCAACCAAAAATATTGATCGAGGCCTCTAAAATTTGATTTTTATGAGGAGAGAAATCCTATGCTAGGCTCACTCAAAAATTCTTCTTCTGCAAGAAGCCCTAATTTTCCGCACCGAAAACTGAAAATGCTCGGAATCGAATTTCACTTCGACAGAAAGATGTGCCCTTCAATAGAGAGTCATCCTAGCCTTATTTTGCTGACCGATTATGGAGAGAGAACCAAAAATTAAGAATCCCTAGATTCTGTAACTGCACAATGCCTTCTTTCAGGGTGGCTCTGATACCATGTTAAATTTTTCATATGCTTAGCTAAGACATCAGTATTTCATTACATTTTCATAACAAAATCATATAAACAGGATCACTGAAAGATAGACAAGCACAACCATACAAAAGGAACACAAATATTTATCCTGGGAAAACCCTAAAGGAAAAAACCCAGGAAAATATTCCTCAATATAGATGCCCCAAAAAGATAAAAGATAAAACCAACAAGGAGATCAAATTTTGATCCTCCTCCTTCTCCAGCTACTTCTCTTCTCCACTAATGCGCTACACAAGTGAGAATGTGTGTTCCAAATGACGAGCACCACACCTCTACATATATTCATCCGTTCTCTTTAATTAACTCATTCGACATGTAGGCTCGAGTTAATGATGTAGGCTCAAGTTACACATGTAGGCTCAAGTAACCACACTGGGGTGCTAATGACCCACCTTTACAATTAGAGGGGACTACCTCATGACTCTTATTAGTTCTTCTGATTAGAAGCATCGGGGTACAAATACAATACAAGTGGTTCTCCCGGTAGGACAATTGGGGACCACAAAAGATACATATAGAATATTCTTCAAAGTTACAATAATTAAACACCACAAGATAGCCAAGCACATCGACACAACATATTATCATTTCATAAGATAATTGGTTAACAACAAAGAGATTTGTTTAGAATTTTGCACCTGTGAAGATCAACTGGGCAAGGGATACATTTGAGTATCTGTGAATTTATTTAGGAGTGACAAGTTTTGCTCAGTGAATTCTGTCATGGACAGAGCAAGTTCTATCTCTGAAACATTTTGTAAAATTTTGTTTAATGATCCCCATCTGCTCATAATTAAGGGGGAGTGTTCAAAATATGAATTACAAATAAATTTGTATCACATCTCATTCGACTCAATCAGAGTTCGTAGTAGTAAAGTTTTTGTCACTCTGTGTGTCAAGTTATGGAATTCACATCTCACCATATTTAAGCAGCTGAATTGTATTTCTGAAGTCATGTTCTTAGGTAGAAGTTAATTATAGTATTTAATGTTATTCGATAGCTTCCCATAGAAGAAAATTTTAGTCTTCGTATATGTAGAAGAAGAATGAAAAACATAGAGAGAGAGAGAGAGTGAGAGAGAAATGACAAGAGTAATATGGATAAGTACATAGTAAGAGAGAAACGAGAAGAAGAAAAAACTCTAAGAAGAGTTCGAGAGCTCTAGCTCGTGTTTTGGAATGTTTTCAGAGCCCAAGCTCTGTAAAAGGTGAATCACCCAAGTAAATTTCCAAGTATGTGAATGCATACACATTTCTTTTGTTGTGTCACAATAGTATATGATCCCATAGTTTATGGTTGAATGGATGTCTTGTTTATGGCGCACATATTTTCTAGAATTACTTGTGTGAATGTTGTTTACATTTATAGTTTGTGAAAGACATAAAGAATCCACAAATATTTCACCATGTAAAAGTTTAAGTTTTAACCTCGGTGTGCTCGACCTAAATCTTATTTAATATTTTGTTTATCTGATATTGTGAGCTTCTCGCAATAAAGTTGTGTTGAGGTTTATCTCAAGTTATGGAGTGGTGAAAAGTGTTTTTCATACTATAAGTTAATAGACAAAGAAATCCCCTTTTATAAAGTTCGGTTAAATGTGGTCATGTCGAAGTGGGAGTTGGTCGCAACTAAAAGTCTGTCGCGGTAAAAGCCCGTCAAATTCAAGTGGGTCTTTGTCAAACTAAAAGTGTGTCATAGTAAAATCCTATCGAAGTCAAGTGGGTGTCTATTGAGGTAAAATTATGTCGGGTTAAAAACTTATGTAAAAGGTGTGTCGACGAAAAGTGAAAGTTGAGTCATGTCGCAATAAAAGTCTGTCGTGACACAAAAGTCCGTCACAATAAAACCCTATCGCACAAAAATATTGTTGCAGGTAGTTTGGTCGAAATTAATCTGTAAAAAAACGCTCACGTTTACCAAAAATAATGTATCATAGCTCCAAAAGTAAAGAAAAAAAGTTCTTACTAGGCAATAACTCAAGTTGACCATCACATCTCTCCCCTCTCTCCTCTTACAACCAAGATTCCAAACATTTCTTGGACCATAAGGTATCGTTCTCATCTTGAAACACTTGTATGGGAAGTCAGAGGCTCTCATCCATCCCTTTATAACTCTATTCTTGCACCTCCTCAAGATGAAAAAATTCTCGTTGAAATGGATGGCAATAGACCTCTGACTGAATGTTAGATCACGCGGTTCAACATACACCTAGCAGTGATACAGTGACTATTACCTGTAAATTACTGTAAAGACAAGAGGAGAAAAATATCACTAGGTTTGCTGAGAATTAAGCCAAATAATAGGAAGCAAGCATGGCAAGGAATCGAGGATTGCCATCATTTATTTTCTTGAATGTGACAACATTCATTGTAATGATGAACTCGCTCCAGTCTTATGGGTTACTTCGATACGTTGGTCTGAGAATTATTCGGAGTTAAAATTGTGTTTATCTTAATGGAAGCCATTCTTTTAGTCAATTTAATTGTCTTTATCTTAATGGAAGCCAGTCTTTTAGTCCATTTGATTAACATCGCTGTCAAAAGCATCAGAATCTTCATTGCCATCACCATCTTCCTTCCCGAGATTGCGACCCATGGCGCAAACTCTGCAGATCATTGTTGGGATTCCAAATTTAAGTTAATGCTCAAGGAATGATATCCTTTACACAACATCGATTCCAGGGTTTGGTGACATCGATGAGTGCAAAAGTTAAGGATTTATTGAATATATCAACGTCTTATTCTTCACTAAAAAAAGGATTTGTTGTTCAGATATCAACATCTTATTCCTCACTAAAGCAATACTCCAATCAAGTTTAACACAACCGTTTACAACTGGATCCTGAATTTAATGAGTATGTGTTTCGTTTTGGAGTGGTATACTGGAAGATTATAATCAAGTTGAATAACACTCTCGTTTTCATATCTTAGTTTGGTAGGATCATCATGAACTAGTCCAACTTCAATAAGGTCATGTTGGATCCATACATTTTTTTACTTGCTTCTTTAGCTACCCTATACATTACTTTAGCAATCAAAGTTGCAAAGCAATTTACCTATGATAATTAGTTCTCCTAAATCATTTTTCCATTTTTTGTGTTATAGGGTTATTGGTCATTATTTTGTGTTATATGGATTTTATGTTATTGATATATTCTTGCTCCTTTTATAGCAATTCTTACGAGTTTAATGATTTAAATGATGAAACACTAAATTTTGATTATAATAATTCATCCTTCAAAATATTTGCAAAAGATTTAGGAGATATATGCATTATACTTTATTTTGTCTATTTCTTACAAGGTTTGCACTATTTATTCATGAATATTGAGTTAAGAGAATCAATTTCCCAATTTCTAGTTAATCACTAGTTGTTACTTGAAAAAATAGTTATGCAAACGCTCATCTAACAAATAATTTGGGTTAATTTTAATTCGATTATGCTCTGATTTTTAGAAAATTAAAGGCTAGACAGAGAAATTCGGACAATGATGAACATGTTTTGATAATATAGTGGTGAAATTTAAAGCGATATGTATTTCTTCTTTATTAGTTTGAAGGTCCAAAGGTCGAGGTGTAACATTGGAGGATAGAAAATTTTTCTTTCTTCATGCTGATTTTTTTTCTATTTGATTGCTTTTGAGGTTTAATATAGGTTCACAATACCACAATATTAACTTTAGACACATTCCATCTTAATCTTCTAATTGATGCATTATATGGATGGTACTTATACCAACATAGATCCATTTTCACTATGGCTCTATCAAGGGTTGAAAGGATCACCTTTCCTTAAGTTTGGGACTCATTAATTAGTCAAAGTGTAATAGTGAAATAGTTATCTATTCCACTTTGAAATATGTTGTAAATGATATAAATACAAACACATAAATCCTACAAATAGACAAAAAATGCATTAACTATGAAGTAAAATAGCTATTTACGCAAATTTAATTGTGGAATTTTCAACTATTTCACGTTGTAAAGTATAAGACATAAATAATACAAAATAAGAAAAAGTTGTATTATCTAACCAATTATGAAGTAAAACAATTAAGCTTCAAATTTTACCCAATTATTATTAATTTGTAATTATTACAAAACTAATTTCTAAATTATCATTCTATTATTAACTTAATAATACATAATACAATATATTTTCCATCACAATATTTAACTATTCCAATTTGGAATCATAAACAATAACACTTAAATATTACAAATAGGAAACAATTGTATCCATTCATTATGAAGTAAAATACTTGCAATTTATAAAATTAATATTAATTTTTGGTTATCACAAAACCAATGTCTAGGTCATTGTTGTGTTAATTGACTTAATAATACATAATCCAATATATCTTCCATCACGATATTGGACACATGCATAACCTGGATAGGTCAGTTGTAGACCAGTCTACACAACGAAAGAAAAATATAAGCACTCAATAGATACACGTTTGGTAGGGATTATGGATTTCAATTAAATGAAACAATCTCTTTAAAGAGGAAGTTACAATGCGTGTGTAATCTCACCTCTTGAAATGAACTTCAAAAGCTCCACCTATAAAGTTCAAAAGCAATAAGCTCCAAAATCCCAAAATGATCTTGTTCTCAGAACATCCACTAATTTTTTTAGATGTGATCTATCTCTCAATTCGTCATATCTCCTTCTAGAAGTTTCACATACTCCGAAGAACTGCCATACTCCATTAAATACTTCACGTGGCTCCTCTTAGCAGGTTTCTCCACCTAGATGTATGCAACAACCACCATAACTTCTCTGCTATTGTTCCAACGACCCCAACTATTTTGTTCTTAGGTTTCTCGATTTTTCAATGGACTGTCACATACTCATCATTGCTAGCTTGCTTCCCGACTTCTTTCCCCATCTATTTAGTATCATCTTCAACCTTTCACTGACCTTCCTTTCATCCTATCACATATCATCAACTTCTCTTGGTTGAAATCCTTCTCGGTTGATCCTGATCCTCCTGACCACTTTTCAGACTTAACATGGAAGGTATTTTATTATCCTCTAGACACTCAGACCGTTTACCCATGATGATTTCTCTTTAGCCCCGATGTCCCTACATCAACCTATCTTGGTTGAAAAGAATCTTGCTCATTATTTTGCAACTTCTTTAGCTCTTCCTCCAAAATCCATGTCGCTTCTTCTAGGTCTCTATTCATCCATCAAACTAGATATTCCCTCCTCTTCTAAATACTATTCTTCCCGACTTCAAGCCTCATCCTGTACTTCTGTGACCTCTTTCTTCAGCTTAACTAGTATTTGTTTCAATAAGTTAGTTGTCTCTTTACCGTCGCTCGTCGACCCTTATTCAAAATTGTATAGGTTGGAAACATTAAATGTTGGTGATAATCCCATACCTTAAGGAAACTCTAGCAGATATGCATTGTCTAAAATTTTCTTAATGATTATGTATGGACCAATATTCTTTATCCTTAACTTGTTATATACTATCATGGGAAACCTTTCCTACCTCAGGTTTGCATACACTTAGTTTCCTTCTGCAAATGAATGCAATCATCTCTTCTTTTCATCTCTCAACTTGTATGCCAGATTTCTCTTCTCAAGTTGTCGCTTCACATTAATGTGCACTTGTTTCATATGGTTTCCAAATGATTATGCATCTTCACTTTTCTGCATTACCATCAATACTTCGACTAAGTTAGTTACCCCATGTGGACTTCTTCCTTACACAATATGGAATGGACTCATTCTCTTTGATTGGTTCTCTAAGTTGTTGTATGTGAATTATTCCCATGACAACACATTTCCCAGTTGTTTCATTCGATTAATGGATAGGAACCTCATCAATTTTCCTAGGTTCATGTTCATCACTTCAGTATGACCATTAGTCTGTGGATGGTACACAGAACTGAGCTACAACTTTGTGTAATAATTCTTCCACGTGATTCTCCAAAAATGACACATGAACTTGTTATCTCTATCCAAGGTGATTCTCTTCGGAAACCCATCCAATATTACAACCTCCTCGAAAAATACTACAACAATAGAAGTGGTGTCACTTGTATTTTGGCATGGAATAAAGTGATCCATCTTGGAAAAACTATCAACTACAAAAAAAATAGAGTCATTATCTTGTTGCATCTTTGGAAATATGTTAGAGTTTGCACTTTAATTCAATTATGTTATATATTTGAACTAAAATATAGACAAGCAAAACAATACAAAAGAACACAAAGTTTTTCCTCATGGAAACCATAAAGGAGAAAACCCCACAAAATTCTTCAGAATAGTTTTGCCACTAAGTGTAATGTCAAACCAAGATAGAATACCCAGAGAAAGATATATTCGGTAGATTCTTATTCTTCTCACATAGCACACTTGTCTCTCTCTCTCTTTAGATAACTTAAGAGCAAGTGTTTGTAAATGAGGGAGGGAACCTCCCTATTTATATTCTTAATTTTTGTGACTCACTTACCTAACTAGTTCGTCCAAATTCTCTAAATGGGTCCAACCTACCTAAGAAGACTCAAAATAAATTTGATATAATACTTATTTTGGGGACTATTTCCTAGAATTATAACGAAATTTTTACCTCTATATTCTGGCATGAACAAATACAATAATGAAACCCCCAAACAGAGGAAAATCATCTTCTATGGAGGTACAGTAAAATAAAAAATAATATACAATAGAATATCTTCCAAGGTGACATTTTCAACAACAATACCACTTAACTAGGAAGGTATTCTCTCTATCTGGTCATTTGTCACAACTGGACACAGTCTCTAGACATCGTTGCTAGATCATAATCACTAGATCATCATCATTGGATCACCATCTCTCGACCATCATCACTAGATCATCATCTCTAGATCATCGTCACTGGGTCATCATCATTAGTTCATCATCTTTGGATCATCATCACTGGATCATAATCTCTCGATCATCATCACTGGATCATCATATCTGGATCATCATCTATGTGTCATCATATATGTATAATCATCTATGTATCATCATCACTCGATCATTATCTCTGTATTATCATCATTGCTACATCAATTCTCATCTTGTTGACCATTGACTAGTGACATCTTTTGAAGCTATCTGTCCTCAGAAGTTTCTACAAAGCTAACCCTGCTTCATGATGGATGTAGGCCTATATCAGATCAAGGTATTTATCATCTCCATAAGAAATCCATCAATTAGTACATACCAAGGCCACAGATTACATTTCCAGAGAAATCACCTACGTCTCCTATTGTCATCTCATCAGATATAGAGCTTCTCATCATAACACATGGAGAGCATCCTAGATGCACACCTCATGTCCAACATACCACTTTTGTCTCCCATCTAATGGGTATAAGCTAGTATCACTCTAAGCACATTACATCTCTCAACAATCAACCTCGTGTCTACTAGCATGGGAGCACATCGAGGAGCACCCTAGGTGCGCTATGCCTGAAGGACAACCTGTGTCTTCCACCATGCAAGAACCATCCTAGGAGCACACAAAGTGTATTTGTGACTGATGGACCACTCAGTTTCTCTATTATGGGAGCAAAACCAAGAGCACCCTAGGTGCATTATGTCCCAAGGACCATCCATGTCTTCTACCGTGCAAACACCAGCTCTAGTGCATATGCATCTTCTGGTCTCACCACTCCCTCTTTCGAGGAACATCAACCTGGATGACACTAAGCCTCTCTTTGAAGTATTCAAAATTCACTCTGGCTAATGTCTTAGTCAACACATTGGCTATCTAGTCATATGCCACCACATACTGGTGCTTGATTTCTCATCTCTGTACCATACCTAACCTCCTATAAAGAGAAAGAGGAACCAAGTGAAATGTTTTCTATGACACTGGGAGTGATGGGTATATCCACTTTTATAGTTGAGTAAATGTTATCCATGTTTCCTTCTTTGAAATTGTTGGGAGTGGGAATATGGTTCTTAAAATAATTGACATGGTTAAGAGGAATAAAAAAAATTAGCAACACCTTGTTGAACTATCTCATAGATTGTACCCACATTCTTACATAAGAAGGATGATAAGTTATAAATGTCATCTCAAGGTGCCTTATGGGTGTTCATGAATCCTAACATCTCCTCATAAAAATGGAAGAACTGATCTAGGAAGTTAGTTCAAGTGTTTGGTTCAAGAGAAATATTCAGTGGAGTATGTGTGTTTGTGGGCACAATCTCATGTATATGTGGGATATCTCATGGGGTGTGAGCTTATGGTTTATATGATAACATGAAGATATGCAGTTGGTGAGGTTCCAAGAACATCTTTTGATGTTAGTGAAAAGTGGTCATCGAGTGTAGAAAGGAATGATGATGATATGTAAATAATGTTAACATGGTCAGTTGTGTCATGTGTGGGTAATAGTATCTCCTCCTAAGGAAAGGACTGTGGGACTATTAAGAGAGGTTTGTCAAATAATATCATTGTTTCGAGACATATGACACATTTTTTATGAAAAATGAGGAATCAGAAGCATGAATGATGTATCAACCCACATGATTGACATGGGTTAATAGCGAATGATTGGATCATTGTATGGACTAATTCAGGTGATCAAAGACATTTACAATAATGATTTGACATCCAACAAGTACATGCTCATTCATCACATATGCAATGATGAATGATAAAGTTCTTTATTTTGATAAGAAGTTGGAAAGAAACAAATAAGGATGATCATGTTTTTTCATTGTCTATATATGAAGTCATCAGGCCTGAATCAGATGGGTCTATTGTGTCTAATGATGAAAGAAATTCCTTCGTTTGGGAAAGATTAGTTTTCAAAATGATTGGAAAAATATATTGAGATTCATATTCGAATATGAGATGACTAAAGTGTTATAATATTATAAACCCACTCCATACTTAGGATAAAAGTAATTAATCATTTCTGGTTACTTTCCTATATTATAGACTAAGTAGTTGGCCTCTACTTGCACTGCTTGGTTAATACTTTCCATATTTACCGCAGGAGTTCCTTTATACTGATTCTGGTTAGATTCTTCCAACTTTATTAATTTCCCAAATTAGTAATCATTCCTTCCTGTCTTTTCTACCCTTATACAACTTTATTCATGCCTTTTAGTGGACGAGTTAAAGCTAGTCAAACTTAGAAACTGACATATTTTATGACCAACTCATCTTGCATGTTTAGAAAGCTCACCAGTCTATATTTATAATTCTAAATCAGTCTACAATCAATTAAACCAGTTAAACTGATGAGGTAGGTGGAAAAAAGTGCCACTCCCCATGCATTCATGGAAAAGTGGCTCTAGACTAACTGAGAGTGATCTAACTAGAGGTTGACTCAACATAACTATCTACACACCACAACCAACTGATGGAATATATTGGTGGAACTTAGAGTGGATCCTATAATGTAGGGATTGGCACCTTTGACACCCAATGGTACCGGTGGAACCAATGGCACTAGTGGCACCAATATCATGGTGGAACCAAACTTTAGCAAATGACTGCTAAGTTAGGAAAGATGATCAATTAGACTATATATGGACAAGGTAGGATTATATAATCCTAACACCTCCCATTAATCCTAACTTGGACAACTTTGGACCCTAGAAACTAGGCCAAAATTCACCCATACAATCTAATGAAAAATAAAAAAATGCTTAATAAACTAAGGAAAATGGGGAAAACCTCATGGGGAACCCCTCCCCCCCCATCAAAATAATCAGGAATTAGGAAAACATCTATACTTAAGAGGAATGTTTTCTCTTCGAAAAAAAAGTTGTAAAATTTTGCTGCAATTTGCAGCTCTGTGGAGTAGCCATGTAGAATCATGGTTATTATGGGCATCAATATCCTAGGACTGTGCATGTGAACCTTTCCATATTCTTTTGATATGTTGAATGTTTCTTTTGTCTCTTCTTTCTAGAGGAGGAATGGAATGATCCATTTTGTTCTTCAGTGGGACAAATTGCTGATCATTCACTATCATCAAGTAACATCTTCTTGGAAGTTTGTTGCACCACTCCATAGATATTTAAGCTATGTGAGAAAGTGCAACATATTCATTATGATACCGCGACCTCATTTTTATTCTATCATCTGGATCCCCAATATCATTCCCAGCTACTTCAATGAGATTTTCAGCCCATTTAGGCTTCTGATTCAGAATAGGAGTTGGATCTGGATCTGGATCATCTTGAGGTACAATCTCAATATCAAGATCATTTTGATATTGTTCTTCATCTTCTGAAACTAAAACCTTAGACAACATATCATTATCCACAAATGGAGATGAAAGAGAGTTTATACCTCCTATTTCGAATGGCTACTGAGATTGTGCTAGAGCTGAGTATCGAAGAGAGTGTGAGAATTCATATGCCTTGGAGGCATGATTTTCAACACCCTTCTCTATAATATTCCAAGTTGACATATTTGAGATCTCCACTGATTCAATACCAAATACAACTTGCTTTGGCGAGATAGTATGTGTCATCTAATAAACTGATAAAAATTTTGATGCAAGAGAGGGAACATAGAGTACATTATTGAACTCACCATGTTGTATTTTAATAGAACCTCTACCTATTGTTGGGATCTATGAATGATCCCCCATATGAATTCTATGTCCTCCTAAGATATCCAAAGTAGTGAAGGATTTTTTTGAGGAAACCATGTGGTTGGATGCCGCAGAATCTATCAAGTAAGTGTTCGATGTCTGAGTGGAGCATGCTTTCAAAGCATGGCACCTCTCATATTTTTCAGTCTGTTGTCCAACTTCAAACATATTTACACCTTGTGTAATGGAAATATTTTTTTGTTCAAGGAGTGTTGTCAATTGGTAGATGGTATTCTTAATGCATTGAATCTCTAGATGAAATCCACTCATACAATATGGACACTTAGTCTTCTCGAATTTCTTCTTTTTCTTGGAACCTGAGGCTCCATCAGAAGATATCTTATTCTCCTTTGGATTCAAATTTTTTTTTTTTGTATTCTTCCCTTTGTGCTTCCCTCTTTCTTATGCATTGTTTGATTCTTCCACTAAGAGTGCTAGGTTCTTGGAGGTTCGAAGCACTCCCATTTGAACCAATTTATCTGTCTCTTATATTAAGGAATCAACAAAAGCATATAGAGAAGGAATATTCCAATTAGGTATGGAAGCTCTTGTGGAATGAAATGTAAAGATAAAGACCGAGTGCTCAGTAATGATAGAAAAAGCTGCTCATCTTTCCTCTCTAATCCACATTTTCTGCATTGCAGTACTATTGACTTGTACATTGTAAATAATTTCTTTAGTGTATTCAAAACTACTAGGATGTAGAGCTATACTCTCATTCTCCAAAATATTCCCTCGAATCTGATCTTGTTTTCCAAACAAATATTAAAGCTAATCCCAAGATTCCTTCGGAGTCATTAGTCCCTCAAGATGGAACAAAAGATACTGGGAGATATGAGTGCACATGAATCCGAAGGCCTCATCAAATTGATTCAAAAAAAAAATATTCTTAACATACTGTTGCGGCTCAGTTTCTCTATCTATTATCATCCTAAATAGACTAAACTTGCAGAAGGATACCTGCATATATTTCCTCCAATCATAATAGTTAAAGGGTTTCAGGATTCGGGGTACGAGAGCTAAAGAATACATCTTTCTGTATGATGAACAATCAATTCCTCAAGAATCTACATAGGTACCTGCAAATAAAACTACAAAAACCAATTCAATTCACAATGATTTCATTTTCAATCCTTTCTACCTCGAAATGTACAATTTCTCAGAGTCTGACACACTCAGATAAACTTCTCTGAACATAATTCAAAGGGATAAATTCTATCATTACAGGACTTATGTGGAAACTCATTTTCTTTTGCTATACAATGGAGATCAAATGAGCATTTCTACTAGCCTGAACAAGGCTTTGATACCATGTTAAATTTGTGAACCATTGATCTACACGAAAATGAGTGAGAAGAGGAATATCAAGAACAATGTAGAATGATTAATACAAATTTGAGACAAATCAAATAAGAATTGATCATTTAATTAAGACACTAATCTTCATTATTCTAGCAGTAATACAATGGTGTTGCAATAAGAAGAATTTGAATCATGTGGATAAGATTCGAATCTACCAACTAAACCTAACTGACTAGCTAACTCAGTGTGTCTAAATTACTGCCAAAGCTCACTAGTATATATCTAGATGTCTAAATCAGTCTACAATCAGTTAAACTAGTTAAACTGATAAGGTAGATGGATAAAGGTGCCACTCCCCATGTAATCATGCAAAACTGGCACTAGACTAACTGAGAGTGATCTAATTGATTGTAATTGGAGGTTGACTCAACATAAATGCCTACCTACCACAACCAACTCATCACGAGGTTGTTAGTGGCACTCAGAGTGGCTCCTATAATGTAGGGATTGACATATGTGGCACCGGTGGCACCGGTGGCACCAATGGGACCAATGGCACTAGTGGCACCAATATCATGGTGGCACAAAACTCTAGCAAATGACTCCTAAGTTAGGAAAGATGATCAATTAGACTATATATGGATAAGGGAGGATTATATAATCCTAGAAAAAAATAGTTGGAGACCTTATGCATTCACTTGGACACTTTTCTGACCTATCTGGAATTGATTTCATCTCTACAGGTTCAAATTCCAAGCAATCATACAATCTTAAAGCTGATTACGAATTTGAAAAACTATCAATCCTTCTTACACACTAATGTATCTCAGTTATTTCTACACGATCCTAGTTTCCATCCTAAAGTTGTTCCCGATCCATGTGAGCAGATTTCTCTTCTTCCCAAGAAGAATATTCCTCCATACATCATCATTTATTTTGGATCAAGATCAATAGTTCAACATTTTTGGTTTACCTTTTCATGTCCTTTCTTCAGGGAGGATTTCCCCCATGTGGTTTTTCCTCTTTCCTCAGTTTTCTGGAAAAAATAATTATAAAGGGTGACCATATCCTTCTTATTGGGACCTATATATAAATTACACCCAAAAATGTCCTAATGCTCTTATCATTTGAAGCCCGTGGCCAAATATGCTTTTCAGACCTTATTGCTCAAAATATAGGCTTTCTATCACACTTTGCAGTATGACACTGAGCACTATCTAGGGATGACACTTTTTTACCATTGGAATAACGCATCGGTGGCAACCTTCCCTCTACCACAAGGTGCACCGAATCACTTACCCCTGTTTCAAGGAGCGTAAGCAAGACGAAGAAGGAAAAAAGAGAAGTTTCAAGAATATTCCATGTGAAATATCTCATGGAGGATGATCCTATCTATGTGGGAGAGCTGGCACTCAACCACCTAACCCATAAGGACCATTCCCTACCTTCCTATTGGAGGTGCTAGTCAGTGACTTAACTAGACTAGTTCACCGACTAATTGGAGATTAGGTTGGCCTCCAAAGGTTGTGTCGGTTGAATGAACTCACAAGTAGTTACTCATAACTATTTTGTAATCATATATAATAGGAGGTTGAGCCAGATAAAGAACTTGGTTCAGTTTTGTATATGTATCGACCCTCATGTGATTCTATAATATAATCTGTTATTCTACTATCTATTCTGGTTTCTTGTCTCTATATGCTTATATGATTCTATATGTGTATTATTGGTAACCTTATGTGATCTCGGTGATTACAACATTGGCTCCATTGCTGGTACTACATATACGGATGACATGACCATACATAAATTATATCAGAGCAAGAGATTAAGAATTGGTGGGAGCGTAAGAAAGCAAATTATTTACAAAATTATGTGAGAAGAAATAGATTGAGCATTGCTCAAGTGAAGGATAAATTCTTCACCAAAACCCATGATAAATTTGTACAATCGGTTCCTCAATTGTTGAAAAAAATATTAAATGAAGCTAGAAGAAACTAAATACCAATAATTACTTAACAAATTCATCCAAGGAGGAAGAACAAACCTATCAGAGTGGTTTGAGAAAATTGCAGACAAATTCTGTCAAGAACAAGCAGTAGAGGAGAAAGTTTTAGTTGAAAGTATTGAAAAAAGATTCTATACCAACTTTAATGAGAAATTTATTTGTTCGCTACCAACCCTGTTATTGAAATTTCTAATCGACAGAGGAGTCGATCATATAGTCAAACCTCGACCATCACTCATCGAACCGCCTGCAAACACTAACTGGGTAGAAAAACAGAAGGCATGGGAAAAAATTATTGCAGAAAGGGAGTGAGAGTACTTCCTAAACAAATAGACCAAACCATTTGATATTACAAAAGAATCGGGTAGGATATGGGGGAGGATATGACCATGTATCGAGGTAGAGTAAAAGGATTCTAGTCGACTGAAGAAAATGCCACCACTAGCAATGAAAAGTCGACCTAAGAAGGAAATTAAACAGATAGTGACTCACAAAGGTACATCAGACCTACGAAAGATAAAAAGGGAGAAGAGGCAGAAAACAAGGGAATAGATACAAGAGTAAGCTATAGTGCTCCAAAGAATAATGGTTCCCAAGGTGATAGAGCATGAGTAAAATCCACTGCAGTCGGGTCATGACCCATAGGAAGAAGGCGTAGATGAAGAAGTGTCACCAACAGAGGAATAATTATGTATAGAGCAGTGAGAAGCTCCCCAACTAGGAATACCCCATGAGGTAAGACCTTTGTATCCGATAAATTTGAGTACCTGAATGCAGGCCATTGTCGATGAGGACCTAAGACTAAGAGCTAGTGAATTCGATATATGGATTCAACTAGAATAAGAAGTAAATGATGACAATCATCTAGTAATTCGTCGACCTAAGGAAGGAAATTGGGTTACGCTTCAGCATGCTTAAGGCATACCCATCCAACCGAAGCATCCATTTACTCTACCCTAAACATGAAGGATCACCCCCCCTGCCAAACACATCTTTACAAAACACAGACCAGTCAGACTCACAAGCACAATAGTGCATTTGGACGTCGACAGAAGAAGTCAAAACTGACCGATAAGTTTTCAAAATAGAACTGACAAACAAAACATCTAACAAAAATGAAAGCTTCATAGAGACTAGCTATGGATGAAGAGATACACAGAATATCACACTACCCCGACCACCACCCCCCACCACTGCCACCTCCCGAAGGAGAAATCGATGCTGACATGGGGCACGATTTAGCACACATTCCCCTCTATGAGGGTGATGAATACCCCAGGTGACATTGGTTCATCTACGAGTCAACATGGGAGGCCAATCAAGTTACAAATGAGGAAAGACAAATGGTGTAGTTTGCAGGTGCACTACAAAAAAGAGAATTAATTTGGTTTATGACCTATATTAAAAGAACACCTAACACATCTAAAGCAGAGATCAAGAACCAATTTATGTCCTCTTCAAAACACCAGATGCAAAGCATCTGATAGCCAAAAAAATCAAGTTTACAGTTCGGAAACTAGCAGAAACCGTATGAGACTATGATAAACGATGGAAAAACCTTTTGAGCCAAATACACTATGTCATTAATTAACAATTATTGATTCAAACGTTTCTTACAGGACTATCCCAAAAGATCCGACGAAACATAAGCCTCGATACATTTAAAACGTATGCAGAAGCAATGACAAAATATCTGTAGATCGAGATGGATGAGGACTACACAACATACCCTTATGTCAATGCATGAATTGAAGAACATTTGGAAATCATGCAAAAATACTTGTGAGAACTGAACCTCAAGGGTCAGGAGATTTGGTGCACAAAATGTTCTACAGCTGTCCACACCAAAGATAATTGTCGACAGGATGTAAGTCAACAAGACGTATGTTTTGTTCAGACAAAATATTTCTATGATATATGTCAGGAGCATGGAGATCATATGACAAAAGATTGGGCATACAACATGAAGAATGGAAAAATTCTTAGTGTGTAATCTATGAAGTTAAGAGTCACACAACAACTGAGTATCACATAAATCTAAAAAAACGACAAAACTATCAGGAATTCTACCAAACAAATGTCGTGGCCTAGAAAATGATAATGCCTCAAATGAACAAAACGTACCAAAAAATGGACAGTACGAAGGCCGTAGATACGAATGGTAATTCGATAACCTTCGTGGAGGATTTGGAGGTCAGGGACGATTCTCTAGAAATTGTGGTAATTAACCACGACGATGAATTCAATGCTTCACATGCTATAAATAAGGACAATGGTATGCAGATTGTCCATATAAAGATAGAATTGACCTAAAATTTTGTACTAGTTGTGGTATGGGAAACCACTCATTGGAAGATTGTCCCACCATACTTGACAAAATTAATAAAAAGAAGAATGTTAATGTCTTGTTTTGTGTTCAAAAAGTGATATAATTTGCACAAAGAAGCTACACATAGTAACTAGACAAGGAACGAAAAATTGGAGGTGAAAATCCAAGAATAAGCAAGATTAAAGATAAAAATTAATATCCTAACCCTATAAATAAATAAAAATTGTATAATGATGCATCGAACGTGTTTCAAGAATTTGCTAGACAAGAATATGTCGATGACAATTTGCAGAAAACACTTCATGAACTATTGAACCTAATAGATATAGATAGGTTGGTGGCACAATTCATTGACCTACTGCACAATATTAAAAACAAAACTAATACTGAGAAATAGACTAAGAGTATATGCAGCTTAAATAAAAAATATAAGAATGATGTTGAACCGCTTGTCGATATTGAAATAGAAGGTTACCATGCTCGATAAGTCATTCTCAACTTCGGATCCCAAGTAAATATCACGACGAGGGATACATGGGAGTAGTTGGGTAGGCCCCGACTGAATAAATCAGGCATATATTTAAATTTAGCTGACCAAGGAATGATCAAACCCATTGGGGTTTGGAGAAATGTCGATACAATGATAAAATTCATTTTGCCAAAAGTCGATTTCGAAATCATCAACCCTAAGGAAGGTTCCAAATCCTTTCTAGCATTGGTAGAATGCCCATGGGGAAGAAAAATGAAGGCATCTATCTCGTTGGACAAATAAAGGATAAAAATAATGGTGAATGGATAGAAAGTGATTTCCCCCATTCATCCTTCACAAGGAGAACCCTGGACTGAACCTATTGATAAATAAGTCGATGTTCAACATCTCTACCAGATTCAAAATAATGAAGATTATACTGAACCTAATATTTATGGAGAACTTCATCTAGGGAACCAGAACTCAGTGGGATATAACTCAGATGAAGAATTGTATGATTGGGAACTGAAAAATATGAAACACAAGAAAGGGGTTGCTGGACCAGTCAGGCTATCTAGAAAAAACCAACTCGACATTGCTTTTCTATATGGACTATTTCAAAAATATTCGAGAATAAAATAAGGGAATATCCCTCTTTAGCACCAAAAAATACAGATAATAAATAGTTTCTTCAGTATAAAGAGAGAGAATCACTAGTTCTCCATGTAGAACAAGTCTCCAAGAACCTAGGTGAACATGGCCTACTTCAAAGCCTGGTTGAAACGTTTACAGGACAAGCTGCTCGATGGTGGGACACCCATCAGTCGAGACTGCAAACATGGACAACAAATTCGAATTTCTTCATGGAAAGGTTTGGAGGAAGGAAGCAAACAAAATAGGCACAAATACCTGTCTTCATCCAAATACAAGATCCAGAAAATCACAAAAGAATATGTGAAAAAGAATGGAGAAGACTTGGTTACAAAGATGAGCGAATATGGCCACACCTATTTCCCTCAACATTAGATGACTTACCTAAAAAATGGTATAAAATGGAAGAATCACGAGGAAAAACATTCCTATGGAATGAACTTAGAGTAAATTTTATTAAGGACTTTAGCTTTATACCGGAAGACATAAAATTAGTCGAAGCTACAAAACAAATAAAAACATTTATACAACTGACTACTAACAAGTCGACACAAAATAAAAGTCGACCAAACACAACATTCCATAACATTCAATCTAACAAAATACCTCAGTTAACGAGACTCCAATTAGAAAGTGAACATACACATGGGAAAAACTTTCAGTGGAAATATGATCACCCGGAGACGGTCAAACCAGTCAAAACGATACTCAAAATTGAATCAAACGATAAAGTCGATACCGATGGGATGACGGCAGCAGACTTTCCAGCAACATATTCATATTTCAAAGAATCTATTCAATAGATTAATGAAAGTAAATATATATAATGGATGGACGTGGAAGTAAAAACTAAAGAAATCGACATTTCTAATGATAATAGGCCAAAAATGACAATAATTGGTGATTATTGGAGTGAAGAACAAAGCACATAAATTGTCGACTTATTAAAGGAATTCCAAGATGTCTTTGCATAATATTACAAATACTTAAAAGGATTAGTATTAGAAATGGGCAAGATGAAGATAGACATCAAACCTAATTCCCAACCTATCAAGATAAGACCTTACAAATTGGCGCATAATTATAAAGAAATAGTAAAAAAGGAGATCGACAATATGTTGACAGCTGGAATTATTTACCCCATCAACCAGCCAGAATGGGAAAGCCCAATGTTCATCCTACCAAAAAAGGATGACCCAACAAAACTACGAATCTATGTCGATTTCTGAGAATTAAACAAGGTTACCCTAACATATCAATTTTCGACTCGATATGTCGATTATTAAAATAAAATTGATTTAGTTATCCATGTTTCTTGCTTACTTTTCCTTTTGATGTTATTGATCGACCTTATAAACTCAACTTCTCTTTTGAACTACTACCACGATACTATTTACTCCTTTACATCTAATAAATGAGATAATGTTTGGGTACACAAGGTACCCCCAAAAGACCGAACACCTAGAGAAACCATTTTACACAAAAATATCACAGATCAATACACTGATGTTTGTCATGTGGTTAAAACCCTTAAGAGGGAAACAGTCCACGACCCCAACCAAATAGCTACTTGGATAAATTTATTATGCAAAAGAAAGAAATTTACATGAGCTTCTCATAATCGATCAACTAGCCAAGGACCCTCCATGCTCTTTAAATGGAGATCATAGACCAATCAGGTGTTAAGCCACGGATCAATGGTAGGTATGATCTAAGAGAAGTTGAACCATTGAATCACTATATGTCTAGAACATATCGTAACCGTCGGATTAGAATATTTACAAATGTATACTAATGCATACTAAAGAAACACACTTTTACCTAACAGATATATTACACAAGTTGATCTTAACTAACTCCTAAGTGTCTAAATATCCTAACATGCCCCCTTAAGAACAACTTGGGATAGGATTGAAGGATTTACAAAATTGACACTACTAGGAGAAGAAAGGAGGCATTAGAGCGTATCCCCCTTTAAGGACACATTGCTGAACTCCTAACATAGACCAAAGTTTGGAAAACTTCGCTTCTGTAAGAGACTTGGTGAAGATGTCTGCAACTTGATCATCTGTATGGCAATAAAGCACTTCAATAACATGATCATGAACAAGATTTATGATGAAGTGCATGTATAGCTCAATCTATTTGTTGCGATGATGTAGAACTGGATCTTTGGAAAGCTTGATGGCACTTTGATTGTCGCACTAAAGTGGAGTAGGCTGCTACTACTCGAATCGAAACTCTGAAAAGATCTGTCGAAGCCATAAAGCTTCCTGACTAGAATTATATATGGCTTGATATTCTACTTCTGTTGAAGAAAGAGCAAGATCTTGTTGTTTCTTACAAGCACAAGTGACAGGTCTAGATCCCAAACTAAAAACATAACATGCAGTAGAATTTCGATCATCAGGATCGCCGGCCCAATCTGAAACAGTGAAACCAACCAACAAAGGTTCCCCCCTATACTGTAATGAATCCCAAACTAAAATGTACCTTGAATATATCAAAGTATTCTTTTTGATACTTTCAAGTGACTTTCATGAGGAGTTTGCATATAATGGGAAACCCGACCAATGGCAAAGGAAAGGTTAGGATGCGAATGAGTCAAGTATAAAAGACTACCAACAAGCTGACGATACAAGGTGACATCTACTTCAGGAGAAGTACAAGTGGCAGAAAATTTGACTCCAGACTGGAAGGGAGAAGGGGTTGGTTTACAATCTTCCATGTGGAAGCGACGAAGAAGGTCACAAGCATACTTATACTAGGAAATAAATATTCCTTCTTTGGTTTGCAAGACTTGGAGACCAAGAAAATAATGCAAATGTCCTAAGTCTGGCATTTCAAAATTTTGATTAAGACTGGGTTTCACATGGGTTATAAGTTTAGGGTCACTACCAGTAAGGATAAGATCATCAACATAAAGAATAAGTATGATGAGATGGTTTCCTACTTTCTTAATATAGACATTGGGGTCAGAATGGCATCTAGAAAAACTAGTGTCAAGGAGAAAGTTATCCATTTTGGCATACCAAGATCTAGGAGCTTTCTTAAGGCCATATAAGGATTTCTTAAGGAGACAGACAAGACTAGAGTTATCCTGAACATATCCAGGAGGTTGTTCCATGTAAATTTCCTCCTGTAAATCACCATGTCAAAAGGTAGGCTTGACATCCATTTGATGGACTTCCCAGTTATGTAAGGATGCAAGGGAAAGAACAAGGCATATGGAATTTATTTTTGCGACAGGAGAAAAGGTTTCATTGTAGTCAATCCCCTCAACTTGGGAAAAACCTTTGGGAACTAACCTTGCCTTAAGTCTTTCAACACTTCCATATGATGCATACTTAGTTCTGTAGAACCATTTACATCTGACAAGTTTTCTTCCTTTTGGAAGAGGAATAAGATCCCAAGTATCATTCACCATTTACAAACGATATTCTTCATCCATAGCTGCATCCCAATCTAGATTTCCCAAAGCTTTTGCAAACATTTCTGGATCATGATTCTCGGAAACCTGAGCCAAAAGAGAAGAGGCTCACTGAAACTGAGAACATGTTTGAAGTTGATCTATAGGATCACCGGCAAGATCAACAGCTGCTTCACATGTTGAACGTACCCATCGAGGAAGCATTGGTGCTAGTGAAATTGGAGGAACATGAGCAGGCAGAGGTGGATTTTCATCCTCATTATCATCATCAGAAATTGGAGTTGGAAACCTGTTAAGGAATTTGGAAGAAGAAGAAGAAGAAGGCACAATCGCCGAATCAGGCTCACAGGCCAAGGATGGCACACCCACCAAGTTAGGCTCGCAGGACAAGAGGTTTTTATCAAATTTAACATATCTTCTAATGATTATATCATATGAATGGGGATGAATAAGTCTATAACCTTTTACATCTTCAGAGAATCCAACAAATATGCACTTTTCACTTTTAGGCTGTAATGATTTCCATTTTTCATCTGAAATGTGAGCCCATGCTTCACAACCAAACACATGAAAGTGACTTACATCTGGTCTAATTTTACTCCATGCTTATTCTAGTGTTATACCTTGTAAAACTTTAGTGTGTGTGCGATTAATTATGTAATTTGCACAATTTATGGCCTCATCCCAATATTAAAGACTTCGTCCCTTAGATTGGATCATACAATTAGTCATTTCTTTTAAAGTGTTGTTCTTCCATTCAGCTACACCATTTTGTTGTGGTGTATATGGAACAGTGTATTGTTGTTGGATTCCTTGTTCAGTGCAAAAAGTAATGAACTTGTTGTTAACATATTCTCCTCCATTGTCATATCTTAACTTAATAATTTGATGACCAGATTGTTTTTCAACAAGGGCCTTGTAGGCCAAGAACATGTTAAATACTTCGCTCTTAACTTTTAGGAAGTAAACCCAAGTGCATCTAGATTAGCCATCAATGAAAGGTAAACAATATTTGAAACCAGAAAATCATGCAAATGGAAGAGGGCCACACAAGTCACTATGCACAAGATCCAAGGGAACAGAGACGTGCTAAGAGGCACATTTGTCAAAACTATCTCGATGATGTTTTTCGAGTACACAATTGGAACAAACACCATCCTTGCAAGATACTATCCCAAGACCAGTCACCATATTGTCTTTACATAGTTGTTGCAATGAGTGCTAATTTAAGCTACCAAATTGCTCATGCCAAAGTTTGCTCAAGTTACCACTATGAGCAACAAAAACTGAAGGAAAAGGTGATGACCCAAAGTTGATAAATTTGTATAACCTAGTAATATCATCAATAGTTCCAGTAGCAAAGACATTTTGAGGATTTTTAAAATCCTTGATTACAACTTGGCGAGCTGTAAACGTCACAGTTTTACCTTCACCTAAATGATTAATTTGATAGACTGATAACAAATTGCAGGAAATTTTTGGAACACATAGTACATCACTGAAATGACCATTTTCTATTGGAACTGTTCCAGATCCTACAACACTTAGAGATCTATCATCACCAGCAAATATTTGCTTGGTGTTACATTCATGCATAGTCGAAAAGATGGCTTGATCCTTAGCCATATGATAAGATGATCCAAAATCAATGAGCCACTCATTTGAAGTAAAAGAAGAAGATGCAGTATAAGAGTAACCAGAAGCACAAAGTGCATGTCCATGAGAGGTAGATTCTAAAGACGAATCTAGGATGATGTGGTGCTTCTTCATTGATGCTTCCAAGGTTTCCATCTTCTTGAAACACTTAGGTTCATCATGATTATCTTTCCCAGAAAAATTGCAATGACGCTCAGTATTTTTTCCTTTTGGCTTGGATCCTTTGTCATTTTTAAAATAAGGATATGACTAAGAGGGTTTGGGACCCTTGCTGTTTGGCTTATTATTGAGAAAATTATGTTTCTTGGGAGGCTTGGTATTTTCTTTCTGTTGGTACAATAAGGATTTCCCAGATGTATCTACATTGTTAATTATTCCAAGATGAATGAGCTTATCTTGCTCTCTAATTAAGGAATCACAAAAGGATTCAAGACTAGGCTGTTGATAGCTAGCTACAGTCAAGGATTCTTTCATGGAGTAGAATGTAGATACAAAAATAAAATATGCAGGTCCAAGTTTGAAAAGAATATGATAAATACATTATTTGTCTTCTTTCTTAATCTTGCATTATGCACATAAGAGTCTAAAAGTTTTATACTTAAATAAATAGTCTTGAATGCATGAAAAATCATTTGGATTCAAGGAAATCAACTCATTCTCAAGTTGATGACCCTTAATTTCATTGTGTTTACCAAACACAGACTCCAACTTTTCCCAAGCTATATCAGGTTCATCAATTCCATATATGTGGAATCGCAAATCAGTAGAGATTGACATCCCAATTAATCCATGAGCTTCATCACATCTATTTTCCCATTTAATTTTCTTATCATCATTAGTGGGTTATGTTTCTTTCCCTGAGGTTATCTTGAAAAGTCCCCTACTTTGCAGAACATCCTCCATACGAGATTTCCATGAGAAATAGTTAGAACTTGTAAGTATAATATCACAAGGGGCGATCATACTATAAAATAATGGCTGAAAGAATAGAAACTAACTATTTGGATATAAAGAGATCGAAAAAATATGCGGTTTAAAAAAATGGCACTAAAAATTGATTTTGGATGATGAAGTTATGCTTGATCAAATAAAATGTTGAAGATGTCCCCAAAAGTAACGTGGCAGATATTAACTTGACCAACTAAAAAAAGGAACCCCCTCTTCCCAAGATCAACCTTTGACAATTACTTTACAATAAAGTTTCTTTTAAGTGAATCGCTTTTGTAGATTAAGTGATGTTCACTTTTACAATAATGTTACTTTTAAATAGTGTAGCAATAAATTAAAAGACTTAAGTGACTCACTTTTTATTTTATTTTATTTATGTGAGATGCACTTTTACAATGAAGTAACTTGAAAATAAAAATTGCATGCACTAAAAAGTATCTTAATAAGACTTGAACTCAAGACCTATTAAGGAATAAAGCAACTTTGGACCAAGTGAGCTAAGTTTAAAAGATACATAATAGAATCGAAAGAGGAAGGGGGATATTTTTTTTTTTTTACTCTTCTCTCTCATTCTCCATGATTGCCTTTTTTCCCTGCAAATCACAAAAAAGAAACGAAAACCAAAAACAAAAAAAAAATGTTTTCCACGCAATGGTGTTATATCTTGGTTAGCTTACCTGGAAAGTCTACGTTTTCAAGTTTTTTCGTTGTTTCAGATTTCCCATGATCGCACAAGGTGCATGGAAAAGAGCATACGTAGCTGAGAAGATAAGAAAAAAAACTTTCCCTTATTGTTTCTGATTCATCGCGATCATGCAAGGTGCAAAGAAAAAAGCATACGCAGATAGGGTAGGCAATAGTCCGAGACTAAAACAATAAAGATCTAATAATAAAACTGATAAAATGTGAGAGATTAAAAAAAAATTAAACAAATCCGTCACTGTAACATTATACCTTCAGATTTGCCGAAATTGGTGTTTCTGGTTCAAATGAAAATTATTTTCGATGAAACGAAAACTATTTCCCAATGGAAACAATGCTCTGAACATAATGTAATAGCTCCCACAGGCCACAAATCCATAGAAACTCCAGAACCAGAAACCCTTTCAAAGATCCACAACACCGGTTCCAGATATTGATCAAAACTGAAAGCGACTCTTCATAAACGCTTTAATACCATGTTCGGGTACACAGGGTATTCCCAATAGACCGAACACCTAGAGAAACCACTTCACACAAAAAGATTACAAATCAATACACCGATGTTTGTCACGTGGTTAAAATCCTTGAGAGGAAAACAGTCCACGGCCCTAGCCAAATAGCTACTTAGAGCAATTTATTATGCAAAAGAAAGAAAGTTACATGAGCTTCTCATAATCGATCAACTAGCCAAGGACCCTCCATGCTCTTTAAATAGAGATCATGGACCAATTGGGGGTTAAGCCACGGATCAATGGTATTTATGATTTAATAGAAGTTGAACCGTCAGATCACTCTATGTCTAGAACATATCGTGACTGTCAGATTAGAATATTTACAAATGCATACTAATGCATACTAAAGAAACACACTTTTAACTAATGGATATATTACACAAGTTGATCTTAACTAACTCCTAAGTGTCTAAATATCCTAATAGATAAAACTTTGTTGGGGAGATTGTTGGCTAGACTGACACAGAGGTTTCTGGTTGTCATTGATGGAATTCAAATTTAAGATGATGAAGATCAATGGTTGAAAGAAATTCCATGGACCGGAGATGCAAGGTAGAATTACATTTTTGTATTTGCAGAGTCTATTAAATAGTGCAACTTTGAAGGGATGAGATCGACAGAAGGAAAGATCCACGGCACTGAAACATTCCGCAGGTTGAACATGCCCGAATTAAGAATTTTTTTCAAATCGTGGAATAGGTTAATTGATGGAAATATCGGGTGGTTGAGAAAGGAGCGAAGATAGATTTATGGTCATGAATAATTCTGTGGATTGAACTAGTGCGAAAAAAGTCAGGATTTCAATTCGCAAAAAGTGGTAGAGGATACAGAGATCAATGGTTATGACAAGAGATTGGGTTGATTGACGGACAAGGTGAATTCCGTGTTCTGAAGATGCTCGCTCGATCAGAAGTGAAAGAATTAGCGGAATGTTAAAGTTTTCAAGTTTGGACGATTCCGATGAAAATAGATTATAGATCAACGGTTGATGTTGATTCCCCCAAATCAAGATGTGCAAGTTCATAGTGTTGAGATTTTGTATGAAGATTGATTCCTGACTTTCGAGCCGTAACGACGGGTGGATGGCTTCTTTTTTTCATGACCTCTATGGCGGTTGACTTCTCTAGTTCATGGCCACTACGATGGATGGAAAAGGAAGTTTGTGAAGCTCTTAAAGACGTAAATCATGAAAATGTCAAAAAATGTTATGTGTATAATCTAACGGTCACAGGAAGTATAGAATAATAATTGATTCTTGATCAAGAATACGAAAAGTTGGGAAGCTGAAGCAGTTGAGCTGTACGTGTATAGAGGTGAGCTGAAGCGATCTGTGTGTTGATGTATTTGTAACTTTAGAATGTATTCATCTATGTATCTTATGTATTGTAATTCGATGTTTATTCTGGGATGTATCTATAATGTAATTTAGTCATATTGTCATGCCCTGATGTTCCGATCGGGAGGATCAATAATGTAAACAAGTCATGTCAAGTGATAGTGAGTAATCCTCTGATTATCTAAGTGTTAAAGTCTCCACAATTTCGGGGCACTAGGGTTATTAGACTCTCCTAGTAGAGGTCGGCCCTAGTAGGGTTTTAGTCATGTCGGGATTAGTATAAATAGAGAACTGGAGTCTCTATTTATCACACAACTCATCCACACTTAAGTGTAGAGCATAGTTGAGGAAGGAGAAGACACTCGGGGTAGATAAGAAGAATCCTACTGCTGTCAGGAGATCACTTACTGTTTTGGGGCTTTTACTATTTTGGCACTGATTCTATCTCTAAGGAAGTTGTGGGGTTTTCTCCTTTATGGTTTTCCCGAGGAAAAACACTGTGTTCATTGTCTCTTGTGTTTGATTGTTGTACTTGATATTCTCTCAGTTAAAGATCCTAATAATGCTAGCTTAATGTTGAAAAACTAACATGCTATCAGAGCTAACCTGAGAAGAAGACACCGTGCAACTACGAGAACTAGGGATTCCTAGTTTGTGGATCTTCCTCCACATATTTTCAGCAAAATTAAGGTGGAATAACTCTCCTCCTTAGGGCGCATCTTTTTGTCGAAGCAAAATTCAATTCTGAGGTTTTTCAGTTTTGGACCTCTCACTGTTGTCGAAAATTAGGGCTTTTCACAGAAGAGGAATTTTTCAATGAGCCCGGGTCTAGATTGATCTCCTCCCCAAAATTGAAGTTAGGGACAAATTTCAAGGCATTTGGGTGGACAGAGCTCCGAAAAAAAAAACCATGATTTGCTCCTGAACCAGCTCTACGGGATTTCAGCTCAAGTCTAAGATCTCTTGTATTTCCATTTGAGATTCTCATTTTAAAATGTCTCATCATACTAAGCTTGATGAAAAGCTTGAGGGAGCTGATAACTTCCGAGCTTGGAAGTATAGGATCTCCCTGGTCCTGGAAGAGAATGAATTAGACTCCTACATTCATGAGGAGGTTCCATTTCCAGAGGGATATGAGGAAAAGGCCTTGCATAAGAAGAAGATGGTTATGGAAAAGAGTATCATTGCTGATTCTATCAAGGATCCCCTTATCCCATAGGTGTCCTCTCTCAAGACACCTAAAGCTATGCTTGATGCCCTAAACAAATTGTTTGAAGGGAAGAACATAAACCAGAAGATGACTCCGAGGAACCAACTGAAAAATGTGAAGATTCAAAATGCAGAGACCATCCAGTCTTACTTCACAAGGGTTTCTTAGATGAAGGAACAATTAGAAGCTGTAGATGAAGAAGTGGAGAATGCAAAGATTGTGATGACAACACTGAATGGCCTTCCTAGGTCATGGGATTCTTTCATCCAAGGAATCTATGCTAGAAAGAAGTTAGTCAAATTCAGCAGACTATGAGAAGAATGTTCTCAAGAAGAAGCATGGATAGCAGCTCGAGAAGAGAATATGGGAAGTGAAGACCAAGCTCTCATAGTCCACTCCAAGAAAAGCAGAAGAAGACCTCATTACTCCAAAGGTAAGGATTCTCATCACAGAGAGAACAATAGAAGAGACCTATCAAAATTGAGATGTTATACATGTGATGAAAGAGGACACTTTGCAAAATACTACCCTAAGAACAAGGGTCACTCTCATAAGAAGAAGGGGAACAAAAGAATACATCATGCTCATGCTGTAGAGGATGATGAACCATCCAAGAAGAGATCCAAATATGAAAGTGAAGATTCTTCAAGCGAGGATGAATATGTTCTGATCTCTGCTCTCATAGGTAACATTTCTCATGGAAGTGATGATTGGATTATAGATAGTGGAGCTTCCAAACATATGACTGGATTCAAGGAATCCTTTGTGAGACTATCAGAACATGAATCACCTCACAAGGTGAATCTAGGAGATGACTACCAATACCCAATAAAAGGTCATGGGGAATATTCATATAAACTAGACTCGGGTAAGTCTCTAAAAATGAAAGAATTATTGTTTGTGCCAGGACTCAAGAAGAACCTTCTCTCCATTTCAGCATTGGATGCAAAAGGAATGAGAGTTGCATTCATAGATGGTCAAGTCATCATGTGGCCAAAAGGAAAGACTATCGATGATGCGTTAGTGATTGGAGAACAAGAAGGAGGCTTGTACAAATTTAAGGGCCATCCAGAACAAGCCTTGATCCATGACACAATAGATCCAAGTGAACTTTGGCATAGAAGGCTTGATCATGTGCATTACAAAGCACTACCTATTGCAAGCAATGTTGTTGAAGGTCTTCCAAAATTTCAAGAAAAACATGATGGGATCTGCAAAGGATGTGCGAAAGGGAAGAATACAAAGAAGACATTTCCCAGTAGCGAAAGCAAAGCCAAAGGCATAGTAGAAATCATCCACACCGATGTATGCGGTCCTATGTCATCAAACTCACTAAGAGGGTATGCATACTATGTTTCTTTTATTGATGATTTTTCTTGAAAGACATGGGTTTACTTCATGAAGAACAAAGACGAAGTATTCAGGAGGTTCAAGGAATTCAAATCCTTGATCAAGAACCATACTGAAAAGAAGATCAAAACCATTCGATCAGATAATGGCATAGAATTCACTTCGAATGAATTCGAAGAGCTATGCAAAGAATCGGGGATTAAGAGGGAGTTATCCACTCCTTATAATCCACAATAGAATGGGATTGAGAATGGAAGAATAGAACCATCATGGAAGCTGCAAGAGTAATGCTTCATGATCAAGCTCTTCCTATGCATCTTTGGGCTGAAGCTGCCAGAACAATGGTGTATGTACAGAACCGTACTCCACATAGAGTACTCAAGAACAAGACTCCTAAAGAAGTCTTCTCCGGTAAGAAACCAAAAGTCATCCATTTCAGAATATTCGGCTGGCATGTGTACATACACATTCCAAAAGAAAAGAGAACAAAATTAGATCCTTCAGGAAAGAAGGGCATATTTGTGGGATACTTTGAAAGCTCTAAGGCTTACAAAATCTATTTCCCAGGATGCAAGAAGATTGACATCAGCAGGGATGTAACATTTGATGAAGACACAGCTTACAACAAATCCAAAAAGAGACCTGGTGAAGAACCTAAAGAAGCAGAAGAAGAAGCACCTAGAATTTATGATACAACCATGAATGAAGAAGCTCAAGAAGAAGATCAAGATTTTGAAGAACCACAAAGACCTGTAGATCCACCTCTGGAGAATAATACTCATAAAAGGAAACTTGCCTGGGTACGTGAACTTATCCAAGGTGTGGAAATATATGGGGCTTTAGAAGAGAATTACAGAGAAAGAAAGAAGACCAGATCCTGCTCCGGGTATGTAGCCTTACTATGTGATTTCATTGATAAAGAACCTTCCAGTTATGAAGAAGCAGCAGAACGAAAAGAATGGAAGTATGCTATGATCGAAGAATATCAATCGATCATGAAGAATGATGTTTGGCATGTTATCCCAAGACCAGAAGGGATGTCGGTTGTAACTTCCAAATGGATCTACAAGATCAAGCATGTTGCATATGGTAGCATTGAAAAATATAAAGCAAGATTTGTAGCTCGGGGTTTCTCTTAGAAGGAATGAATAGACTATGAAGAGAACTTTGCACCTATAGCCAAATACACTTCCATCGGATCAGTACTTGCTCTGGCTGCAGTGATGAAATGGAAGATAGACCAGATGGATGTCAAGACTGCTTTCTTGAATGGTGTAGTGGAAAAGGAAGTGTATGTAGAATAGCCACTCGATTTTGAGACACATAACAAAGAGTCTCATGTATGCAGATTGAAGAAAGCCCTGTACGGTTTGAAACAGGCACCCAAGACCTGGTACGGTAGAATTGATATCTTTCTATCTAGTTTGGGCTTTACCAAGAGTAAAGTAGATTCCAACCTTTACTATAAGATTGAGGATGGAAACCCAGTGATGCCTCTACTATATGTAGATGATCTATTTGTGACAGGTACGGATGGGTTGATTGCTAATACGAAGAGAAATCTTGTTGCTGAGTTCGAAATGAAGGACTTGGGGATGATGCATTACTTTCTAGGACAAGGGAAGTATGCAGTAGAGATCCTGAAGAGGTTTGGGATGATGGAATACAAGGCTATGGCCACACCTATGGCATCGAACCTGAAGCTATTGAGTGATGCTTCATCAGATTCGGTTGATGCTACGATGTATCGTCAGATGATTGGGTCATTGATGTACCTAACAAACGTGAGACCAGCCATTTGCTTTTCTATGAACACCTTCAGCCAGTTCTTGACAGATCCAAGAAATGTTCACTTGATTGCTACAAAGCATATTCTAGGGTACCTGAAGGGTACAGTTGATTATGGGATCAAGTATGGTGTGAATCAAAAGATTAACTTGGAAGTTTATGTTGATTCAGATTGGGTACGCAGTGCCATTGATAGGAAGAGCACTTCAGGATGTTTCTTCAGTATGGGATCAGGTGTGATCTCTTGATTTAGCAGGAAGCAATCCTGTGTGGCACTGAGTACAGCTGAAGCAGAGTATGTCGCAGCTTGTTCAGCTAGTTGTGAGCCAGTATGGCTGTGAAAGCTATTGTCTGATATATTTGATCTCCAATTGGATGCTACTTGTATACATTTTGACAACCAGAGTTGCGTAAAGTTGTCAGAGAATCCAGTGTTCCATGACAAGTCGAAGCACATCGAGATCAAGTATCACTATATCAGGGATATGGTGCAGAAGGGAGCAGTGAAGCTCCAGTATGTTGTGATGGAGGAACAAATAGCTGATGTATTAACAAATCCATTGGCTAGGGTAAAGTTTTAGTACTTCAGGGAGAAGCTTGGTGTTCTCCAGATCGAGATTTCCTCCAAGAGAAAGGGATGAGACCCATAGCCATTCTGAAATGGTGAGAGGATTGGTTCCTTCCATGTTAGATATGAGTGTTGGCCATTCTATCGAGTAGGATAGATGTAAGGGAAACTGCCATTCAGGATAATGGAGGCACCTGGTCAGTTACCAGGAAAACTCAGTCTAGGACTGAGAAGCCATTCTAATGTGACAGAGGGATGTGTTCCCACTAGATCATATGTAAGGGATGAACCATTCTATCATGGCTAAAGGATTAATTTCCTTCCATGTCAGATGTGAGTGTTGTCCATTCTGACAAGTAGGTTGGATGTAAGGGCAACTGCCATTCTCTAGGAGAATGGAGGCACCTGGTAAGTTACCAAGTAGCTCAGTCAAGGAGGCCCCTGGGGGCCATTCTGATATGATTGCTAGGATGTGTTCCCTCACGATCAAATATGAGTGCATAGCCCTTCCATTAGTAATGGGATGTGTTCCCTCACTAGGTGGATGTAAGTGCAGAGCCCTTCCATCAGTAATGGGATGTGTTCCCTCATTGGGTGGATGTAAGTACAGATCCTTTCATCGCATCATGTGTTGATCAGATGTAAATGATGAGCCTTTATTCGCATCATGTGTTGATCAGATATAAGTGTTGTGCCTTTCTTCGCATCATGTGTTGATCAGATGTAAGTGCAGTGCCGTTCTTCGTATCATGTGTTGATCAGATGTAAGTGCAGTATCTATCTTCGCATCATGTGTTGATTAGATAGAGATGTTGAAGCCTTTCTTTGATCATGTGTTGATCAGATGTAAGTGTTGGACCTTTCTGATATGATTATAGAATTAGTTCCTACATGATCAGATGTGAGTGCTGGGCGTGCCTTTTTGACGAGTAGGTCAGATGTAAGTGTTGGGCGTGTCATTCTTCGTATCATGTGTGGATAAGATGTAAGTGCAGTATCTATCTTTGCATCATGTGTTGATCAGATAGAAATGATGAGCCATTCTTCGTATCATGTGTTGATCAGATATAAGTGCTGAAGAAGACCTACATGGAGGCTAGGCATGCAACCAACATGAAAAAGGGCTAGCTCTGTATAACTTCCTGTGATGAGAAGAATCATGAGATAGCACCCGTGATGATCTAGATCTAGTAGCCGGTGATGATCCATATCGAGTGATGATCCAGATCCAGTGATGATGATCCAGCATTGATGATCCAGATCCAGTGATGATGATCCAACAGTGATGATCCAGATCCAGTGATGATGCCCAGTGATGATCCAGGTCCAGTGATGATGTCCCATGATGATCCAGATCGAGAGATGATCTAGATCTGATGACGAAGATGACTTGAAGACTTAGAAGACTTGAGATGCAAATGACGAGATGATCCAGCTGATACAGAGAAGAAGACCGGTGCTGAAAATTGTGTCGAAAAAATACCTTCCTAGTTAAGAGGGAGTGTTGATGTATTTGTAACTTCGAAATGTATTCATCTATGTAATTTATTTATTGTAACTCGATGTTTATTCCAGGATGTATCTATAATGTAATTGAGTCATATTGTCATGCCTCGATGTTCCGATCGGGAGGATCAATAATGTAAACAAGTCATGTCAAGTCATAGTGAGTAACCCTCCAATTGTATAAGGGTTAAAGTCCCTGTAGTTCCAGGGCACTAGGATTATTAGAATCTCCTAGTAGAGGTCAGCCCTCGTAGGGTTTTAGTCATGTCGGGATTAGTATAAATAGAGAATTGGATTTTCTATTTATCACACAACTCATCCACACTCAAGTGTAGCGCATAGTTGAGGAAGGAGAAGACACTGGGGCTACATAAGAAGAAGATTACTACTGTCGGGAGATCACTTACTATTTTGGTGCTGATTCTATCTCTGAGGAAGTTGCAGGGTTTTCTCCTTTATGGTTTCCATGAGGAAAAAAACTGTGTTCATTGTCTCTTGTGTTTGATTTTTGTACTTGTTATTCTCTCAGTTAAAGATCCTAATAATGCTAGCTTAATGTTGAAAAACTAACACTGTGTAGGGTTAGTCATTCAGTGAAGATACTAAACTCGGTAAGTGAAGAAGAATGATCTGAAGAAGAGATAGTGTGAAGAGCAGAGACTAAGTATGCACACACCAAAGACCAGACAATGAACGAAACAGAGAATGGGTAGTAGAGGAATAAAAAATGAGAAGCAGAGATAAAGAAAACTAGAAGCAAAATAAAGACAAATGTTGAGTATAGACGAATGAAAGTAGAGCAGAAGAACGGAACAAAGATGAAGTGGTAAGCATCGTTATATCACTATCATTGTATTGTATTGATTCAAAGTAATTCTAGCAAAATAGGGTGGTAGGGTGGTGCTATGGAGGATTGTTGTTCTCAATATTTAGTGGGTGCTGAAGAACTTTGAGAGTTGGTGCTCTTTACAAGTCGGTGCTTGTAATTCAGAGGTTGTAGCCTCATTTGAGTAGGAGCTCAAAGAAAGAGAAGATGTACAGAACTTGAAGCTTTCTTGACATCCTAAGAAGAAGAGGTTTTTCCCTTTATGGGTTTCCTCATGAAATCTGTGTCTCTGTGTATTTTGTGTGATTGAATGATGATGGTTTGCTTTACATGTTAAATCTACTACAAGAGAGTTTCTGCTAATAAAGAATGAATATATAATTCCTCATAACATATTGACTGTCATAAAACTTCAAGGATAAAAGTTTTTAAAAATTGTATAAAATTGTTTAAGCATAGAAATTAACTGGTTCACCCCCTCTCGGTTAATTGAATACTTTCAACAAACTTTACCTTGATAGCTTTGTTCACCGAGTATGTCATAACTCAGTTGTATCTCCATTATTTTCATGAGTTGCAGTTTACTTTTCTAGTCTTCTAAAAATATCAATAGATTTAGATGTATATCAATATGATCTTTATTGACTAGTAAAATAACATTTTAATGAAATTTAAAATTTAAACTAACTATAATTAAAATTTTATATCAAAATAAAATTGTTTTATTTATACTTTTTACCAAAGTCTAAGTCCATATAATTTACACATAAAATAATATTTGTTTATAGTCCTTATTACACACAAAAAAAAAAATGTTTGTTTAGCGGTTGCTTCAATCTCTATTTTGTTATATCAGCATATGTACTCCTTCAATCTTTCAAATTTCTTCTTCGTTGATAAAGGATGAGAATTACCTTTCTCTCTATATATAATAATGTGGTTAACTTTACTATTTGATATAGTTTGAGAGCACTAGCTCACAAAAACAAATCTAACTATGGATACGAAGTTAGATATTTTATAATTTAAAATCTTTCATTTAAAAGATTACTTGTTCTATTCAATTTATTTAATATAATATATTTATTATTTGTATATAGTTTATGAATAATTAGTATAACTACTTAATTTATGGCTCATGAACGTGTATAGATAGATAAATATGAAGTTATATATCATGAAATTATAGGTTATCATTTCTCAACTATTAGTTAATTTTTGTTTTCTTTTTTCACATTTTTCTAGTTATGTATTATGAAGAGTTGGTTATCCATTCATGACCTAGAAGTTATCTATACATCAACTATGAATTATCAATTCGTCAACTACTAGTTATCATTCATCAACAACCAGTTATTTTTTATATTTCTTTTTTATAATTATTTATTTCAAATTTTAAATAGCTGTTATAAAATAAAACGACTTATCTAATTATCTTTTAATTAAGAATATTACTTAAAACCTTTATACTGTAACAACAGATATGCCCATACAAACACTCTTAGCAAATGACAAGGGATTCGATTTAATTGATGAGAATCCTGCCACTCCCCAGCATTTCGGTTCTCTTTTAGATTTGGATTTATAAATTCCTTCCACAACGTCTGTCTTCCGTCCGTTTGTATGGTGGTTGACTTCTCTAGTTCATGGCCACTACAGTGGATGGAAAAGGAATTTTGTGAAGCTCTTAAAGAAGTAAATCATGAAAATGTCAAAAAACGTTATGTGTATAATGTAACGGTCACAAGCATTATAGAACGATAACTGATTCTTGATCAAGAATACGAAAGGTTGGGAAGCTGAAGCAGTTGAGTTGTACATGTATAAAGGTGAGCTGAAGCGAACTGTGTAGGGTTAGTCATTTAGTGAAGATACTGAAATCGGTAAGTAAAGAAGAATGATCTAAAGAAGAGATAGTTTGAAGAGCAAAGACTAAGTATGCACACACCAAAGACCAGACAATGAACGAAATAGAGAATGGGTAGCAGAGGAATAAAAAATGAGAAGCTGAGATAAAGAAAACTAGAAGTAGAATAAAGACAAATGTCAAGTATAGCAGAATGAAAGTAGAGCAGAAGAATAGAACAAAGATGAAGTGTTAAGCATCGTTATATCAGTATCATTGTATTGTATTGATTAAAAGTAATTCTAGCAAAATAGGGTGGTAGAGTGGTGCTATGGAGGATTGTTGTCCTCAAGATTCAGTGGGTGCTGAAGAACTTTGAGAGTTGGTGCTCTTTACAAGTTGGTGCTTGTAATTCAGAGGTTGTAGCCTCATTTGAGTAGGAGCTCAAAGAAAAAGAAGATGTACAGAACTTGAAGCTTTCTTGACATCCTAAGAAGAAGAGGTTTTTCCCTTTATGGGTTTCCTCATGAAATCTGTGTCTCTGTGTATTTTGTGTGATTGAATGATGATGGTTTGCTTTACATGTTAAATCTGCTGCAAGAGAGTTTCTGCTAATAAAGAAAGAATATAGAATTCCTCATAACATATTGACTGTCATAAAACTTCAAGGATAATCTTTTTTAAAAATTGTATAAGATTGTTTAAGCACAGAAATTAACTGGTTCACCCCCTCTCAGTTAATTGAATACTTTCAACAAACTTTACCATGATAGCTTTGTTAACCGAGTACATCATAACTCAGTTGTATCTCCATTATTTTCATGAGTTGCAGTTGACTTTTTTAGTCTTCTAAAAATATCAATAGATTTAGATGTATATCAATATGATCTCTATTGACTAGTCAAATAACATTTTAATGAAATTTAAAATTTAAACTTAAAGTCAAACATAGAAACTATAATTAAAATTTTATATCAAAATAAAATTGTTTTATTATCTTTGAAATGATCCTTCAATAGTTTTTATCAAAGTCTAAGTCCATATAATTTACACATAAAATAATATTTGTTTATAGTCCTTATTACATAGAAAATAATGTTTGTTTAGCGGTTGCTTCAATCTCTATTTTGTTATATCAACATATCTACTCCTTCAATCTTTCAAATTTCTTCTTCGTTGATAAAGGATGAGAATTACCTTTCTCTATATACATATATATTAATGTGGTTAACTTTACTATTTGATATAGTTTGAGAGCACTAGCTCACCAAAACAATTATAACTATGGATACCAAGTTAGATATTTTATAATTTAAAATATTTCATTTAAAATATTATTTGTTATATTTAATTTATTTAATATAATATATTTATTATTTGTATATAATTTATGAATAGTTAGTATAATTACTTAATTTATGGCTCCTGTGAACTTGCATAGATAGATAAACATGAAGTTATATTTCATGAAATTATAGGCTATTTATTTATCAACCATTTTTTACATTCTTCTAGTTATGTATTATGAAAAGTTGGTTATCCATTTATGACCGAGAAGTTATCTATACGTCAACTATGAATTATCAATTCATCAACTACTAATTATCATTCATCAACTACTAGTTATTTTTTATATTTTTTTTTATAATTATTTATTTCAAATTTTAAATAGCTATTATAAAATCAAGATACTTATCTAATAATTATCTTTTAATTAACGATATTACTTAAACCTTTATACTGTAACAACAGATATGCCCATACAAACGCTCTTAGCAAATGCCAAGGGATTCGATTTGATTGACGACAATCGTGCCACTCCCCAGCATTTGGGTTCTCTTTTGGATTTATAAATTCCTTCCACAACGTCTGTCTGTCTGGTGGTCGGGAGGAGGTACCCTGGTCGATAGATGGAATCATGTATTGAGTGGTAGTCTTCATATGAACGTACCTAACAAGGACCAATTCTGTACACACGGATGGTAACTATAAAACATGGAACATCACCTCAGAGTACCAGGAATCCCGATTGCTGTAGGCCTGCAATAGATGACCATGCTGCACATTACTTTTATTTCAAAGTTTAATTAAAGATGACATGACAGGTTGATATTGTATAATGTAAAAGTTTTAAAAAATGAAGTAGTTGGTTAAGGAAAAATGAATCCATTCCTCATTCTAATCAAAATTTATTCATGTGCTTTTCTCATTCTCCATGACAACAAATTATTCATAGCTATCATAGCTTTTAATCTTTTAAAGAAATAAAGGAATTTAAAGGTTGTACTATTTATGTTATCAATAATATTATGTGGATTATGTTTTATTAACTTTCTCAACCTTGATACCACATAAAATTGGATAAGTATTAGTGTAAATATTAGAAGTTTTCAATCTTTTTTGGGGCCGTGTTTTTTTATGAATCTAGTTGAAATTTTTTGAAAAAGTATATGATACTTGTTAAACCTGCACAATCTAGGTGCTCTTAGGGTTTGTAAGGATGTTGGATTCATTTATGCATACAAAATTTTGATTTAAACACTTCAAAATTCAGATTTTGGAAAAAAAAAGTTGTTTAATTTTTGATAAAAAATTATAAGAAAATCCAAAACTTTTAACAAATAGACTACTCCATTTGACAAACTCTTATTTTGTTTATCATCTAAAGTAAAAAAAAAATCATGTCAAAATTAGATTTGAAAAATGATTCATTTTCATTTTTAGATTGACTTCTTTGATATAGATATTTCTAAAAAAATCCTTAATTTAATGATAACTTTTGTATTTCTAAAAGCACTAAAGTCTATTTCAACCCAAAAATAAAAATAAAAATTGACAAATACTCATAACAATTATAAGAATGATTTATTCATAAGACAACATAGTAGATCATGTCGAATAACGAAGACACAAAATAACAAAATGTGAATCTTTGTTGATAGGATAAGCATTAAAAAATAACAAAATGTGAATCTTTGTTTAAAGGGTAAGCATTAACCGAACAATGAAATACACATATACTAAGAATGACATAAGGGACATGTTCATCACATTTTTCATGTCTTAGTGTTGTACACATTTGGTTGTATGAAAGAAGTTAGATAATAGTTCTTAAAATATATCAAAGATCTTTTACCAAGATGGATGTGTAAGGGGTTATGGTTTCACTAAAAGGGAAGAGGTAAGAGGGGGCTATGGGATATTAAATCATCTATTGCAATGTGTCAATCTTGAAATTCATCCATTTGCTACTTTTTTCTTTAAATGAGCTGGAATTACTTTGTTTTTACTATTTTATTGAATCATTAAATCCATGGGTGAGGTTGGTGAGGAAATTATTCTCATGTAATTATGGAAGCATTTGATTAATATGTTCTATGAATGTTTTAAGAGTCATCTCTTCTATGTTCATAAGTTATGTTAGTTTTCGTTGGACCATTATCTCATCTTGTTGGAGTCAATCGTCCATTATTCATTATGGAAATATTAACTAGCACACTTTACACTTTACATACTTCTTTCTTTTGTTGTTCATTACTAAGTACCATACTATGCATGCCTATAAATTCAAATTTGGAAATAAAGAAGCATATTTGAGGAGTCATAGATGGTTATAAATAAGAATAGAGGTTAAGAAAGATAGGGATATTTACCGATTGAGTGTTTAACTCATATATACTTCAGAAAACATGATTAGGTTTACCAACATCATATAATACATTACACTCTTACTGCACACAATGGAACTTGTCACAAACCTGTAAAATCCATTTTTTTCTTTCTTCACTATTTATATTATCTTTGTCGTAGCATGTAATTATTAGTCGCAACACTTTTATATTTGTCATCGCATATAATTTATGCATGTGAGTTTCACTTGATTTTTTTAACAATTGTATGACACGCTAAGCCCCCCATGATGTTTTCCCTCAAGTAGCAACGATTGTGTCACGGTCTCACCAAGGTAATGTATGTAGTCCTTTAATTTTATTATTAAGTTTTGAGTGTTAGGACCTAAGCCTAAACCTACGACTTAGTCCTTGCTACCCTTAAAGGTTCACCCTTGAATTTAAACCCACCCCTCAAGACATGTTTGGAAAATGGGGTTTTATATGAATAAAATTAAGATTTGTTTACAGGTTAATTATATTGGAAAGATTGCAATAGCACATGCCTTAGATTAAGATTTGATTACATGTTTAAACTAGGGGGAGAACCTTTAAACAAACACTATGGTTTGTGACCCTAGCCACGGGATTTACACATTGTGGGATGATATGTTTAAGAAGTTTGGCATGCAAATATTTATGGAGAGGTACAAGGAAAAAAATGCTAACACATAAAGTTTAAAGTTTTGCAATAAGGTTTTACACCTTGGCCCTGGATGTGAGTTGACAACATAGCCATGAACATTCAATGGAATGTCTTGATCGTATGCATTGTGACCCAAGAATCAACTCAATCCTCTACTCGTCTAGATCTAAAGAAAGGTATTTTCATAGGGTTTTAACACATATTTATGTTGTTAGAAAGGTTTGGCTGCATGCATTTGGTTTGTATGTTTTTCCTATGAAATGAACTAAGCCACTCAAAAGGCTGCACTGCACCAGTCTTGCTCGTTTCATTTCACAGTCTATTAATGAAGGTTTTTCTTGCACCTGAGTTTGGCTTGAAGGTTTTTATCAGTTTGGTTAATGGAAAGGTGGTCTCCATTACATCCTCGACCTTTCTGGATTGTCGTGGGTTATGAAAGGAATCCACTCCTTCTTCGAGATTTAGCAGAGGCTTTGCATCCTGCCTAGCTTAACAAGGCAAAGAAAGAAAACGGCTCCTTTATCATTCTGCATGATCAACTTTTAAAAGTTAAAAGTAAATATAGATTTTAACTCACGACCTTCTGTCATTTTGCAGGAAGAGAACAATAAGGGAAAATAGGAGGAGCCGACCCCTGGCCCTCTTTGTGTTCATCATAGGTGAGTTTTCCTTCTGTCTACAGGACTTGTAAAATATTTACTTTGTTTATATGAAAGGGGTTTTATAATGTTGGAATATTATGTACATATGGATTTAGGTTTCTTAAAGAAGTTTTGAATGGTCCTAGCTTCATCCTCATGCCGCATAAAATGCTTAGCAGGGTAAGGGTTTATACAACACACACTTTCCTTATTCATTATACTTGTTGCAGTTTACAATACAGTTTTTAAGAAAATGTAAATGTGGAATGCAAGTCTTTAATCTCGGCCTTGAAAGAGAGGTGACAAGGTCACCTCCATTCAGGCCTCCTTCTTCTCTGTACATAGGTGAAAAATTTCCTGTGACTCTGTTAAGTAGGGAGAATGCATTCTTTAACTTAGTCGTTATCAATTATTGTAACACTACTTAGTTGTTTTTGTGCATGTATATACCAACACGGTTATTGTCTTATTCTGCATCACTATATCCACCAACAGTCAAAACAATAAGAATCTTGTATACTAAGTGTTAGAATAGTTTCCCATTGGTTCGTAGTCCAAGACTAGATAGGGATTTCACAGCCGGTAGGAAGATAAGTTTTTTTTATATTCTTTAAAAACTTTATGGGTATGTACTTGGATTCATTAGCTTATAGTGTGGCTTCGCAACCCATCACATTCCAATGTGTTTGATTTACAATCCTATTCAGATGTACATTACGTTTTTATTTGTAGATTGTGGATACTAATAGATTGACTTAAGGCCACGATATTTCTGACAGATCAAAAAGTTGGTAGAAAGTCAAATTTCTAATTTGATTCCAAATGTTTAATGAAAATGTGGATTTCTACTTACACTTGGATATCATGATCCTATTGTTCTTTAAATGCTTGATCAATTCGATCTAGCCTCAGGTATGGATTCCCGAGTTCAAAGACTGTTCGTTGGTATTATGTTCATTGATTTGATAATAGATTTACTCTGTGATTTTATCTAGACTTGTTAATGTTGATTTTATAATGTGGATCTATGAACTGGAAATGTGTTCATTAACTTGTAAAAGATTATGTTGGAGTCAAGTGTGATCTTGTCATTCATTTTCTTTTGGGTTTGTTGAAATGTTTCTATAGGTCCCAAACGGGTATAAATTCCCAACTGACAGAGGCTGTAAAGTTCATTAAAGTTTATTTAAACATACATCTATGGATTTACTATTTAGTTTATTATTGAGTGAAACAAGCCTTTTAGCTCTATTATGTGTATCTATGAATATTTTGTTTGATTATCTTCAATTCTTTCATTTAGTATTTATATTACTTAATTTCTTGTCGGGGTTATTTGATTGGTTGGTTTACTTATGATTCCTTCTTTAAATACTTTTTAAAGCTACGACATTGAGAGCTGGAAGTAACTAGTATGAACTCTCGGAGCAAAGATTTAGTTGAAAGAAGATAAATTAATAAAATCTTGGAACAAAGATAAACTCTATGTGGATGAATTCAACTCCTACGGGTATATGATTACTTTATATGACTTAGATCTATATATATTTAAAATACATTGAAAAATATATGTAGACATAATTTAAGGTGTTGATAATATCTGTGGTTTGGGAATTTCTCTGGTTGAATGAGTACCAGGTTGGTTGATTATAATACATTCATTCGGAACCTTTAGTTGTTCTAAATTTAGATCCACTCTAATCTCGATATGGAATCCCAAGAAAAGACTAGTTTGAAAAATGTATATAATATTTATATAAATATTTTTAAACTAAGATAATAATATGTGTAATTCTTTTATATTTCGTAAATGCATAACAGTTTACACTAAATTATAACATGGAAATAGGTAAAAAGGTTAGGAACAACTGCATAGTATAATTTCCAATTTAAAATGTATTTACGATTCAAATCTATACTAAATTTATAATTTATCAGTACTAAACTGATAAGAAACTAACTAGGTAACATGATACCATAGTCATGAAAATAGAACTTAAGTTGTTGTTTCTCCCAACTAACTCCTAGAGCATCCAAGTCTTAGTTTCTCTAGAATCCTCGAGTCTGTTTGTTGAATCGCAAGGACAAAATATGATCAATGTGCAATCTCTTTGCATTAATAGACCAATTCCTCATCCATCACTAGGCTCCTTCTTATTTGACAGACATACTATTTTATAGCATTTTTCCTAGGAATTGGTCATTTATGAGCCTCCTTCTCTTTAGCACTCCAAAAGGAAGTTTGACCTGATTTAGGGGAAGATGCCTCATTCATTACTTGAGTTCTCACTCATAATATTTTTCTAGTTGCCTTTTCACCTTGTGGGTTAGAAAACACTCTTTCAACAACTACTTCAGTTCTGATTCCTCTCAGTATTTTAATTATTAAATAAAAATAATCCATTGCATCCATTTTGACTTTCTTATCAAAATATATTTAAAAAAATAAATAAATATTCCAAGTAATAATAAATTACAATTATTTGGTGTATTACATACACCTCCCCTTAAATGATAACATTGTCCTCGGTGTTATTGTTTTTCTTTCTTTATTCTTCCATTACTTCATCTTGAAATAGAACTAGATATGCCTCTCACATATTACTTTCCAATTCCCAAGTGGACTCCTCTTGAATAAGGTGCTTCGATTGAATCTTGATTTGTCTAATGTTACGGTTCCAGAGTAAAAGTTCTCTCCTATCGATAATACGCTCAGTTTCCACTTGAAATTATCCTTTTGGTTCCACCTATATAACATTTAACTCAATCACATGAGTAGCATCATGAACATATTTCTTAAGAATGGAAACATGAAAAACATTATGTACTTTTATGTACTCGGGTGCCTGCTTTGATTATTTTCCTAATCATAGGGAGGTTTTCTCGGATTTTAACTTTATGTACACATGTTCCCTTATTGTAACTCTTGAGTAGTTCTTTTCAAGTCTGCATAACTTTTTTCCTTGTCTTAGAAAACCTTCAAATTTTGGTGTACCTGTTTCACCGTTAGTTCCATAGCTTTCAATAATTCAGTTCCTCAGATTAATATGTCGACGAGACTACTCCAAGAAATTGGAGTGTTACACTTCTGTATGTAAATAATTTCAAATGGACTCATTCTAGATGAAACTTGGAATTTATTGTTATGGGAAAAATCTACTAAGTGAAAGTAATCTTCCCACTTACTAGGTTTATCCATTACGCACATTCTAAACATGTCTTCTAGATTCTGATTTACTCTTTCAGTTTATCCATAAGTTTGAGGATGATATGCATTGTTGAAATTTGATTGTATGCCTAGCTCTTTAGACAAGCATTTCCAAAAATTTCCTATAAATTTTACATCTCTATCTCAGATTACTACTTTAGTTACACCGTCCAATCAAAAAAATTATTTCATAAATATATCAACAATGTTAACAACCTCATGGTTGTGTTGCACAGTCTTGCTCATTGCTTTGCACAATCTGTTAGTTAAGGTTTTCTTCTTTTATATTAGTTTTACTTGAATGCTTTTATCATTTTGGGAAGAGGTGACGTGACCTCCATTATGGCATCGGCCTATCTGGTTTGCCGTGGTCCAGTTGTGGGTTGCAAAATTTGTATTCCAACTTGTAATTTGCATAAACATATTCTACATAATTCCTTTCTTTGTTATCAACTGCAATACACTTTCATTAGGAGATATTGATAGTTAGAAACTTACAACACTTACAGAATATGGCTACTACATCAATTCAACACTACTCTTTGTCATGGGTAAGCATGCAATGTCTCTTACAATGATTATAACTTAACTATTATGTCCTCACCAAATTTTTTTTTAATCTATGTTATATGGAGTTATGTTCTTAGTCTATCTTATCACTATTTATCAAAATGATTTTCATAAATTAAAATAAATATTTTTGCAAAGATATCCTTCGTAGACTAAGAAATATGGAAAGACTTACTAGGAGCTATGACTTATTTGTTTGCATCTGTGTTATCCCTCAATAGTTACTAAAATGATAAGGAAATATGTTAAAAACATTTTTAGCACTTTACCAAACAAGACACCATTTGGTTCTATAGTGATTTGTCTTATGCTTAGTTTTCAAAATCATATGAGTAAAAATGTTATTTTTATCACACTAATTTCACTCGTATGTGATTTGAGTGGACATACGTGGAAACATCAAAAATAAATAAATAAACCATATAATACAAGTATATACATGATCAATGGGATACCTATGCACTATCACACGGGGTCAAATAATTAATGTGCCATTCCCAAGATAACAATACCTATTCCTACATATTTGGGATGATCATGTGAAGAAAGGCTCAATTTCCAAACAACCCCATAAAAATAAAAAAGATAATTTATGTACGTTATCAATACCTGGGGATGAGATTGGAGTGGTGGGGTGTTTGTCTAATTGTGTAATGTCCCCTTCTCACTAGAAAAAATTTCCATGGGATATTAGTAGAGGGTACAACCATTTCATAGTTCTGAGTTGTTTCAGAAAGGGTACATTAGGAGCTTGTTTCTGCTTTCTTGAGGGAACACTTAAAGAGGTCACCACCATTCCTAGCTTCCATGACTTCCAAAGGAAGTAGTAGAGGGAACAACAATTGAGAGATGCCCACACACCACACATAAATATGAATATATAGAGAGGATGCACTCAATATTATTTTCCATATCAGGGAGGGAAAAACCAATACTGTAAATCGTTATGCTTAGTGCAAGTATTATCAAGGAACAATATGGAGTGGATGGCATCATTGGTGTGTATTGATTGTCTAACATTGGGATGGTTGAGTATATTTGGTGATACCAGTTTAGATAAAAGAAGGAAGTGTGTAACCACATACCAGAAAATAAAATTTTTATACCTCAGCTTATATTGCAACCTATAGGAAGGGAATTTCCAAAGCATATTCATAATTTTAATGCGTTGTCAATTAATTTCTGCTAGGAAGCAAAGGTTCTCCATTTTGTGATAACATCCTGAAAAATATGTGCACNGTGATAACATCCTGAAAAATATGTGCACTATATTGGATTCTCTATAGTTTATATATATATATATATATATATATATATATATATATACAATAAATGTTGAATTATGTTACAACATTGAAGAGGGATCTTATTCAATATTCAAGGACTAGCATCTTCACCGTGAAAAATGTTAGACAAGCCCAAATATTCCTATCTATTTATTCAGGCATGTACCCTCGTTTGCTATTATAAATTGTTAAATCATAGTGTTTCCTCTGATAATTTGTAAGAGTCACCACATAAAATGTTCTTAGGTTAAAGATTTGAACTACCAATTACATCACACTAATGAGCATTAGAATAAGCAACAACTTAAATATACACTGGTGAAATGAAAGTATGGAATTTAAGCTCTTTCCCAACTTCTCTATATACACCACAGTAATTAGTTTGGGTAAAAATTCAAGCCACAATAGTAATAAATCCAAGTAGCCATTTTGACAATTCATGGGAAAAATTTAGTCCATACAGGGTTGGGATGTAATATCCCTATTTTGAACTCTATTGCATTAAAATTGTACATGATGTAAATACCATTATTAAATCATAGTGGGGAGCTCAAGGACAAGGCCCCTCCATCGATTTAGTGTTTTATATATCAACAATTAAAATAGGTACCTATGGGTTTCATGTTAGCCATGCACAATATAAAATTAGACATCATGTAAATATGCAATTTAATAAAATACCCACAATTAGCTATGGAGTGCAAGAAGAGATGGGGGCATGATTTCACAAGGAATAGGGAGGGCAATTAGTCAAATCCTTGAGCCAATAGTGTTGATCCAAATGTCAATGGGAAAACCCATAAACTCTCAACTACACATTTTTTCTTATGCACCCAATCATTTAATTCTTCTGGAGGTTGGTTGAGACAGTTAATGCCTTGGGAATGGAAGAGTATGGTAGTCAAATTCGTATTGGGTCAATCCATCATTTTGGAAAATCACATTTTTACTTATTGGGAAAGTAAATACCCTGAAGTGCATGTCGGTTCCATTATTCAGCCCTGTGTTTCTCTTCCTCATGCAGCTGGAGCTTCTTGGGCGTTTTCCCTCATGATTTCCTACATTTTCTCATTTACCATGGCTGGGGAAAAGCCGTGTGTCTTGCACAATGAATGGGAGAAGAGATTCACGATTTTGGGGTTTGTAGAGGTCGTTGTTTCCCCTACAATTTCCAAGAACATTTTCTGAAATTGAATTTCTCACCCAGGGTTGATTTCCCATTCTACCAATTTGCTTTTAGTCCCCATGATATTTTTCTTCTTACCCAGTATTTGTATTTTGTTGTTGTGTGCATCCCTATTTTTGTATGAAAGACTTAGGATTGGAAGAGACCCATAATTGGCTTGATAAAACTAGTGAAGAGAGGAACCTCACAAAGGGATCAAGAGGGGCTGGATAATCTTCTATGCACACCCTGAAGAGAACTGGAAGGGAATGTATGGCCTAAGGGACTGCATAGTAGTGAAGGGAATACTTCCTTGTCTTGAGTGCATAGGTATTGTGGAGGCCAATATATATACATTCTGTGCAGGTGTCCATAACTCTGTGGTTGATATCACTATCTTAGAAATTCTCCATTTCCACTTCCTTAGCAGCCTGATAAACCCAATTGTAGATTGGCTTGGCTGAACCTTGATGTGTATTTGGCTATATATAAGCCCGTAGTTCCCATTTTCCTTATGGAAATCATGTCGAGCTCAGGGCTGGTAGTTTTGCTGAGAGATTGACAAGCACAACTAACATATGGTTGGGTGGAACATTGCAGTGACATAGCTAGTTGCGGGACAACTCGTTACAAGATAAGGGCTCTTTTGTATTTTATGTGTTCATCCTGAAATTGTATTTGTTTTATGAATTATTATCAACATATGAATGTGTTGAAATTTATTTGTTTCTGTTGTATATTATTGCATTATGCATCTGCATATGTATGTTTTACTTTCAATGTGTTATATTGTTTATGTTCATGGGGCGAGATATCCTGTGATAGCAGCGACACAACATTTGTTGCATCCTCTCCTTATCGGTAAGAGGGGAGGGGATGTGATAGTGTGGTATCAGAGATATTAGTTGTAGAATTGGGCCTAAATGGGCCAAGGTGAACAATTGAAAGAGGTAAGATCACCCTCTGTGGTCAATACAAAAAAAAAGAATAAGAAAAATTTACCAAAATTTTTTTTCAAGTGTTTTTGAGGTTTCTATGTCGGCTAAGTTGGTCGATTTGCACCGATACATATCGACTGAGTTGGATGAGTTTCACCGATACATGTTGGCACAAAAATATGAGTTTCATTGATACATCTCGGTAAGATTTTCTGAGATCGCCGTGAAACAGAAAATTTTCTAAGTATTTTTGAAAATTTGCATGTTAGCGAGATTTAACTAGTTTGCTAATGCATGTCAAAAAACTTTGGCGAGTTTTCCGACACATCAGAAGAAACTGGTGAGTTTGCTGACAAGGAAAGAATTTTTTTTCATTTTTTTTCTAAGTATGTTTATGTTGGTAAAACTTGGTGAGTTTTTCCGATACGTCGGCAAGTTAAGATGAGTTTGCTGACACATGTCAGAGGAGATGGATGAGTTTCACAGATGTCAGATAAAAGAAAGAAAAAATTTCAAAATTTTTCTACGTCTTTGAAATTTCCACGTTGGAAGAAATGGGCGAGTTTCTTTGATATGTGTTGGAAGAACTTGGTGAGTTTTGGTGACATGTCAGAAGGAAAGCTGAGTTTTGTTGATACGTTGGATAAAATTGATGAGTTTTGTCGATACATCAGATAAAATTTGTCAGTTTTTTCGATACGTCGAAAGAAAAAGACGAGTTTTACTGACATGTCAGAAGAAAATGATAGAACATATACTCCATAATAGTTTCTAGAGATAGAACATATACTCGAGAAAAATATTCTAATGGATCATCTGACTCTAAAGAATCCGTTGGGGGTTCAAGCTCTTCATCTCACAGGAGTAAGAGAAAGAGGAATTACAAGAACAATTCACATGGGGAATTTAAGAAGGGAAAACCTCCTACATTTGATGGTGAGGTAAAATCTGGTCAAAGATCTAAATCTTGGATTCTTGGGATGAGAAAGTATTTCCAAATCCAAGAATACTCGGGAAATATGAAGGAAATGGTATCCATATTCAACTTAAATGGAATAGAATCTATATGGTGGGAGAACCTCAGGAAAGTGAAGAAGATCAATGAAAGAAAGATAGTGTGGAAATAGTTTAAGAAAAATTTCAAGTAGAAGTACCTCTCTGATAGGTACTATGATGATAAGATTAAAGAGTTCAATGAGCTGAAATTGGGACAGTTGACCATGGAAGAGTATGAAAACAAATTATTGGAAGTGCTGAAGTATGTCAGGTATATTTGAGATGATAAGGTGAAAATTCAACGTTTTCTAAGTGGGACACCACAGCCATATAATTATAGGATTTCTATTGATGAACCTCAAACTTTAGAAGAGGCAATAAGGAAGGCCAAGTATTGTTATGATCAAAACAAAAGAAAACCTAATTTCTATAAGGCATGGAAGGACAAGAGGAATGAGAAGTTTGACCAAAGGAAGAAAGGTTTCAAACCCTCTAACCTCTGAAATTAGCAAAGGAAGCCATCACAAGTTGTGGCTAATCCAACCATAATTATGGGAGACAAGCCAAGAGATCCAAAAGAGCCAAGAGAACCAATTCAATGTTGGGGAATTTGAGGATACCTATAACATCCTCAACCCTCCGATCGGTGAAGAGGACGCTACTATAATACTATCTAATCCGGGAAACTATCCCCATGAACATAAAATGAAATGCATTGAAGTAATAACATGCATAGATGCATAAGTGTTTAACACACAGTGGAAGCAAATCCATTCCATTCATTCGCATGTTCATTGTAATTCATTATAAAATGTAAATGTAGATATTTAAACACAAGAATACTTATCTTATGAAGAAGCTTGTCCCACAACCAGCTATGTCTCTCCAACATTCCACCCAACCATAGGCCAGTGTGCTCCTTAATCTCTCAGCAACACTTCCACCCCTGAGCTGGGCATGATTCCCACAAGAAATAAGGGAACACTACCAGGCTCACACATAGCCAAGGATACCACAAACTTTATCCAAGCCAACATAGTTCGGTTTATCAGGCTGCAAGCGAGATGCATAGGCTGACTGCTAAGCTAGTGAGATCCTCAATAGAGCCATGGACAATTGCACTAAATCTAGCCTGGCTTCTAAACATCTACCCACCCAACACAAGGAAGCGTCCCTTTCTCTGCTACATAGTCCATAGGGCTATGCCTTCCCTTTCAATGATATTCATGGTGTGCAAAGAAGCAAACCAACCCCCTATATCTATCTATGAGGTTCCTTCACACACTAGGTTTATCAAGCTAGTCAAGCCCCATTTCCACTCCCAATTCAATACAGACCAAAGCACAAATGGATACACAAGAATTACACAGTTTATGGGTTGAGGAAAATAGTTTGGCAGTAAAATGAATTGATAAGGTGGGTGAAAACAATACCCTAACAGAAATTCATATCTCTGGGACGTTTTGGCCCTAACATGGCTAAAAATGAATTCAATACACAATAATTGCAGTGTTGGGCATGGAAAAAAACATCCTAGAAGCTAAAATCTGAAATGGTAACTGGGTAAAACAACCCCTAAAGCCAAAATCAATTTTTAGCTTGGAAACGGTGGAGAAATGAAACAAAAAAATCATGGGTAAGTGTTGTAATCTCACAGATCACATAAGGTTACCAATAATACACACTAAAACATATATAAATCTAAACAGAGACAAGGAATAAGAACAGATAGAATTAAAATAGATTATATTATTACAATGAGTCCATACAATGCAGAGAACTGAACTGAGTTCTCATCTGGCTCAACAGCCTAATATATATGATTTACAGACGGTTACAAAATAACTACCTGTCGGTTCGGTGAACCGACGTGAATTTAGATGGCCGACCTAATCTCTTGTTTTAGTCCGCTGACCGACTTAGTTAGCTGATTGACTAAGTCGGCCCATCGAGTTAGTCGGTTGATCGACTAAGTCGGCCCATCGACTTAGTCGACTGATCGACTAAGTTGGTCCATCGAATTAATCGGTTGATCGACTAAGTTGGCCCATCGAATTAGTCAGCTGATCGACTAAGTCAGACCCCATTCAAGTCGACTGATCAACTTGCTTCTTCTACATCTCCCCCATGAACAAAACGTTTCTTCATCCCGAAGAAGCAGGGAGGTACAAAAAATTGGTTTTTTCTGGTCCTTCAAAAGTTTTACTGTGGCGGGCTACGAAGACAGATAGTTGGTCATTTTTGTACACATACTTCAACAATGGCTGGAGTTGTGATGGCGAGGTGATGTTGGAAATCTATCCAACTCTGCAAAGCTTTCTGGATGTCGATGGTTAATGTGGTTAAGCTTGACAGGACTGACATCTTCTCCGAGATGGGGACTTTAGCTATTCGTTCCATGTTGGGGCCCATGAACTAGTTCTATTCTTCTGCAGTCTCGATAAGTCTTACAAGACCATATGGGGGAGTCTGTCATAATCGAAGAAGTACTAAGAGAATGGCCTACTTACTATGGGAAAGTTTACCAACAGACACGGTAGTCCCAGCAACGGAACCAATGTTGTAATCTCATAGATCACATAAGGTTACCAATAATACACACTAAAACATATATAAATCTAAACAGAGACAAGAAATAAGAACAGATAGATTAAAAATAGATTGTATTATTAAAATGAGTCCATACAATGCAAAGAACTAAACTGATTTCTCGTTTGGCTCAACAGCCTAATATATATGATTTACAGACGGTTACAAAATAACTACCTATAGGTTCGGTGAACCGACATGACTTTAGATGGTCGACCTAATCTCTTGTTTTAGTCGGTCCATCGACTTAGTTGGTTGATTGACTAAGTCAGCCCATCGACTTAGTCGGTTGATCGACTAATTCAGCCCATCGACTTAGTCGATCAGCCGACAAAGTCGTCCCATTGACTTAGTCGACTGATCGACTAAGTCGGCCCATCAACTTAGTTGGCTGATCGACTTGCTCCTTCTACAGTAAGGAAACCCAACCACACACCATTACAAAAATGAAATTCTCAAGCTGAGGAAAATGAAGAAATGACTACCCACGTGAGGGAAAATATACACAACAAACCAAAAAATGAATTTCACACATAGAAAAACTTCCAACCATTTCAGAAAGCCCCCATGTGGATGATTGATGATGAGGAAAACATCCAAGAGTTGAAAGATCGTGAATGAGAACCACAACATGCAAAATCGTGAAGGTAAAACAACTCCCAAACTTCACTGCGTGAGGAAAAAATGAAGAATGGATGTATGGCCAAATGGGCATGCATTTTGGGTGTTTATTTGCCCCAAAAGTCAAAAATGATTTTCCCCAAAAATGGGTTTTCCCCAAATTAGAATTTCCTGCCCATACTCTTCCCATCCCCATGCAATAACTAATTCAACCAATTTCTGGTAGAATTAAATGATTGGGTGAATGAGACAAGAAAGGTAGTTTATTGTTTGATGGGTTCTTTCATTGACATTTGGTTTTTCCCCATTGGCCCCAAAGGTTAAATATACCCCCCCTTATCCTTAGGAAATCATGCCCCGATCTCTTTTATAGTTGCATAGACATAGTTGGTTGTGGGTATCTAATTAAATTGCATATTTACATGATGATTTAAAATTATAATGTGCCAGCTAGCACAAAATACCATCGGCAATGATTTTAATCACCGAAACATTAAACGCTAAATCAATGGTGGGTATTTTTCCTTTAGATCCACACCATCATTGATTACAATATATACATCATATACATTTAGTGTAAATGCGGTCAAAATTGGGGTGTTGCAATACCATATGCTTAGGAACTATGCACAACGAAATGGGAATGTATTTCAAGTTCAAAACATCCAAGGAGCTGAAACTGTGGGTCAAGTGGCAAGGAACATCCCTAGAATCTATGTAGCACTAGAGTACCGTCGAGCACATCATTAATAAACTATGGTTGAATTTGAATGTAAGATTGCTAAGCAATGTTTTTCTATTTTGATTGACCCAGGATCTACTCACAGTTAAATCACTATTAAGATTGTTGAGATTTATGCTTTGAAGAAATTAAAGCATAAAAAATTATGGCTAGTTCATCTAGCCACTAGAACCAAGATAAAAGTTAGTGAAATTGTAGAGAAATGTCCATTAGACATGGGTGTGATATTCACTTATGCAAACCTAAATATCTTGTCACTTGGTTCCTATGATATTCTCATTGGAATGCACTGGTTAGCAGCACACAAGTCTAGACTTGACTGCTACAGCAAGAAATTTGAATGCATTGATGAAGAAAGAAACCCAAGAGTTGTAAGAGGCATTCCAAAGGTGATTTCTATTAGGCAGGTTTCAACAATGCAGTTGAAGAAGTTTTGTAGGAAAGGTTGTCGATTGTATGCAACACATGTTTTGGAGTCAATGGAAATTGAAACACCTAAGTTGGAGGACTATCATATACTGAAAGAATTCAGGGATGTTTTTCCTTATGAGATTCCAGGAATTCCTCCAAATAAAGACATTGATTTTACAATTTAACTTGTGTCAGGAGCCACACTAGTGTCCAAGACACCGTATAGGATGAGAACACCATAATTTCTAGAGCTGAAAATGCAGTTACAAGAGTTGTTGGGAAATAAATATTATATGCCGAGTGTATCCCCATGGGGAGCACTAGTTCTATTTGTGAAAAATAAATATGGGACACTCAGGTTATGTATTGACTACATGCAGTTGAACAAAGTTACTTTGAAGAATAAATACCCATTACCTCGAATTGATGACCTTTTTTTATCAAATGAGAGGAGCAAATGTATTTTCAAAAATTGACTTGAGGTCTGGTTATCATCAGGTAAGAATCAAAGAGGAAGGCATTCATAAGACAACCTTTAGAACAAGGTATGGGCACTATGAGTTTGTGGTGGTACCATTTGGTCTCACAAATGCACTAGATACATTCATGTGTCTCATGAATAGTGTTTTTCACAACTATCTGGACAAGTTTGTTCTTGTCTTCCTAGATGGCATTCTTATTTATTCTAAGAATGAAGAAGAGCACGGAGAACATTTGAGAATAGAATTGGAATTTCTAAGGAAGCATAAGTTGTATGAAAAGTTGAGAAATGTGACTTTTATAAGAATAAAATTTATTATTTGGGTCACATTATCTCAAATGAAGGAATATTTGTGGACCCTAAGAAGATTGAGGCCATTATGAATTGGCCAACTCCAAGAAATGTGATAGATGTGAGATATTTATGGGATCTTTTGGGTACTACAAGAGGTTTATTGAAGGATTATCCAAGGTTGCACATTCAATCACTTCCTTGCAAAATAAAGGGATAAAGTTTGGATGGAAACCAAGATGTGAGGAAAGCTTTCAACGGTTGAAAATTCTTCTTACGAGTGCACTAATTTTTAACATTGTAGACCCAGAAAAAGACTTTGTGGTGTGTACTAATGCATGCAATCAAGGAACTGGAGGAATTTGTATGCAAGAGAACCACGTGTTATGCTATGACTCAAGAAAGTTGGAGGAGCATGAGAAGAACTATGCTACTCATGATTTAGAACTCGAAGAAAGAGTACATGCTCTAAATATGTGGAGGCATTTCTTAATGGGAAGGAAATTTGAGCCAAGGACAGACCATTGTGGTCTGAAATACTTGCTTGAGTAGCCAACTTTAAATTCTAGGCAAGCTACATGGTTGGATGTTTTGTGTGAATTTGATTTTGAAATCAAACACATAAAAGGAAAAGAAAACAAAGTGGTTGATGCACTCAGCAGGAAGGTACATGAAATGAATGTGGCATCTCTTAGTATTTTCCAACCATATTTGAGGCAATCGATCATTAACCCTATTGTTGAGGACAAAGTGTACGTGGAAATAAAGGACAAGTTGCAACAACAAAACCTTGAAAGGAATTACAAAGGATATCAATTGGAAGGAGACAAACTCCTTAATTATAAAAATAGAATTTATAGTCCAAATGTGACAGACTTGAGGAGGATTGTTATGGATGAAATCCATCAAGCTCCATATTATGGTCACCCATGATATCATAAAACAATTGCTACAGCCAGAAAGCGATATTTTTGGCCGGGAATGAAAAAGGATGTTTCTCCGTATATTTCTAAGTGCATGAAATTTTAGCAGGTGAAGGTGGAACATCAACACCCAGTAGGTTTATTGCAACCTTTCTCAATCCTAGAATGGAAATGGGAAGTCTTTTCCATGGATTTTATTATAGGGTTTCTAATAAATATGAGACAACATGATTCCATCATGGTTGTGGTGGACAACTTCACAAAAGAATCACATTTTATACTAGTCAAGTTCACATATAAAGTTGATGCGATTCAAAATATTTTCATGAAGGAAATTTTCAGATTGCATGGATACCAAGTTGACTTCAAATTTTTGGAAGATTATTTTTGCATATTTGGGTAGAAAGCTAACATTAGCACTGCCTACCATCCTCAAAATGATGGACAAACAGAGAGATTAAATCAGTGTAACACCCCAGTTTTGACCTCATTTGCATGATGTATATAATGTAATTAATCGTGGTGAGGAGCTAGAGGAAAAAGCCGCACCATCGATTTGGTTGTGTATGTTTCAGAAATAGGGATAGTTTCCAATGGTATATTGTGATATCCGGCACATTATAGTTTGGCATCATGTAAATACACACATCAATTAAACTAAACCTACAGCCAGCTACGATGGTGCAAAGTTAAAAATGAAAAGGGCATGATTCCTAAGGTTAAGGGGGGGATTGTCTAAGCCATAGGAGCCATAGGGATTTTTCCATGTGTCAACCACCCATTTAAACTTCTGTTGTTTGTTATTTGAGGGGATTTATGGCTGAATAGTGGAGGGTGTCGCAGGACTGTCAGTCCTTGCCCATGTGCCCACTCCACCAGCAAAATCTCCTCTTCACATCGCATGGGGCAGAAGAAACATTCACTCCACTCTCCCATGATTCCACCTTCCGGAGGATTTGGTCTTGCTCATTCTCACATAGAGACAGTTTTGGCTTCCTCATGTGCACCGTTTGGGGGGATTCTTCATCGACTGATCACCCTCATACAAAGATTTGTTCTCTCTCCCCTTCTCAGGCATAGGAATTCTGCGTTGGTTTTCCTCACGCAAGGAGTAGGAGAAATCGTGGCTGTCACTTAGGATTTTCGGGTGCAGGAGCCATTCACGCTCAGGGTTGTGTGTCTGTGGGTTCCATACCGGTTTCGGTGGTATGTGTATGTCCCCTTACCAATTGTGGTTGTGTATGTGGTCTATTGTGGTCTGCATTTGTGTTTTCCTCTGTCAATGCCAGGAGCTCGTTCTCTCTCCCATTTGTGGACTATGTAATGCTGCCGTGGATTCATTGTGCATTCGGGGTTGTTGTATTCCCACTGGGTTTTCTTTCGCATTCGTCAGTTATGTTTTTCCCAGTCCATGCTGGGAGTTCGGTTTCTTATCCATTGCAGACTATGGATTGTTTCCATCATTCATTGTGAGGTTTTGGTTGTTGATGTACCCTGTTTTTGGGTTGCTGTTGAGTTGTTTTGGCCATGCTAGGGCCAAGAACAACCCTGAGTTGTCTTGTGGATCTGAACTGTGTTTCACCTGTTGGGTGGGATTGTCACCTGGTTGTCTTTGCCTTCTTCACAAAGCTATTAATGGGTTGTTTTGCTGCGGTATGTAGTGGTTGGTCTTCGAACTGTTGTGAGTGGGATTAGAGGTTGGGTATGCATGAGAAGACTGGTGTTGAGGCCACCAGCTTGGCATTTAGCCTATCCTAGCTCCTTGATGACCTAGTAAAACCCTACTATGTGGGTTTGGCTGATTGTAAAACCTTGGCTATGTGTAAGCCTGCATTGACCCTTATTCCTTGAGGAATCATGCCCAGCTCAGGGGTGGTAGTGTTGCTGAGAGATTGATGAGCACACTGGCCTATGGTTGGGTGGAACATTGCAACGACGTAGCTGGTTGCGGGGTGATTTCTTCATCAAAAGATAAGTACTCCTGACTGTTTCATCTTTGCAGTTGTATCTACTATTTCATGAATTATGATGAACATGTTGAATGTTGAAATGTTTATGTTTGCTTCTGCTGAATGTTGAGTAACCATGCATCTTTGTATGATGGATTATGCATCTTGGTATGTATTATGTTTAAGATTTTATTTTAGCATTGATATTTGTTCATGTTCATGGGGCTGTTTTCCCATATTATTGGTGTTAGTAGCGTCCTATTTTCCAGTCGAACGGTCGGGGACGTTACAATTAGGTGCTTGAAGACATGATTTTCATGTATGTAATGGAAAAACCATCCAAGTGGGAGGATTATTTACACTTGGTAGAGTTTGCATATAATAACGGGCAGCAAGCCTCATTGTGAATGAGTCCATATGAGGATTTATATTGAAGAAGGTGTAGGACACCAGTGACCTAGAATAATCCAGTGAACATAATTGTGCTTGGTCTAGAATTACTTAAGGAAATGGATCAATAGGGTGCAAAGATTAGGAAGAACTTGAAATCATCACAAGATAAACAAAAGAGCTATGCAGATAAGCCTATAGTGCATAAGGAGTTTAGTTTTGTGTATTAGGATTATCTTAGAGTGAGGCCAAGGAAGAGTTTCTTGATGCTTAAGAGTTGTGCCAAGCTATCACCTAGATAGTGTGGGCCATTTGAAGTGCTTGAAAGAATAGGGCGAGTTGCATATAGACTTACATTTCCTGCTAGTAGTAGAGCTCATAATGTTTTTCATGTCCCTTTGCTTAAGAAATATGTACATGATCCTAAACATATTATTAATTGGGATGTGATCCAAGTGGAACCCAAGGGAGAGCTCCAAACCGAGCCATTGTGCATCCTAAAAAAGAAGGTAGCAGTGCTCCAGAACCAAGCCATTGGACAGGTAATGTAACATGCGTAGAAATGAAAAATAAATATTTTTATTTATTTGAGAAAAGCATTATGTTGAAATTATTGTAAACTTTTTATGACCAAGTTGGTCAAGGATGACTATAATTGAAAATTTATTTATTTTAATAATTAAATTGAAGAGAAACCTATCAAAAGGAGACTGTTGAATGAGTGTTCACTGACCCACTAGGAGGAATGAGCAGCTGGAGAAGGTTTTTTGACAACTGGTAGCACTAGAATTTCACTTTCTAGTTGTTGCAGGAAGAAAAATACCTAAAAATGTGGCCATGTTCACTGAGAGGGGGAACTAAGCAGGTAGCTCATTTAATTTCAAAATTGACCCAAATACCTAGGAAATCTTATAAATACCATTGAATTGACCAGGAGGCTAACTAAATTGTATCTCCAAAAGAATGAACCTTGTGAATGCTGCAAACTAAAAAGTCAGACAGTCAAGGAATTTGATGAGGGGATAGCTAAAATGAAATTGTTGTGTTAAGTCTACTACCGAGTGCTAAGTTTCAAAAAAAAATTGTGAGTGTTGTTATACAGTCTCTTCATCCTAGTGGTTTAGTGAATAGGCTCGATGTCCTAAGCAAGCAATATTGGCTACATCAGGAGATAGTTGGGTGCAACAATATCCTTTGGGACTTTGTCCCCTTTTGCAAATTATCCAAGTTCTAATTGTTTGTTATTTATCTGTGATCTGATTTTATATCTGTATTTTTTTTGTAAAGTAGGCTTAGAACTAGAGAGTTTCATGGAAATTGTTCTATATTTCTCTGAGAAAAGAAAGCTATAATTACTTTCCCATTATGTTTAGTTAGTTTGGATTTATCATTTAATGATTATTTATCAAGCTTTACTATTAGGATAACCTTGAACCTTAAATGATGATTTTTCCTTCTCATTGAATATTAAGTGTAAAACCTCTAATTTAGTTAGACTTATTCTAATATATTGTTTTATCAGCGTTAAATTTCAA
>LPNX010998607.1:0-13973 GCA_001517045.1 Pseudotsuga menziesii | reverse complement strand
ATATAACAAAGACGAAGTAACTATAATGAACTGATCCAATCAAATTACTATAAGGAAGAATTCTGAGAGAGATTTGTAGTTAACACTAGGCATGATTGGCTCACTCGCATTCAAATAGGAACAAAATATACCGATCATGTTTTAACTATTTTTTTACATAAATATAAAATTGTATTTTGCAGGAAACAGAAGGAGCTAAAGAATTTGTTGAAAATGGATCCCATCACAATAATCCAGACAACATTTATGTGAAATTAAATAATCAACCCTCAAAGTTACCTCAAATAGTGAAATAATTAAAGGATGAACTACACACTGTGAAAGTAGATAATGAGAGAATTTTGGAACTAAATCAGATTTTACTAGAAAAAATACATAACAAAGGGAAAGATAAAATAAATGCATATGAAATTGATTCTGAAATAGTATCATACAAACATAAGGGTAAGAAATTAATTTTCCTGGTAGTGAAGCTTCTTCGGGAGTAAATGCAAGGGCGCATAGAGGAAGGTATAAATACAAAAGTGAAATTAGTGAAAGCGATCGTAGACCTAGAAAAAGGAAGTATAAATCATATGAAGAAATCTCATGAGAATTCAAAAAGATAAAACCTACCATGTTTAAAGGGGAAGTGGAAAAGAGTGAAGAAGCCGAGGGAAGTGGAAAAGAGTGTTTAAGGAAAAGAATTTAACCTAGAGAGTTTTTAAAAAGTACTTTCAAAGGAATTTTTTATCTGAACCGTATTATGAAGAAAGAGATAAAGAGTTTTATGAACTAAAACTAGGTTCAATGTCAATGAAAGAGTTAAGTAACAAATTTATATGTTTACTAAGATATGTACCATATATAATTGACGAAAATCCTAAAATAAAAAGGTTTCTAAGTTGGCTGACCACTAGTTTCAAGGAAAGAATTGAATTTGATAATCCAAAGACCCTTGAAGAGGCAATGAAAAAAGTCGACTTCTATTACGAACAGAGTAAGAAGAGAGAAAACATACCTAACTTGAAGAATAAGAGAACAAGTAACTTTGATCAGAAAAGAAAATATTATAAGCCTAATAAAAGTTTCAAAAATAATTCTCGGAATTTCTCTAAGAATAATTATCAAAGAATAGATTTTAAAAGTAAAACACAACAAAATATTACAGCACCAAATGGAAGAGATATGCCTAATAATTATCTTAAAAATAATGAACATAAGAAACCTGTAAAGTGTTGGGAATGTCGAAGACCGCATTATGCCAAGTATTATCAGCAATGTGCATACCATTCAGGAAGAGGAAACAATTGGAGATGTAGCAAATTAAATGCCCATAATAAATGCATCCTTGGAAAATCGATAGGATGATCATCAAACCTCCATGGTGGAAGTACGAGGTATAATACAAACCTAGCATGTTTCCGTTATGATTGACCCAGGTGCTAGTTTAAGCTATATGTCACCTAGCATAGTGGAAAAATGTGATTTGTCTTTGAAAACGTTTGAAAAGTATTGGCTAGTCTAGTTAGCTACATGGACTAAAAGTAAAGAAGTTAATTATGTTGAAAACAATGACTTGTTTACAAGTTAGTTCAAAACTCAAGTAAAGTTAAATGTATTACCATTATCATATGATATTTTAACAGGTATGGATTGGCTGGAAAGACATCAGGTATTTTTAAACTGTTTTCAGAAAACGTTTACTTGTTTAAATGATAAAGGGGAAATAATTACAGTCAAATGAATAGCTAGGAAAGTTTCAATTAGAATCTCAGCCTTACAAATGAAAAAGTCTATAAGGAAAGGTTGTAAAGTCTTTGATGTACATATTATAAATAACAAACATATGGATAAAGAAGATAAGATGAAATTCAATGATATTCCAATCCTATAAGATTTCTCAGATGTTTTCCTGGAAGAAATTCCAGGATTACCTCCAGAGAGAGATATGGATTTTACAATTGAATTAGTACCAGGATCTATACCAAATTCAAAGGCTCCTTCTCAAATGAACATTTTAGAACTTAACGAACTAAAATTACAACTACAAGAACTGATAAAAAAAAATATGTAAGACCAAGTGTATTATGTTCGAGAGAACCTGTCTTGTTCGTTAAAAAAAACATGGTACATTACATCTATGTATAGACTACCATCAACTGAAAAAAAATGACAATTAAAAATAGATATCCTCTACCATGCATAGATGATATTTTTGATCAGATACACGGAGCGACGATATTTTCAAAAATATACTTGAGATATGGATATCATCAAGTCAGAATTAATGACAAAGATATTTTTAAACTTCTTTTAGAACTAGATACATACGCTATGAGTTTCTGGTTATGCCCTTTGGGCTAACAAATTCTCCAATAACTTTTATGTGTTTAATGAGCAGCATCTTAAGAAAATAATTAGATAAATTTGTTGTCGTCTTCATAGATGACATATTAATTTATTCGAAAATGAAAGAAGAACATGATGAACACTTTCATATAATAGTACGTTTTCTAAGAGAACATAAACTATATGCTAAATTCAGTAAATGTGAATTTTATAAAGATACGATACAGTATCTAGGGCATGTGATATCCGAGGAAGGGATTTCAGTAGACCTGAGTAAAATAAAAACAATAATTGATTGGCTTGTGTTATAGCTGATTTCACCACTCCAGGTGAATCACACTTTGTATGGCCTTCCCATGTCCCACTGCAGACTCCTTAGCCCCCATGGACCATTTTTTGTCCTTTGATGTTTCCTTGATCATCCCTAAAAACATATAAAAAATTATACATGTGACTTTTAAACCTATAAGCGCGTATATACGTGGGTTTGACCACTAAAACCGTGTACATCGGGATGTGTGCATAATCCAAATCCTTTTGGAGTTTTCCTTGACATGGATCCGACTCATTTGACTCCTGGCCTACCCTATGCCTTGAGATTGCTTGGATTCGACCTTTCATTATCCCTTTGAAAGCTATATAAGGAACCCCTTTGTACATTGAAGGCAAGAAGAGATAATTGAGAGCAAAGAAACTATAGTCCATTGTTACCGGAACTTATGCTTGAGTCTGCATCCCTTTGTCCCTTGGAGCACTAGTGTGTTCTTCCCAAGCTTGCCTTTTGCTTGTGAGCTTGATATTGAGAGATGGAGGATTGAAGTGGTGGAGGCTCAAGTGGGGGTTTCAGTTTCTCCGGTTCGCAGACATGTCGTCAGAGGTTGTACCTTGTAATCTCTGATTTATATTAATAGAAATATCTTTTCCTGTCCAATAATGTGTGTTTGAATGGATATTTTATCCATTCTATTATGTCAAATGCTTTTACATTATTGATTATATATGCTAGAATAGATCTAATACCATGATATATAGAATGCTTGTATTGTTTACTTGTTGTTGAGGAAGTAATATATCAATTCAAGCTAAATATTGGAAAGCTCAACGAGGATCTACTTCAACTATCTGGAATAAGGTACGAGGTCTGATCCTTTAGTGTTAGATATTTAATTTCTATTGCATATTGGAAAGGATTGATTTCTGGAGTCACGTTGTCTATTGTGGTACCCCAATCCATAGGAATTTCTCTCCATAACAGAATTGGCGACTCTGCTGGGGATGTTCCTTGTTTTTATTTGGGGGTTTGTGGGCACAATGGGCTTGATATTATTGACTTGCTCTTTGTTTCTCCTTGTTTCTGTGTTGCATTTTATAGTATGTTCATCCATTGAAACTCCCCTTTATTGGTTTGACCCTTGGCCTGCTTTTTACCACTGCCTTCTCTATATACGCAGGTTTTTGGCCAAAATTCACATACATACACGGATTTTTGGCCAAAAGTCACATATACACACAGGTTTTTGGCCAAAAGTCATGTACATCCTCCCTTTTAGTGAGTTTGATGTTGGGGGAAGTTGATGGGTGGGTTGTGAGTGTGGTTGGGTCTTCCTTGGGTCTGATATTGTCTATTGGATGCTTCTTTTGTGACCAGAGACCGCTTTTTCACTGATTTTTCTTTGAAAATAGTTTTAGTCTTTTATCCTTTTTGTTTTGCCATTAGTGCATTACTCTTTCTTGTCTCGGTGTCTTGCTGGGCTTGTCTTTTATACTTGTTGCAGAGACTGAGAGCTTTAGATGACTTTTATTGCATTTTTCATTCTTTTATATTGAAAAGTACCAAGTAGTTGCACTCTTAGTTGCATCTTAGATATGGATTTGAGGAGGTACTTGCATTGGATTGCTTGGATGAGAGTTGTGTTTAGGCTTTCATATAGGAAGGATTGCATTGGCATTCAGAAAGGAATATATATTTATGCATCTCATGTAGTGGCATACCCTATTTTTCATTTGACAAAGATTGCACTTAGCATTGTTTGTTATGGTGTGCGTATTTATTTCACTGCTGAGTCATAATGTCATTAGTTGCACGACCATTTCCCTTTGAGTAATTACAGCCAACTAAAATCAACGCTAAATTAAAATGAATTACACTCTTTTCTTTTCTAGGGTGCACCAACAAGCTTAGGTTTTAGGATCTTGGAATAGTTCATTGTAAGTCAATTCTCCAAGATCATTAAACAACAACATGTATGTGTCTGTCCAGGTGAGTGTGTGAAATCCTTGGTATAACCAGTGTTTCACAGGATCCTCCTCTCAAAAGGGAGTTAAGCATGAGGCAGTGTGAGCGATTATTGATTGGGATGACCCCTAGTCATAACTGAGTAGCACCGGAGATATTTCCAGGATTGTATTCGTATCTAGGGACTCTTTCAAGAGTTTTTGGATTTGCTACCCTACCCATATGGTCAATCCCACCTGCGAATGTCCTCCTGAGCATTGATTATATTGAGGTGACCTTAGTTTCCTTACCTAGGTATCGAGGGGGTACTTTGCAGGGGTTACTCTGTAGGTGTCCCATCCAAGTTGGGGCCAGACATCACAGTCGTTTTATATGTTGAAGCTGAGGGCCACTATAATTGGTTACGTACCTCCACTTGTAGTGTATGGGAGTTTCAAGGATCTCCTAGGTGAGACATACCTGCTGCATTCGGGAGCTCACATATCCTCCCCTTGGTTTGCTTGTATTTTGTATGTAGATTTTCTTAGGAGTGTGCTCTTTGTGTGTTAGTTGGCCTTTGGGATTGTGGTTACTTGAGTATAGTTATTCTCTCTTGAGTTTGGGTCCTTTTATTTTCATCATGCCTGGTATCCTATCGCCCCTCCTTGGTCCTAGTATGAACCCTGGTGTCAGAATTGGGGGCATCACAGCCCCTTACCATGCTCATATATTTGGGAATGGTCATATTCCATCCTCTACTCCATTTGTGGAGGATTTTTATTCCCTTCTCTTGGTCTTTACACTAGTGGTCACCCTATCGGGGGTGGTAGTGGATACGTGAACGTTGGGTCTACACCTTACTTTCCTTTTTATATCCCATCGTTCACCACATTGTTTTCTTTGGGAGCAGTTGTCATGATCATTCCTCCCTATATCCTATAGTTTGGATTCTTTATTAACTATCTTGGGTTATTTTGGACTAATATGGTTGTCATGTAGGGTCTAGTTTTTGTACACTCTCTCCGAGGTTTTGACCAATTTGTTCCTATCACAGGTATTGTGTCTGAACTGGCATATAGGTTAGGATTTCACATCCGCTTGCACTTATGCATTGCCTTATGACCGTTCCATCTTAACCTTAGGTACGAACCCATTCCATGGTATCACAGAACCTTCATGCTGCTATTAGAAGTGATATTATGTGAATGGTAGAGCTTTCCTATACATGGGTGTCCTAGTTAGCTCCCTTTTTCATTTGGTACCCATGCTGTGAGTCCTCTCTTAGATCCGGGAGCCATTTTAGTCTCGCCATGTCCTTGAGCAAGAGCTTCATACTCCTCTTAAACTTTATGCTGGCCATTTCCCTAGGACTCCCTTGTGTCAAGTTGTGAATGCATTATCATGAGATTTTCCTGCCTTATTGAGCTTTATCCTGGCTCCCCTGACATTGCGTTTCAGCCATATAGCCTGATCTTGTCTCATGTCTAGCCATGCAGAGCCATTTTTTATCCTTTGCAGCTTGATTTCCCTTTTACCGGGAGGGGATTTTCCCACGAGTGTTGATATCCTACACATGTATCCTTGCATTGAGCATAGGTATGTTTCACTGCTTGGAACTAGTTTGTTTTCCTTTATGACACTTGTCTCCTCCTATTATGTAACTATAAAGCTATTTTATTCTTTTTCCAAGTTTTTTAAATAACTGAAAAAGTCCAAAAAAAATTAACAAACCAAAAAGCCAGACAAGGAAAGATGTTATCTGTGGCAGCTGTCGAGTCGTGTCGCCTTCGAACAGAGCACTGTATATCACATCCATTGGTTGGGTTATAGTTTGAATTTAGGAGCTGTACTCATTTATCTGAGTTTATCTCCACCGACTGGTTAAGCATCCAGTCCCCATGGAGCCTCTGTTGATGCCTCCTGTGCCACAGAGATGTCCCAGTTTGTATATTGAGTCTATGTTGCCTTCATTCAGTCACCATACACCGTTATGCTCTTGTTCGAAGGAAGTTGAATCCTAAGTCATCCATTCCTCAGTTATCTTGACTTTGCATGTCATGCATTCCCAGTACAGTTACTGGTTCGTGCACCTATGATCGAGTTCTTCCACATTATACAGCTTTGCTGAGTACCTTTTGTTGGATGATGGGGTATGCATTAATGCCCTCCTTCCAGTGGATTTCATCCCATCGATTTCAGATCATTTATTATGGGATTCGAATCTAGAGTCCTTTTGACTGCCTTGAGACTTGCAGTCATCAGTTGCGGGTTCTCTTGCTATAGACAGTTCTTGGGAATACATCAATGTCCCCTGATCGATGGATACTCTCAAGTGTTCAACCTCAACACATTTATTCACACTTGTTAGTTTGCACTATAGTACCTTGATTCCCATTTTCATTATTGGTGGGTGATCTTGCGTTTGTTAACGGTATACATTAATGACTGGTAATCAGATGATGGACTACTATGTTTGACCTTGACACCTCTATTCACATAGTACGACATCTACTCGTAGTAGTTTATGTAGAATACTTTCCAGATTGGTGGCATCTCTTATATGCTACCTCCTTGATCGTTGCAGTGTTCATGAGATTTCAGCTCTCGTGACTTGATTCTAGTATATGTCAGATATTTCCAGCCACTATGGAGATCTTGATCTGTTATATCTTTAGCCATTATGGAGATCATGGTCCTTTGTATATATTCATCATGGAGATTCTGATTTATGTATATTGTGCGTGCCTATGACCACATATGTGACATCATGTATCATGCCTATTCATGGCCATTGTACTTTTATGGATCGGGGACTGCTATATGTATTCGTAGTTATATGCAGAGTTGTATTATTGTACTATGCTGATTGGGTGGTTGGTATTCCATTTGGGATCCTTAATCACTCCACTTCTGGGATGGACTTATAATGTATTTCGGCCATCGTATGACCCCTCTGACCTCACACATTAGGGGGCATTTGTTATAGCTTATTTCACCACTCCAGGTGAATCACACTTTGTATGTCCTTCTCCTGTCCTGCTGCAGACTCATTAGCCCCCATGGACCATTTTTTGTCCTTTGATGTTTCCTTGATCATCCCTAAAAACATATAAAAAATGATACACACAACTTTTAAACCTATAAGCGCGTATATACGTGGATTTGACCACTAAAACCACGTACATCGGGATGTGTGCATAATCCAAATCCTTTTGGAGTTTTCCTTGACATGGATCCGACTCATTTGACTCCTATCCTTCCCTATGCCTTGAGATCGCTCGGATTTGACCTTTCATTATCCCTTTGAAATCTATATAAGGAACCCCTTGGTACATTGAAGGCAAGAAGAGAGAATTGAGAGAAAAGAAACTATAGTCCATTGTTGACGGAACTTATGCTTGAGTCTGCATCACTTTGTCCCTTGGAGCACTAGTGTGTTCTTCCCAAGCTTGCCTTTTTCTTGTGAGCTTGCTATCAAGACATGGAGGATTGAAGTGGTGGAGGCCCAAGTGGGGGATTCAGTTTCTCCAGTTTGCAGATGTGCCATCAGAGGTTGTACCTTGTAATCTCTAATTTATATTAATAGAAATATCTTTTCCTGTCCAATAATGTGTGTTTGAATGAATATTTTATCAATTGGATTATGTCAAATGCTTTTACATTATTGAGTATATATGCTAGAATAGATCTAACACCATGATATATAGAATGATTCTATTGCATATTGGAAAGGATTGATTTCTGGAGTCAAGTTGTCTGTTGTGCTACACCAAGCCATAGGAATTTCTCTCCGTAACAGCTTGTTCCCAAATATGTAATTGATGTATGATCATTCATGGGAATTACTGTTTATTACTGGAAATTCATCGAAGCATTCTTGAAGATCGTGAATCCCATAACATCTTTGCAGAAAAAGGGAAAAAGGATCGTGTGGGATCAAAAGTGTAAAGAAAGTTTTAATAAATTAAAAGAATTGTTAACTATTGCACCTATACTAAAAATATAATATCCAGACAAAGATTTCGTTGTTTGCACTGATTCATGCAATGAAGGTTTGGGTGGAGTGTTAACACAAGAATTTCATGTAATTACTTATGAATCAAGGAAGCTAAAACCACATGAAAAGAATTATGCAACTTATGACTTAGAGTTGGATGCCATAATTCATGCTCTAAAAATGTGGCACCATCATCTAATTGGTAAAATATTCTTGTTAATGTCTAATAACATAAGCTTGATGTATTTGTTCGATCAACAAAATATGAACACAAGGAAAGCTAGATGGTTATCTTTCCTTAGCGATCACGATTTTGAAATCAAAAAATTCGAAGGAAAGGAAATAAAGTGGCTGATGCCTTAAGCAAAAATCACTAGTGGAAAATTAGAGATTAGTGACCAGGAGACCAAATTTTTTGATCACCATAGTTTTTTTTCAAGGGATAAATGACCAAAATTGATAAATTTAAGTTAGCTAACTAAAAAAGACCAAGCTAAATGACCACTTTTGGTCACGAGATAAAATCCAACTAAAAACGACCAAGATAAATGACCAAATTTGGTCATGGGGTATCTAGACTAAAAATGACCACATATCAATTGGTCATTTATTTGGTCATTTTTAGTTAGCACTCCGACAATGAAAAAAATTGAAAATTTGACAATGAATTTGTACATTTTAGCAAATTCTAACACTGTAGATGGATTTAGAGACCAGGGGCCTCTGAATCCATCTGTAGTGTTAAAATTTAGTAAATTATAACATATATATATAACATATATTTACACGTCCATATATTAACAAAAATGAATTAATGCAACCCAGCTATATGTTAATTTGGACATGACCTTCACATATAAAAAAACCCACTAAAGCCACTAAACCTTGGCATATAATGTTAATTATAAGGCTAATCCGCATGACCTTGGCATATAATTATAGTTTTTATATGCTAATTTGTACACAAACTTGGCACCTTGGTTAATTAAATCGGTGGGATATTCCACGTCAGTTGAAACCAGTGACACGTTCAAGAATCTCGTCGCACTAAACTGACATGTGACATAATCTCCTTCCTCCATCATCTTCTTCTTCCTCCATTGGATTCTCTATCTACGTCCCTTTCTGATAGCGTAGTCTCTGTTCACTAGTGCAAAATGACAAATTTGTGACTACACGGCCAAAAACGTTAGTCATGTAATTTTAAGCTAAAAACTACCAAATTTGAGCAATTTTAAGTGATGTGGCTATCTATGATCAATCTAAACTATTAATACAACTAAATAATGACTATGCTAATATAAATTAGTGGTAGTTCTTACTTATATGTAATTGAGTTTTGGTACTATAGTAATTTTAATGTGCTTTATCATCTTGATCATGATTAGGATTTTTCATGTTGAATTCATTTTTGCAGTATCCATGGACATTGTATTGGTTATATATGATTTGGAATGCCACACCTAATCACATGTACAATATAATTATTTTATATCATGAATTCATACTTGATCCTAAACAACTTTTTACCAACTAGCTTAATCTCAGTCATGGCAATAAACATATATATAATAGTGTTTCTCAATTAATGTTTATATATTAATTTTGATCCAAATTCAAATAACTTCACTAAATATTATTGCAATATTAAGTTGTTGAGCACGTTGTCCAAGACTAGGTATAGAATCTACATCATGGCATGTTATAAGAGCTTGTAATCATGTGGTTGCAGAGGAGGCTCCTAATAAGCTTCACAATCTTTGTCTTATATTATTTGATCATTTTTTATATATGGTTTCCTCAACCAACACTACTACATTTCGATCCAAAATCCGACGGCGCGTGGATTTCTCTTTTTAAACTTACCAAAAATCACAAGGATATATTTTTTTTTGTAAATGTGGCCACAAGCGTCGGTGAAGCGACGACTATTCTCATAACCGTCGGTTAAGCGACGACGCGTTAGTGTAAGCATCGCTTAAGTGATGACGCCTTTAATTGGTCAACTATTTAACATGGAAAGCGCCATCGCATATCTGACGCTTAGGTGAAAAAGTTTATCTCTTTGTATTTCTTCAATATACTAGGATACTAAATTGTTCCAAAAATGTGCTAGACACATAAGGAACCTAAACACCATTTGTGAATTGAAATATGGGGAAGTCCATCAAGTTCATGGATTATGGGATCTTGTTGGACTAGGGGTCAATCATTTTAATTATATCTACAAAGAACCTTCTGAATCCAACCTAGGGGAGATCCTAAAATTGGTGGTGTTCTTTCAAGGATGTTTGAGGAGGAAAAGAAGATGGATCTCTTTCAACTAATGACAAAGGAATAATTGTGTTCCTTCCTCTAATATTTCCAAATGGATAATATTCTAGGGTCATATGGGTGACCAACTAAGTTTTATGTGGATTCGAATTCTTAGAAATAATTGGTGATGATCTTTTAAAGGTGGAGGAGGAAGTTTAGATGACTAGGACAATGCATACTAGTTTAAATTCAATATTCCTAGAATCCATCCCAAAGGTGGATTGGGGCCTATGAAATTAAAATATTTCATACCATTATCACTTTGCAATTGCATATGTAAGATAATTTCAAAGGTGATAGTTGTTCACCTCAAGCCTCTTATTTCAATGGTGATATCTATGAAATAGTTTGTGTTCCCCAAGGTAAGATTGATTCGCAAGGCTATCAACTCATACTTGGAAGGTATGCACTTGATTAATACCTCTCATATTCTTGTGACTATCATTAAATTATTATTTCTAAATATTATGATTGAATATATTGGCTTTATCCAATACTCCTTATACTCCAAGTGGCATTTATTCTAGATATTGTAAAATGGATAATGGGTTGTATAATATCCTCCTCTTTTGCAATATTAATAAATGGTTAAGGATCCAAATTTTTCAATCCTTCTCAAGTTCTAAGAGATGGGTTCTCATTGTCCCCCTATACATTCCTTTTAGTTGTTAAAGGATTAAGTATAACTACTCATATAGATAGAAGACAAATGAATATTCAGAGGATCGCTATATGTAGTAATGAGTAATTGAGTCATTTGTCATTTGTGAATGATATTATTCTATTTTTTCTTAATTCAATGGAGGGAAGACACTAGAATGATATCATTATTTTATTTTTCCATACCTTGGATGTTGAAGCTCTCTGTTGTGCCGAAGTGAACTGCTTCCTTGCGTCGAGGTACGTTTATTTCTCCTTCTGAGGATTAAACACTGGAAGTTTACCTACTACCTTTCTAATCCAAGTACCATTCTGCTGTCCTGGGGTTATTGAATCTCCGAAGCTTCAAAACCGCTTCCCACAGGTGTGACGAGAAGACTGAAGCACCCCACTTCACTGAAACGAATCCCGTCATGAGGGTTTGGAGACCTGGAGTTCTTGTCGAGTTGGGTGAGGGGTTTTCTTGGTACTGAAGATGGAGTTATGTGGCAATGACATCTCCATTTCCGTACTCTCCAGGCATTAAAATCACCAACAGTACGCTGATTGACTGATGGTTAACTCGGGTCAAGGGATTCATCCTCTGTGTATAAATTATGCCATTTTGTGCTTGCTTATTCTAAATTCTTGGTTTGATTCCCTCTTCTTGGTTTGAGGATTAAATTGGGGTATAGTTTGTCGAGGTTTAAAGGAGAAGCATGCACTGTTGGAGAATACAAAGAATGGTTGCATCTTTTTAAGCTCCGCATTGGATGAGGTAAGAGTCCTCTTGCTATTTTTACAAGCTTACAGAGGTAAATAATTGTGTTCTTAAAGGGTTTGAATGGATTGATACCTACCCTCCTTTCCATTTTTGGTCTTAGGTTGAAAAGTTGAATGACTCATATTTCTTCCCCTGCATAATTTCATGTGTCTGTGTATTTCGCCCATGGGCGAGTTGATGAGGCCTTTAAGAAGTTTTGTGCTCTAACTACTGAAAATTGAACTCGAAAGCTCTACATACCTCTGCGTCTGGCTCTACACGTTGATAAAACAATCTGGGTTTTCCTCTCTATCTCTGTTTGATATATTGAATATATTTTATTTATTGTCTTGCTCATATGATAATCCTTCTGGGTTTTCTTACTAAATCCATATGATGTTGACACCATTAATAAAATTAATTTGGCATTATTCTTTGAGGGAAACCCCATTTTGTTTCTCTTGCTCTGTGGGCTATACTTAAACTTCTGGACTGAAACCTTGGAGGTCAAAATTACAATTAAGTTTCAGTAAAATTGTTTGTGTTCGTTGCAAACAGTCTTGGGTTTTGAACCTTCGACGTAATTCAACCTTTGGCTTAGTCTCAGATAATTAACCTTATGATGCTATTACATATTTTCCTTATGTGCAGCCTGGCATACTATTGTTGTTGCTTGCTCACATCTATTTTAGTTTTTTCAATGCTCCTAATTGTTGGAAAAAAGTATAAAGAGCTTTGAAATAAAAAAATTGCAGTCATGGTTGGTAGTTGGAACAACCAGCACTTGATGGTGGGGTGGAGAGTAAAGTAGACCACACATTGATCCAAAGGTTCAGATTGGATACATGAATGTGTTAAACAAAATGGTCCTTGATGAATTCGAGTGTAATGAGCAACTGCATCAGTGGGCAGGGACCGTTTGGTTATATCTATGTAGTTGAAAATGGAGATAAGATGGTTCCTATACAAAGGTGGACCTTGTATGGTGATTCCTACCCAGGTGATTCCTACCCAGTGTTGCAGTGTTTGGTAGTGAAGGTGTTTTCAAAATTTGTTGACACTATTTCTGTAGAGAGATGTTCTAGCACCTTCAACTTCATCCACAGTATGATGGAAGAGAAAGAAGTTGAATGTGACTGGCCAAAAATCTTGGGTTATGTGGGCTATAATTTGATTTTGCTGTTCCATAATTGTGAGGAGGAGAGGAATGATAAAACATTTAAGGTTGGGGATAACAATCCAGAGAGGGATAATTTGGAGGATGTGGTACTAGTTTTGGAGCACCTGGAGGCTGATATTTTTGCTGATGGTCGGGGCATTGATTAAATTGAGATGCCATTAGCATAAAATGCCATTGTCTGTAGCATTCCCACTGCTTCAACTCGTGGTGGTGCTGTCCTTAGATCATTGGAAGTTAGAGTATAAGTTTCTTGTGGTAAGAGGAAAGAAAATTCGATAGTAGAATTTTTTATTTTCTCATTTAGATCATTGGAAGTTAGAGTATAAGTTGCTTGTGGCAAGAGGAAATAAAATTAGATAGTAGAGTTGTTTTTTCCCGCTATGCTTAGGTTCAGTGAATCTTATGGTTCAATCTCAAGTTGAATTCAAGGTTGATTCCTTACTATTTTATTTATTGATGTTGATTTCTTTTTATTTTATGCTATATAATATATTTCATTTTAAAGTTTATATATATATATATATATATATAT
>LPNX010998598.1:19976-44859 GCA_001517045.1 Pseudotsuga menziesii | reverse complement strand
AGGACATCATCAACATCATCAGGGTGATACATCTATAAATCATTGGAAGCTTTTCAACATCATGTAGTCTTCATCTTCAATCTTTAGTCTTCATCATCATTAGTATTTTGACTGCTTCGATCAGCAACATCTTCAGCATCTTGACTCTTCAATCAACAACAACATCTTCAGCACTTTGACCTTTCAATCAGCAACATATTCAGCACTTTGACCTTTCGATCAGCAACATCATCTTCAACACTTTGACCTTTCGATTAGCAGCATCATCTTCAACACTTTGACCTTTCGATTAGCAACATCTTCTTCAGCACTTTGGCCTTTCGATCAGCAACACCATCATCATCATAATTTGATCTTTGGATCAGAAACATCATCATGAAAACATCAACATCATCATCATCAAAATATCAGCATCAAAATATCATCATCATCATACTCTAACATCAACTCATCATCATATTTTGATCTTTCGATCAATACGTCATCATCATCATACTTTGATAATATGACATCATCATCATCAGGATCTCATCAACATCACATTCTGATCTTTCGATCAGAAACATTATCATCATCATCGCATTCTGATCTTCAGATCAGAAAACATCATCATCAGCAGCAACATCATAATCATAAGTAACTTCTGATCTTCCGATCAGAAAACATCATCATCATCATATTCTGATCTTTCGATCAGAGAACATCATCATCAACAACTTCTGATCTTTCGATCAGAGAAACATCATCATCATCATATTCTGATCTTTCGATCAGAGAATATCATCATCGTCAGCAACAACATCATCATCATATTCTAATATTTCAATCAGAGAACATCATCATCAAGACATCAACATGATCCTTCCTTTGGGAATTACGGGATTTAGGTCTTTACGGAGTTACCAATGATCCTTACTTTCGGAATTACGAGATTTAGGTCTTTACGGAGTTACTAACGATCCTTCCTTTCGGAATTACAGGATTTAGGTCTTTACAGAGTTACTAACGATCCTTCCTTTCAGAATTACAGGATCAACACATTTGTGGAACTCAGACAATCCTTCCTATTGGAATTATGGGATCAACACATCTGTGGAACTCAGACAATCCTTCCTATTGGAATTATGGGATCAACACATCTGTGGAACTCAGAAAATCCTTCCTATTGGAATTACGGGATCAATTCAATGATCCTTCCTTTCGGAATTATGGGATTTAGGTCTTTACGGAGTTACTAACGACCATTCTTTTCAGAATTACGGGATCAACACAGATGTGGAACTCAGACAATCCTTCCTATTGGAATTACGAGATCAACACATCTGTGGAACTCAGACAATCCTTCCTATTGGAATTACGGGATCAACACATCTGTGGAACTCAGACAATCCTTCCTCTAGGAATTACGGGATCAACACACGTTCTCGAATACCGAAGTCACCGGATCCGTTCTGAACCGAAGTTCAAGGATGATACAATCTTACCACATTCACAGGGACCGAGATCTCCAGATACATTTTGAACCGAGGTTCAGGGATGATGCAATCTCACCACTTTCATGGGGGCCAAGACCTTCGAATACATTTTGAACCGAGGTTCAGGGATGATGCAATCCACCACTTTCACGGGGGTCGAGACCTCTGGATACATTTTGAACCGAGGTTCAGGGATGATGCAATCCACCCACATTCATGGGGGTTGAGACCTCCGGATACATTTTGAACCGAATTTCAGGGATGATGCAATCCCACCACATTCACGAAGACCGAAGTCACCGGATCTTTCGGTCACCGGATTTATTTTGGACAGATGTCCCAGGATGATACAATCCCTCTTCATTCTCGAGGACCGAGATCACTGGATCTATTTTGGACAGATGTCCCGGGATGATACAATCCCTCTTCATTCTCGAAGATTGAGGTCACCGGATCACTTTAGGGCAAGTGCCCAAGGATGATACAATCCCACTGCAACATCACTACTCCCCCTTTCAAGGAAGGTCTTTTCGAACAACACCAAGGTTGTCTTGAAAGTGTTTGAACTTTACCCGAGACAGAGACTTCATCAATACATTATCATCTACATCTTCAGTATGTGAATACTGAACTATCACCATCTGTATCTCTAGTATGTGAATACTGAAATCATCATCATCTATATCTTCAGTATAGAAATACGAAATAATCATCATCTGCATCTACAGTATGTAAATACTGAAACATAATCATCTGCATCTTATCTCGTATGTAGAAATACCGGATTTCTATGTGTTACAATCGAAACATAGGGTTCTCTGTCATCACAAATCTGGTTATCACATAGAATCATTGTAGTATCCATCTTCAGGTCAAAGAGACCTGATATCAGCTTCTGAATCCATATGACTTCACAACTTAGGAGAGCAATCTGCTATGTATTTTGCTTCAGTCGTGCTACGAGAAGCATTGGACTGTTTCCTGCTAAACCATGAACTCATAGCAGACCCCAAACAAAAGCATCTACCTAATGTGCTTTTCCTGTCTGAGATACTTTCAACCCAATCTACATCTGTGTAGCCATACAATCTATACTCATGGCTACCATCATAGTATAGACCAAAGTCTATAGTCCCTTTCAGATATCTCATCACATGTTTTGCAACTACTAGGTGAACTCGTCTTGGTTGAACAAGATATTGACTTAAGGTGTTCATAGCAAAACAAATGTTTGGTCTGGAATTTGTTAAGTACATTAATGACCCAATGATCTGTCTATAATGAGTTACATCCACTAACTTTGATGAGTCATCAGCTTCAGGTTGGAGTCCATGGGTGTGTCCATGACTTTGCATTCCAACATATCAAATCTTTTCATACTTTCCCTAATTGAGAAAGATTCCTTCATATTTCTGGACATAGGAAATAAAGTATTAGACCAAGGTCTAAATTCTTCAGCAGACTTCTTCTTGCATTTTACAATTTGTTTCTCATTCCCTGTCAGAAATAGGTCATCCACATATAATAACAGGATGCTAGGTTCATCTTCTACAACCTTGAGATAAAGGTTAGGATCGACTTTACTCTTGGCAAATCCCATGCTCGTCAGGAAACTATCTATTCTTCCATACCAAGCTCTAGGAGCTTGCTTCAGACCATAGAGGGCCTTCTTCAACTTGCATACGTGAGTCCATCTGTCTTCAACTTCAAATCCTTGTGACTATTCGATGTAAAACTATTCCTAAATCATACCATTAAGGAACTCTTGTCTTTACTTCATCATGAAAGAAACTATCATGAAAGAACTACCATGAAAGAAACCTTTCCTTGGACAGCAGGTGGATTCTGAGGTTGCGCAGGGGCTGGAGCAGGTTGCGGTGGATGATATGTAGGTGGAGGCTGCGCAGGTGCAGCAACCTGAGGGGGTTGCTGATAGTGCTGTGGAGCGGGTTGTAGGTTTACCGTATGGGCTGCCTGTGGCGGGTAATAATGAGGTTGGGCTTGTGACGGCGCAGGAGTTGGTGCAGCCTGCTGGTGATAGTAGGGCTGAGGTGCGACCGGGGGGGCGTAAGCGGGAGTCATATGACCGAAACACTGAGGTGGACATGAGGGTCCATGGGAATGGTGGTGATGTGTCATGGGAGCATACAGGTTGGTTGCTCCAGACTGTGAGGTAGCCTGCGAAAGGTCAGGGCCAGGGGTAGGACGTGCTATGGAAAATGGTTGAGGCTGCGAAGAGACACAGCCAATGATGCCGTCAGAAGCATGGGATGCCCCCGGTGCATCGTGCTGGGAGGACTCGCCGCGAGGGGCGTCAGGTATGATGGTATAAAGGTAACCCGACTGGGCGTAAATGAGATTGAACTGTTGGGCTTTAAGGATAGCCTCTTCTTCAGACTGGGGTCTTTCTGATGCCACATCCTTAGCAATGATAGGAAGGAGGGATTTGAGGAACCAATCTAGGAAGATCCGGTCATCTAACTTGATTTTGCATAGGCTACGGCGTCGACGCCATTCATGAATGTGGTCTGTGATGTGGGTAGCCGTGTTCTGTCTGCATGATAGGAGGATCTCAACGCCTGCGTCATAGCGGACAGGTAACTGGAAGAACTGGAGGAAGGTCGAGGCCAGGGATGTAAAGGTGGCATGGGTTCCATGGGGTTGTTCGATATACCACTTGGCAGCAGAGCCAGTGAAAGTGCGCTGTAATAAATGGAGGCGAATAGAGTCGTCTACTATGGAGTTGGAGGAACACCATAGATGGAAGGACATGATATGGTTTTGTGGGTCCTCACCTACCTTGCCCTCAAACTTAGGGATCTCAGAGGGGAGCTTGGTGGGCATGTGAGGCCACGCATGGTCGTGTCTGATGGGGTCGTTGGTTAATCTGGCTAGGTCAGGCAGGTTGAGGCTAGCCATGAATGGCAAATTGGACGAAGGATGTGACACGGTAGTGGGTTAGACCAAGTTGGGGCCGATGCCCCCAAGTGGAGGGGTAATGTGAGGGAGGTTGCCCCCAAGTGGGGGAACTAAGGTGGTATAGGACGGACCTGCACCACCATGGGTGGTATGAGTCACTGATGAAGTGGGAATAGGTATTCCTGCTGCGGGAATAGGTGCCGTGAGGGGAACGGTAAATGGGGGCCCCGTGGAGGGCATACCCATAGCAGGTGTGGTAACTGGTGTAGTGGTGGATGTGCCACCAACGGTCCCTACCAAGATGGGAGTGGGAGTCACGCCAGCTATGGGGCTAGTAGGGGCAGTGTAAAGGGGGTTCTCGGATTCTGGCTCAGAATCAGAGGTAAAATAAGGTGCGTCAGTATCTGGTGACGGAGTCCTATGCCGTTGACGAGTGGAGTCAAGTGATAAGGCTCGAGATCTATGATAAGTGGTATCAAGCGATGATGATCTCTGTCGATGACGGGTGGTGTCAAGTGAACCGTGCTGTGGGGGCTCGCCTCTGAGGCGCCGAGAATGTCTCAGGGACTCAATGGTGACAAATGGTGTCAAATCTCTGTGGGTTGAGGTAACTACAAAACAGCTCAAAAACCCTAATGCAACCGAGTGTGCAGAAGGAGAGCTCAAAAAAAAAATAAAAAAAAATAGGGCACTTAGGCCAACAATCAACTCAAAACACCCACTGTAACAGCTGTGCTACAATAGGCGGAGTGTCAACAGAAATGGTCAGAATACCAACAAGCAGCAGGTTTTCTTAAAAATAAAAAACGGTGGACTCACTAGACCAAAAGGAGGTAAGGGAGCATGCAAACGCCTAACTAGAAGTATTATGACTCAACTAGACATATCCTCTGCAAGGTGATGAAATCCAAGTCAGACAATATGAATAGGAAAGCCAAGTGGCTAAGGTATCCCCCTACCGAGAGGGACACCAGGTAGTCAAATCCTAGAAGAATGGCAACTAAGATACCCCGTTCATGACACGTCCAGAAAGGTAAATCTACCGCTGGGTCCTTTAACCGCAATACCCCTATACAGGGATATCCCGAGAACTGCGAAAGGTAGCCCTTTAGTTACTGAATGGAGTTCGGTATTCCACTCAGACCTCCGGAACCAATCTCACGACTTCAACCCTCCTAAGGGAGAGGCCCTTTGATAAACCGGTTGTGACCGTGTCAAAAAATACTAGGGGATTTTGGTTCCCTAATTGGACAACAACTATGTTTCAAGTGTAAGTAACCGAGGGGTGTTTTTGGAAGCCTATCCCCCCGATCCTACCTAACTACAAAAATTCTTTTGTGTTCCCCAAGTGGGGTTAGAATGTTGGTTGAGTTAAGTAATTTTTAAGTCTCACTTGAATTAGGTGACAGATTGTGTGCTCGTGAGGTTATGAACCCAGAAGAGAAGTGCCACACACCACGGGGGCAACTTCCTAAATAACAATAATACTGAATGAAAAAACTTTTACCATGCAAAATTATCTGAATAAACAATGTTGAAATTTTAAAAAAAATTCTATAAAGGGGGACAAAAATGCTATTGCAGAAAAGGCTATAGGGCTGCAGGTAGAACAGATGGCTATGCAGGTGCATAAAATATGGCAGCAAAGGGGCTGGGTTCAAAAGTAGGAACAAGTGCAAAAGTCAGATCGCGGGTCTGGGGCGAAATCGCGCGGTCGGACCGCGGGTTTGAAGGAAACAGGTGCGCACAGGTCGCGGATTTCTGGCCGACAGCGGAGTTTGGACCGCAGCAAAAAGGAAAACAGATGCGGTCGAGCCGCAGGAAAAGGGACGATAGGCGCGGTCGGGACGCGGGTAAAACGGCCAACATGCGCGTTCAGATCGCTGCAAATAGGCGATTAGCGACGGCCGGATCGCAGGTATCAGGATTGAATCCGCCGACGGGGCGTGGGAAATAAACTGACAGCCGCGGTCAGGTCGCAGGTAAGGGCCTAAAAAACGCGGTCGGGATGCGACTGCAGAAGGAAAATATGCGGTTTGCGGCGGCGGCCGAGAGCGATAGTCGAAAGGACAAAACGGGAAATAAAATAAAATAAAAACCAGCAGAGTCGCCAAAACTGTAGCTAGGGTTTTATCCCTAGCTTGTGCGAATGAGCACCTACTAAGGAGAATGGATTCCTTAGTAGCAGTTCAATAATATGTGAAATAAAAGATGCTAAACAGTAATAAAAATTGATCTAAACATGTTCATGAAGCAAAACAGCAAAAAGTAAAGAATGATTTTTTATTGATCTGACCTCCAATGTGGAGGTTGGTGAAGCCCGTTGTGCTGATCCGAGAGGTTGCTCCGAGCTCCAGCTGCTCCTTCTCTTTCTCCAATGGTGGAAATGGGCCTAAAGGGGCTCTCACGGTGAAAGTAGCTCAAGGGTGAGCTAGGGTTTCAAGAGCAATTTTGGCAGAGGCAGGATACTTGTGATTGTGGATGTGAAATAAGGGGTCTCCATCACTTATTTATAGTGGTGGAGTGCCGGTTTAGGGTTAGGGTTTTTTCCTCCTTTTCCTCATTATTTTATATTTTTTCTTCCTTTTTGGAGATTTTTACTTTTTTGGAGGAATTTTGGATATTTTTGGAGAAAAAGAGGTTTTTATGGCCTTTTGGAGGCATTTTAAGCCTTTTGGAGGCTTTTTAGATGGTTTTATGGGTTTTTGATGGAAATATAGTAGGAAAATGGACAACTGAGCCATGTAATGGGGTAGATGAGGTAGTGAACCCTTTTTGGGTGTTAACAAGTATACCTTGCTTCTTGGAGCAAGTGTCTCTTCATAATTAATTTCCTCTTTCTGAGAGAAGCCACAAGTCTTTCCTTACTTCTATCAGCAGCATATTTTATCTTACTGATCCATTTGGAAGATACCACATTCTTGCTTTCTGGTTTGAGTATTATATCCCAAACATCATTCTAGTATCATAACATCTTTCATGAGTTCATCTTGTCAGGTCATCAACATATCCTAGTCTTCTGCATTCAACCTTGAAAGTTGGAACCCACTTTACTCTTGGTAAAGTCTCGATCCATTAGGAAGCTGTCCATCATGTCATACCATGTCAAACTCAGATATCTTCTGTAGTCACTCCCCCTGAAGTGGAGTATCATCTTTCCTCTTCATTCTGTACAGGTGGTTCTATGCTTGACATACACTTCCCTTTATATCTCGAAATCATATCGTATACATCATTCCCCATGATCAAGTGTTATTCTTTGATCATAGCTTCTTTCATAGCATTCTTTTCTTCATCTTGAGTTATCTCTCATACCCATGGTGGTATTCATCCTTCGAGGTGGATCTACTGCTCTCTGAAGCTCTTTCTTCTGTCATGGTGTCTCTGACCCTGGGAGCTTCAGATTCATGTTTGTTGGAGTGAATCTTGAATTGTCATCACTTGTTCTTCGGAACAAGTCTCATCCTTCTTTTCTTATAGGAGGTTGTACATGACCTTTCCTACAATTCAAATGCACCAGTTACATGGTTAGAACTATAAAACATATGCATAACGACAAATTATTTTAGCCAATACAACATCCATCCATGTCTCACAGAAACTTTCTAGATGTCTTCCATCTTTATCATGACATCATTGAGATTGTGCACTAATCCAATATGTCAACAAAGAGGTTTGATAAGTAGCAATGGAGAGTTGTATGGCACCATGAGCTACTTACCCATCACAATCATATTAGTAGTATACAGTCATTAATGCAAACAATCTATCAAGCATAACACATCAACTAAATATAATCAAATGCATAACAAAACAATATCATGCAATGACAATTGAATACTTATCTTTTATTCGTTTCGTGGGTAGAATCCTTCTTGATCCTTCTACTTCATCATCTTCTTCATTCATGACATCATCATTTCTTATCCAAATGATAAGATGGATAAGAGGTTCTTTAAGAATTGAGTTCTTCACATTCCTCATCGCTTGAGGGATCTTCTTTGAATGGTGAGAGCTTGATCTTCAATTGCTTCCATCTTCTTCTTCTCTTCTTATGAGTCGACCTTCTTCTTCTTCCCAGAGTCTGTTGAAAGTAATTACTTCCTTTTGGCACACATTCCTTGAATGAATGAATGAATTCTATGATCCTGGGAGACCATTTAAGGTGGCTATCACCACTTCTGCATTCTCCAATTCTTCTTCTACCGCTTCAAGATGTTTTGCATCCTGGATCTTCACATTCTTCAACTATTTTCTCAAAGCCATCTTCTGATTTATGTTCTTATCTTCAAATAGCTTGATCGAGGAATCAAACGTCTTCCGTGTCTTTAGGGAAGACACTTGTGGTACAAGTTGATCCGTGATTGAATCAACAATGATCTTCTTGTGTAAGGCTTTGAGCCTCATCTCCTTCTGAAACTGGAACCTCTCTACTCATGAAGGTGTCCAATTTATTTTCTTCAGAGAGATAAAATACTTCCATGCTTGGAAGTTGTCAACTTCACCAAGATTGTCATCAAGCTGATGTGATACATCACTTTGAAATGAGAACCTCAAATGCAAATAGCAAAATATTAGATCTTACCGATTTGAGGTGTCCATCCTGCTTCCGGAGTTGGCTGATCTAGGGTTTGTCAGAGAAACCCTAATTTTAAAAACTTGGAATATTTTAGATTTGATTGGATAGAAAGATAGATCTTTTCAAATGGAGCTTTCCAATGTACTCCTTTTCTGAAAACAATGGAGGGAAGCTCCCGAAACAGGAAGCCCTAGTTTTCCAATTTCTTCTGCAAAAATGCCTGTTACTATTTCTGTGATATCTCCCATTTAATACTCCTCATGTCTGCAATTTCGCATTAAGGTAACCTCGCATGTCCCTGATCCAAAACCACAGGTTTCATCAGAATTGGTTTCACCAATTGGAATTTATGATCATTTTACCAAGGTGACATGTTACAGGACTGTTCATAACAGTGCAGTTGTGTGGCATGCCACGTTTCACTGGTTCATCTTCAGGTTCTGAAATTTGGATCAAATAAATTGGAGGCCGTGGTATTTCTGGAACATCTTCAGGAATTCCATTTGGACCTATGTAGCTCATGCTACAGAAATTCTCCCCGGGTGTCCTGTTTAGGGATGAATTCTGGAAGAGGCTGGAACCCTAAGTTGGAGGGATCATATTTCCCAGAATATAGTGAATCTGAGGCTGAATTTAGGACACAGTGTAAATCATGATTTTATATTCGTCCTCTACAATTTTTAACTCCTGATACTTCACCAATCTCAGGATATAGCGAATGTACCAAAACTTAGCAGTTTTAGTATTTAGGGTTTTTCCAGATCGGGGTCAAACTAGGGTTTGACTTTCCCAGAGTTTCACCCAACCAAATTTCTTGATCCAGGTCTCTAATCTTCGATTTTGATAAGGAGAAAAATCCTATGCTGGGCTCACTAAAAAATTCTTCTTCTGTGGAAAGCCCTAATTTTCCGCACCAAAACTGAAAATGCTCGGAATCGAATTCCGCTTCGACAGAAAGATGCGCCCTTCAATGGAGAGTCAGTCTAGCCTTCTTTTGCTGATCAATCATGGATAGAGACCCAAAAAAAATAAGAAGCCATAGATTATTTAGCTGCACAATGTCTTCTTTCAGGGTGGCTCTGATACCATGCTAAATTTTCATATGCTTAGCTAAGACATCAGTACTTCATTTCATTTTCATAACAAAAGCATATAAACAGGATCACTGAAAGATAGACAAGCACAACCATACAAAAGGAACACAAAGATTTATCCTGGGAAAAGCCTAAAGGGAAAAACCCAGCAAAAGCTTCCTCAATATAGATGCCCCAAAGAGATAAAAGATAAAAGATAAAACCAACAAGGAGATCAAAGCCTGATCCTCCTCCTTCTCCAACTACTTCTCTTCTCCACTAATGCACTACACAAGTGAGAGTGTGTGTTCCAAATGAGGAGCACTACACCTCTATTTATATTCATCCGTTCACTTAAGTTAACTCATATGACATGTAGGCTCGAGTTAATCATGTAGGCTCGAGTTACACATGTAGGCTCAAGTAACCACACTGGGGTGCTAATGACCCACCTTTACAATTAGAGGGGACTGCCTCATGACTCTTATTAGTTCTTCCGATTAGGAGCATCGGGGTACAAAGTAATACAAGTGGTTCTCCCGGTAGGACCATCGGGGACCACAAAGAAATACATATAGAATATTCTTCGAAGTTACAATATTTCAACAGTATCTCCATGTCAAATGTAGCAATTTTTTCTATCCATTTTATGTTTTTCAGTTGACCGTGTTTGTTGCTGAAGGACATATTCAAGACTATTATGGTCTGTTCTTATCAAGATTTTTCTCCCTAGGAGGTATTGTCGCCATTTTGTTAGAGTATGTATAATGGCTAGCATTTCCTTATCATACGTGGATTTCAAACTCTCTCTCTCTTATTGAGCTTCTTGCTTTCAAAAGCATTCAGATGTCCTTCTAGACTGCCCATATCTTGAATCCTGAAGCATCACACTCAATGATAAAAGGTTTTGTGAAATCTGGGGTTTCTAATACCAACGTTGTCAACATAATGTTCTTTAATGCTTCAAAGCATTTTTCTGCCTCATCATTCCATTGGAATGGATTTTTCTTTAATAAGTTTGTTAAGGGGGTCGTCTTATGGGCGTACTTTTTCACATACCTTCGATAGTACCTTGTTAAGCCTAGAAACCCTCATAATTTTGAGATATTATCTGGTTGGGGCCACTCAGTGATTGTCTTGATCTTAATGGGATCGAATTTGAATTTGATATTATATGGCCAAGATAGTCCACTTCTTTCCCAAAAGTGTATTTTGACCTTTTTTGCAAAAAACTGATGCTTTTCCAAGATGGATAGTACTTGATCTAAGTGTCGAACATGCTCTCTCCATGTTTTGCTATATACAGGGACATCATAAAAAAATATTAATATGAACTTTCATAAATATGGTTGGACCAATTCGTTCATTGTGGCTTGAAAGGTGGCTAGAGCATTAGTTATCCTGAAGGGCATTACCTTGAACTCATAATGGCCTTCATGAGTATGAAAAGCAGTTTTGGCTACATCTTCTAATTTAACCTTGATTTGGTAATATCTTGATCTCAGGTCTAATTTCGAGAAGTACTTGGCACCATGTAGTTCATCCATAATCTCATCGATGAATGAAATAGGGAATTTATTCTTAATTGTGACCTTGTTGAGTCCTCTATAATCTATGCACAACCTGAAGGACCCATCCTTCTTTCGAACTAGCACTACTGGAGCGGCATAAGGGCTTTTGATTTTTGAAGTAACTCCAAATTTTAACAAATCTTGGGTCAACCTCTCAATTTTTGTTTTGTGATGATGATGATATCTATAAGGTTTGATGTTTACAGGCTTTGCCCTTGGCTTTAGCTCAATTAAGTGCTCTGTCTTCCTGTTTGGTGGGAGCTCCATCGGAAGCTCTTGGAACACCTTGTGATGTTTTTGGATTAGGTCTTGTATCTCCAGAGTGTTGTAGTCATCTCTTTCACATGTTAGCAACTCCATCTCTTGACATTGAATTACGTAGGCAGGTGCTCTTTTTCGAATTAGCCTTTCCATATGATGTGATGTAACCAATTGAGTTTGGGGTGGTTGGAAACCATACAACTTGTACTCCTTTCCTAGCCAATTGAACTTGATGAAGTCCTCTTGATGGTTAGTGGAGTAAGTACCCAATGTTTGCACCCATTGGATTCCCAACACAACGTCTACTCCTCCAAGAGGTACAACAAAGAATTTGGATTCTAGATTATACTTTTTCATTTGTAATTTAACCTTGTGACATTTTCCCACATTTTCAATCTTCTTGTCGTTTGCTACCATAACTTTCATGTTAGGCTTTGGATAAAGGAATAAGTTGAATACCTTAGCAAGATTAACATTAATAAAGTTATGTGTACTGTAATGGCGGCTAATGAAATTTTGGTTTATCATCTTCTAATTTTGAGTGGCAATCATGTTGGGTTATTGTATCTTCCTCACTTGGCTCTTCACATTCAGATATTTTTTCCTCTTCTTCAGCTTTGCACGCATACAAATTTTTGGGGTTGCTTCTTTGCAAACATCTGTGCTTAGGATCCCATTTTTCTCCACAATATTTGCACTTTCCTTCCTCATTCTTTGAGCTTCTAAACTAGGTTTTGCTCCTTCCCTTAAAGGCGGTGATGTATACCTTGAAGTTCTCGTATTTCCTGATTGGGGAGGATTCCTCTCGAAATAGTTTTTGTCGAAGCTACCTTGAGTGGATCGTTTAAACTTGTTCTCGATGATCTTGGCCTTTCGTCTTGCCTCCCCCATGGTAGATGTGTTATGTAATTCTAACTCTTCCCGAATGTGTGGTTTTAGTCCATGTATGTATGATTGCAGACGTTGGTCATTGGTTAGTTCTGGAACTCGAGTTGCCAAAGCTTCCCATTCACATGTGTACTCATCTATACTACCTTTTTGCTGCAACCTGGTGATCTTGGCAAAGAAGTATTTCTCAATTATGCCTCGAAAGCTTTTAAGAAGATCATTTTTAAAGGTGTTCCAACTAAAGGAACAAACTCGAGTTGTCGTCTTCCACCACATGTACCAATTGTACGCATTTCCCTCTAATTGCATGGCGACGTACTTAATCTTCTCGTCGTTGTAGGGTATGTTATGGCTATCAAAGTATTCCTCAGCCTTATTGATTCATGCGATGCATTGATTCTCATCTCCATTAAATTTGGGTAACTCTAGTTTTATCCTTTTTTGGTATCCGTGTTCTTGGGGAATTGATATCGATGAAATGTTAAAGAGGAGAACTTTGTGTGGTGGAATCGTGTAGAGTTAGCCCGACGATTTTGGCGTATTTGGAGGAGGTGTATTGAAAGGGTCTAGGTTATAGCTAGGTGGGGGATTTTAGGTGTGCGACGGAAGTCTGGCCAAGATAATGTTGAGAATTTCTTGTGTCTTCCTTTGTTCTGCTTGCAATGAACTGATGCCTTGATCTAGTCATGCCTTGAGCCTTGTTAGATCATTATTGTTTTGGTCGATGTCTACTTTGAATTCTGCATATTTCTTGTCTAATTGGTGCAATCTGGCATTGATATCTCCCATTTTGGCGATTGCTGGGATTTTTTCAGCAGTGAGTCTTGATTTATTTTTATTTTATTCGTTGTTTGAAGCCAACCCACCATGATTTTTTTTATTTTTTATTAAATAATTATAATAATAATAATTACGCCGTAAGGCGTTTCAACAAGTGGAAACTACTCTCCTAATTTAATGCTTTTTGGTTTTTCATCCGTCAATATTTTCGTTTGACAATTCGGATAATCTCCATCATTGATTTCCAGTCTACCATTACTGCTGCTGCTTACGGTCAAGCGGTCGAAATTTGCATAGTCCAGTCCACCATTACTGCTGCGTCTGTGGATTTGTTGATAGGAATAAAAGCGATAGTTTGCTGGAGTTCTGAAATGAAAGACGATGCTGACAGTGTTTGCTAAGCTGTTGGATTATCGTGTTTGGAGCTTTAGGGTTTTCGGACATGGGATCTGTCAGAGGAGGGCACATAACGGTATTCACTTGAGCTGTAACGAGGTTTTCGTAGAATGCGTAGCTAGAAACATAGCCATGACGAAAATACAGCTTGGGAAGCCTCGACGCTCTCTCACCGTTGTTAAGAAAAAACTCGAACGGATCTAGGACGTCGTGTGTTTGTATATTGCAAGAAAACGGGGACAGATCCTTGACATTGTTGTTGTAGGGATCTTTTTGTTGATAAGGGGAGGAAGTAAACGGTAATCGGCATGCAATACTGTGTTGGCGATTGGAAAAACAGAGGGTTCTACTGTTTCTGGCGGAATAGTAGAGACTTTCGCTGGTATAATCGGGTTAGTTGACATAAATATTTGACGAATCTGTGCCAGGGAAGGTATCTTGTGGTGGAAAAGCTGAAGTCAAGGGACATTTAGCGAAATATTGGGAAATCTAAGTTTAGTTGTTCTTACTTTTGCTACTTTTACACCCCAAGCTTAAGGCCAAATGAGGCTCTCGTCCTTGGATTCGGTCAGCAGCCCCAAGAAGGTACGGGGACCTTTTATTTCTCTTGCTTCCCCACCTATCTGAAATCTGTTATGTAATTTTGGGATGATATTTGTATGGGCGTTGTAGGTGAGTGTAATGTAAGATAGAGACATAATGCGTGTATAAATTATTCACTTATGAACTTGGCTTTCATAACAGGGCTAACTGAGAGAATTTTGCTTAAATTTAGCTTGAGAAGCCTAAATTGGAAAGCTGACAATTTTAAGTATGCAGTGAATTCTATTGCTTCAGTAAGAGCTAATTTCTTGGAAGTGGGAAGACTAAATGCTTCAGTTCAGGTGTAAACTTCTAGCTTTTCCTAAATTTAGCGGGGCTAAGCTCAAGTGCTTTAAAAATATAGTATTGCTCTTTCCTGCGGTTGGCAAAACAATGTTTTCTACTTTCTCAGTACAATATGCTTTTCAAATATAGACTGGGAAAAATTAAGTGTTTTCTACTTCTCAGAACAGTTTGCTCTTCTAAGAAAACGAACTAAGAATTCCAATTGAATGTCTTAACATGGGCGCCTGCATTACTTGCAGTTCCCCTCTTCCTTCTTTAAACTCCTCGAGGCTATTATTTGTTCTGCAATTTGAACACAGAAGCTGTAAAAGAAATATTGTTTTTTTGTTTGATATGTCTATAGAAGGCGGGGTTGTCCCCTTGGAAAAGTTTCGGTTGTGTTCATTACCGAGTATTGGAGTCTATTCAAGCTTTATTTTATTTTATTCTTGAAATTTTTTTTTCACCTTTTTTGTTTGCCTAAGGCTTGTAATGGCGCCACAAAATGTCGCCACAACAGTAGAATTATTTGCTAGCAGGCGTCATAGCAACCATTAATAAAATTGGAATTTGTTTAATCTCCTATATAGGTTCGGTTCAAGCATTTTCTTGGGTTTTGATCGAAGAACGTTTGCAATACTGTGTGTAGCTAATAGGATGGGATAATCATTTGCCAAATCTTTTATGATAAGTATTACAACGATATTTGAAAGGTTTGGTATGTGTTAAGTACTTAATTGGAGTTTCTAGCATTTTCTAATTTTGTTTAGGTAGTTTCTTGCTTAGGCTGGCTTGAGGCTTTCGATTTTGCATATTGTTGCTACAGCCGTGTAATTGGTGTTGAAAGTGGATGAACATACTGCTACTTATTGTGGAATATTCTTTTCTCTTTGATGATGGTACTAAGTAGTGTAGAATTGCTAGTATAAAGTGGATAAATTATATATCAAGATTCAAAAGTAACTGCTACTTCTTGTAGACTGTTATATTTTGTTAAGGTAGTTTTAGTAATATGTGCTAGGTGACAAGTGAGTCATTACTTATGAAATTCACCTTATCATATGCATGTTTGTGGTGCTTCTTAGGTCGTTCTTGCATGTAGATCAACATAAACTTTTTTGCTGTGATTTATCATAGTTTAATCTGTGTTTTGAAGCATTGGCATTTGAGCTTTTAAAACAATTTCTGTCTATTTTTCAAAATGAAATACCTGTATATTTTGCAGGGGCTATCACCTTCTTAACTGAATTTTGTTGGGAAAGACAAGGATTAACAACAAAGAAATAGGGTGAAACATTTTCAGTTGTCTACCACAAAATCAGTAATCTGTTTACTTTGAACTAATTTCACATTAATTAGAGCCCTTTGATCCGAATTCGGAATTCTGAGATTTCTAGCTTTGAAGTACATTTGTGGATCAACTCGACTTCGAGTAAATAGACTTTTCTGTAAGTTTTCTATTGCATTTCTATATCCTTATCATTTTCCATTGTTTCTTTTTTAATAGACTGGTTTTTGTGTAGTTTTTTAATGCAGGTATAATTAAAGAACAAATACTATCATTTTGCTATCATTGGTTATTCCTCTGATAATTATCTGAAGGATAGATTGTATAAATGCTATTAAAGTGAAGGAAATTTCAGTGAACTTGGTACAAACATTTATAGGAGTAAAATGAAAGGGACAAATACAAGAGGCAAAAGTAAGAAACAACGGCTGAATAATATTCAGGATGGCCACTCAGAAACATTAAGGTAGGTTACTTGCTACTTCATCTTTGGCTAGTTTTAAAAAATTGCTTTCGACATATAATGGAAAGAGCAGACAGTTTTGTGCCTTCAGTTTCTTCAACCGTGAAGTGTTAAAATGTAATAAATGTCCTGGCATTGATAGTTTTAAATTGGGAGTTTTCCAGATGTTACAAATTCAGTGGCTTTGCACATATGGTATGGTTGGATTCCAGTACTAGTTTTTGTCTATTAGCTTAGGTCATGCCATGGCTTAAAAAATATATTTAAATAAAAGTTTTGAATGCCATGGATGAAGTGCTTATTTAGATAACTCATATAATTGGCCTTCTTTTGTCAAGTTGGCATTCTTATCTAAATTTTAAAGTTTCCACTGCAGAGATCATTTAATGACAATTCCATTGGCAACCTTTTTCTGTTGATCCCTATGATGTTGGTTGTGCAGGAAAATCAATGCAATGGGTCAGATAACTAAGGATGATATTTTTCAGTTATACAATATTGGAAAATCTATTTTCCATGGCTGTCGATTCAATTCAAAAGACTCACCTAATTGCTTATGTGGATTGATACCTCCTCCAAATGGAGTCATAAGGCAGGGCCTGTGGCAAAAAGTGGCAGACACCATAGTAGCACTTGATCTAGATCCAAATGAGTCGTTGCGTTCTAGTTTGGATTTTCCTTCAGGCCTCACAAACTTGGGTGCAACATGTTATGCAAACAACATACTTCAATGCCTTTACATGAATACATCATTTAGGACATGTTTCTTTTCTGCTGAGCCATATCTTTTGCAACAACAGCCTATGTTATACCAACTTTCATGATTGTTTGCACAATTGCACTCAGGTAAAAGGGTTGCTGTAGATTCAGCTGCATTTACAAGGACACTGGAGCTAGATAATGGTGTGCAACAAGGTGGCCACGAGTTCCTCACATTACTTCTTTCTTTATTGGAGCGATTTCTTGGTTACTTGTTCTGCAATTTGTCGAGGCTAAACAAAGTCGACATCAGAATTAGGGGCCTTATTGTGTCATCTATTGACAGTCCCATTTTATATTTTCACAAATTTGAACTATCTCTTTTGTCATTATTTGATGTTTGTATGGTTGTGGCCACAAAAATCCAAAAGATATCACAAAGCTTAGGAGATGAATATTGATAGTTTCCCATGCTTTGGCATGTCATACCACGATGAGAATACCTTAAAGGTGTTGCAAAGTTTGATGGCGAGAAATAGTGGAAACTAAAAGTGATGGTAAGCACCAATTCCTTGTAGATCGTTACCATCCAAAACCTTATATGACGAAGTCTTAATGCACAAGTAGGACCTCAAAGGAATTAAGAGGGGTTGCCCATTTTTATCACAATATCTCCTCTCTCACTTTATGCTACCTCTCCTTTAACACAAGGGGAGTTTCACTAGGAATATGTATGATTAACTTTAGAGGTATTTGGATGGGTAGACCAAAACTAGTGCCTATCCATTGGGCAAGTGGAGTCAAAGGATAAAACTAGGAGGGTTGTTTTCTTATGAAATAATAACATAACAAAGATGGAAATAATGAACTAAGATTGCTTTTATATTTCTGCCCATAAGAAGAAAAAAAATTAACTTGGAGGAACCCTAATAAAAGGTGAACCTCTAAAACATACATGAGGGTGTGCTTATTGATAAACATGTAAATTTGCAACCAGCTCGTGAAGGAATGCTACAACATGAAGATTCCAACAATGAACATAGAGATATAAGAGGGAGATAACCCACAATTGAACACTTCTAAAAAAATAACATTGTTACCTGGAATTTAGCCCTTCATAACGATTAACATATTTGTTGCAAGAAATTTTCAGCAATTTTCAGCATTCACATTTTGCAAATTAGCTCTAGAACATAAAATGCCTCTTAAGATAAACCTTTCACTTGCATTGCCTTAAAAAAAAGATGTTCAACTAGGCTCCAAAGGGTGATCTCTACAAATTCGACCCTCAATTAAAAATGGATAGAGCAAATCCTTATATAGATTTACGATGCCTTCTCTACAATAAAATATTGGTTAGTGGAATATAGATCCACTTTATTCTCCAAGAAAAATAAAAATAAAAACAAATCATTGTACAATGGGCTCTCCAATGCAAAATGCTTATACAAAAATAATAAAATAGTGTGGTCACAATGAATGTAGTGCAATATATCTTCTCCTTGTGCAAAACACCCTTCAAGATAATCTTCAATAATTACCTCCAAATAAAATATTAATAAATACCAAGTCAAACAATGGATGTCCTAGGAAAAACATGTGCAACGAAGTTGCAATTTCGTTGTTATAACAACCTCCAATGGTGGGGTGACCTCAAATAGTGTGCCAAGGCATAAACCCATGGGCAATGTCAATAAACCAATCCTATATTCCCAACAAACCAATCCTATTTCCACATAATAATGCACACGCCCTAGATAAATGTGTAAAGAATGGTTCAATTCAAGTGCTAATGCCATTAATTTGCTCGAACCAGGAGCCTTAAGTGGGACGACGTAGGGGAATCTGTATCAAGAGGCTATACTCCTAGTAAAATAATCAAAACTAAGTGTCATATGAAAAAACCATGTGCCAAAACCATTAATTGATTTTTAAAACCATATGGGTAGAGGTGAATCAACCTAGTAAGGCATGCACGAGGGAGGCTATGCTTCAATAAATGTGCCAAAGACTACGAGAAAGGGAGTGCTTCACCAAATTAGGGGTAATTATATTCATGAAATTATCGCAACAATAAAAATCTCAATAAGTCCAAGGGCGCTCATCCATAAAGGTAAATATCATATGATAAATCAACCAAAACAACACTTGGAAGGGTAGATCTCTTAGAAAGATGTGCAAAGAGGAGTGTTCAACTCGTGAACCATATATCGTGAAGTCTCCTCTATTCAATGCACGCCACCCTAGGCTTAGTAACAAGGCATACCATATGATCCAAGTGCTCTAAGAATCAAACAAGAGATAAAGCATTGCCCTAGGGGTCAATCCTCATTAGAACACCTTGTTGATGCTCATATTGACTAGGGTTAAAATAGTGAAGGAATGCCCTTGGAGTGTTGGGGGGATGGAAATCCAGGTATTGTTTAGAGCCCTCGGTGTACAATAATCAATTGAAGAAGACAATAAATAAGCAAACCAAAATTGAATTAAAAAAAATATGTAAAGAGCTTAATGGAAAGACACGTAAATCGTTAGTTTGTCGACAATTTTTTTTTTGTCCAAATGAAAGTATGAATAGACTAGATGAAGCTATGTTAGTAAAAATTTTAACGACAAGGCAAGCAAAAGCAAACTTATGTGAATAATCCAAATTGAAGTAAGTTGTGCATTATATTTTTGAGTTGAAAATTAAGTCAGTTAAGCATAAAAATTTGATATTGTCAAATTGCAGAATGCAATTTTTTTTGTTATGTGTCGTGCATGTGATGATTGCAAAAAAAATGCTATGTGAGATATTAATCTTTTAGCTGTGCGTGTTTTTGTAAAATGAAGTCCTTTTGTTTATTAATCTGCTTTATGCTATAGAACATGAAAAATTCATACTAGCAGCTAGTTTGCTTTTACAAATAGTACATCAAAAAGATAATTGTATGCCGTATAAAAGTTCGTCAAACATATGTAAGTTTAAAAAATGTATAGTCCATATATATATATGGTTTGTTAAAATACTGAATGAATAAAAAAATATAAAAAGAATGATTAAACGTGTCAAGACAACAATGTAAGTATGCCTAAAAAGATTTTATTAATAAATTGGACTTTGACAATCATCAGTATAAGCAACAATTAATAAAAGGTAGAGTCCTTATATATATATAGTTTGTTAAAAAGCTTAATGAATAAAAAAATAGAATGAGAATGATTAAGCGTGTCAAGACAAGGATGTAAGTATGCCTAAAAGATTTTAGTAATAAATTGAAATTTGACAATCTTTAGTATAAGCAACAAGATAGTAGATAGATCCATAAATTTATGCAATGTTACTTGATTGTAACATAAGAACTACAAAAACTAACAATCCATTCTCATTCATTTGGATGAGAGAAGAATTTTTTTCATTATTACTTTTGAAATGCCGATAATGTAATGGTCAATTATGTGAAGAATATCATGTCTTGTTGTAAATGTCCACATTTCCTTGCTTAGCTTGCAACACGGCGTTCTTTTATTGCACCGCTAGCTACAATTGCTAGTTATTATAAAATAATTACGCCGTAAGGCGTTTAACAAGTGGGAGTCGACTCCTCGAATTAATGCTTTTTTTTTTCCAGCCGTAGGATGCTTTCGTCCAACGATTGGGGTCATCTGGCTCCTTCATTGCTTGATCTGGTCTTGATTGATGTTCATCTCTTCATCTGCTACCTTCTGACTAAAAAACAACTGTATCTGTCCTTCATCTGGTGAGGCTTCTGTCAACATAAATTGCTTTTGATTGATACGACGGCAGCAGTCCATCTATCTCAACTCCGGATAAAGGCGAAATTGGGACCGCTGATCTTATAAGATTGTAGGCATACGTCCATATGAAGATACTACCAAGATGGAAAGCCAATTTGAAACACATCAGAAAATAACAAAGGGATTCACCCTGCTAGGATTTATCATCTACAGAATAGGAACATAACTCGTACGAAATAAAGTTGTGAATTGTGGAATTGAGCACATCTGGGCTTCTAAATATAAAGAAACATTGCCAATACTATGTTTATAGTACACAGGATTAATATCTAATTAGAATCATATCACCATAGAACATGAAGCATATGATGTCCCCCTTACTTTGCATGCACTGGGTTCTCCAAAGGGACTTCCTTGCTCTTGACACAATGCAGGAACAACAATGAGAAGAAGATTGATTTCCCAAGTTTCCTGTATACAATTAGAATTTCTCAATGTTATTGAGGCAGTTCCCTCAATTTAAAGAATCAACATTCTGAATTTTAAAATGTAATATGCTTCCGTCCTTCAACTAAACTTTAACCTGCTTGTCATATCAGCAGAACATGCATTTCGTTGCTCGACTGTCTTTTCCTAATTTTACATCTAAAGTCAACTATTCTATAAATATTCAAAACTGCACAACATAACAGAATGAAGTCACCTACCTGCACAACAGTTTGCAACAACTATGCCATTTAAATATTCTGGAGGCTTTGTTATTTTCACAATAATCCAGCCAAGGATAGATCCAAAGAAAAATGTAAGAAAAATATTGAACGGCATGGACCACCTGAAAAAGAAAAAAGGCAATTAACTAATGTTAGTTACTCCTGAAGATGAAAATTCTTCTTATTTAGAAATAGAGGCTAACAAAAAGAAGCTTTGTAGTTTTACATGGTTTAAGAAGGTTGGCCAAAGGGATACTAATAAATATGCCTTCATAGTAGAATCTCGAAGGAACAATAGAAAAACAACATTTATTTACCAAGCAAATGCCCAATCTTCTAGGCTTGGCTGAAGAACAAATTCTGCAAGAATTTGATTCTAATTCATCAAGACTTATCCAACTGTAAATGGTAAGTGAAGATCTCGGTAATCTAACTCAGCGTTCACAAGCTTACTGTGCTTGTCTATTTGCAAGAACTTTGCAAAATGGCTTGAACACAAAGTCTTCTCTGACCTCTTTAGGACCATTTGAAATAAACTTTCTTGAAGGTTTGAAACTTGAAATAATGTTTTCTAAAACTCCCTTTTGTGAATTACCAATGTTTCATTACAATTTGAAGGTCAAAAGACTCTTGATTTCCCTACTGCCTACCAACTAAGTATTTGACACAACAACTCAATGTTAGACCAAGGCCTTCAAGATGGCACGATCTTCCTTGCACGATTTTTCAGATGGAATTTGTTCAAAATGTCAAAATAGATTTACCTTCACATTAAGTAATGCATATGGCTAAGTTTCAGGGTGTACATCCAGTGAATTTTGCACTGCTTTCATTATTCATATATAGTTGTAGCAAATTGGAATTATGAGGAGTTTCCTAATCAATCTTCCATCTTCTAGGAACTAGACTCCTTCCTTAGGACGTCGTCCTTTGAACTCTCGTAAAGCCTAGCACTCACGAAAAACTACACGCAGTCATCACATAGTATATTAAAACACCCAAAAATAACGTGCACATGCAATCAAGATATATGATAAAGGAATAAGCAGATGAAGAATGAACTTAAAAACCAGATGGTGGTGTGATCAAATGCCTGAAGCATAAAAGAGAATTGTTTTATTCATTCAATATATAAGATGAGGTGAAGAAGCAAATGGAGAAAACACACCATTGACGGTGATAAGCAACGGCGTTATGAATATATATTTATGCACTTTTTCTACGTGTTTCGCATGCACCATCCTGTATGATCTCACAATTAGCGGTAACGGAGGCCAAGTAGATTTCTTTGCTTTTGCTAACGTTGCTCCGATTCTGTGGATGTAAGTCTGGTATATAATCTCTTGTAGCACCACCTTGTCCGTGACGAACTTGGGAAAAGATATGGGGAGGCTGAGTGCAACCATATATCTGCATATAAGTGCCCTACTCCATGAGGAACCAATCCCCTAGTCCGCATTATCCCACATACCCGCATTCTCTAGTACGTAGACCCACACCCCCTCTCGCATTAACGATACCATACCCACCCGCATTCAATACGCCTGCCCAGACACCGTCACCCAGGAAGGAACAGTACGCTTCCCCCATTCCACTAGTTCCCTTTCACTTTACCCCCTTCCTTGTGAATATTCAAATTGAGTATCTTACCAATAGAGTAACTAGTCCCCTTCTTCCCTGTGGCAACAACCTCTTGAACACGGTGTAATGAGCTGGGACGAAATATCAAGCTGGCCGGCGAAAGAAATGAAACTTTTTATAACTCAAAAGTAGCTGGCTTACCCTGGCTTACCGGTTTTCTTCTATTCATTTGAAGCTCACCTTATTCTCCTATCAAACATCAATTAAGGGAATATAGTTCACAGCTAAGTGCTTCTCCCAGTTTTGTTCGTTAGCACTTCTGTTAAACAAAGGAAAAGTGGGCATAGATAGGTCTGCTCTTCTTAGTTGGTTACTTTGGAGCTCTGTTTATACACTTATATCAACAAACATCTGTGAGTATCTGCCTGAGGAGCTCTGCATATATCCTCCTACAAAAAAACATCTGTGGGTATCTGCTTGTGTAGCTCTTTGTATGCCCCCCTATCAAAAAACATCTGTGCGTATATGCCTATCATCCTGTGGAGCGATCGACGGTGTGTTTTTTCATGCCAACTGGGCGGCATGCAAGATGGGCATGCATGCAAGATCGACAACACGTTTTGAAGGGCATTAAGGTTTAATACAGTGTGAACATATCGCTCACGGTGCCCGATATCAACAAACATCTGTGAGTATCTGTCTGAGGAGCTCTGCGTTTTATATGAATAAGGTGTTTGATTCCAGTACTGTTGTATTGTTTATACATAACATCATAGCTATTGGTTCATGTGTAATCGTAATATAACACTTTCCATAAGTTATGCTGAGCTTTACCTATAAGAAACAGGTTACATATTGTACTCATTACATATAATGCTATGGGTTAGCTTACATATTTCTAGCCATAGTGTTCTTAATATATGCTAATACTGGTCCCAATGATCATACTCTATACATATGGATTTACTTGTATCACTAATGTAACTAGTATTGATATGGTCTTAAATAAGGATAATGAAGTAACCAAGTACATACGAGTAATAGCTTGGACTTGTATTGGTGAAATAACAGTCATTACATTCATTACGTGAACATAGTGATCCCAATATTCATAAGGTTCAAACATGTAGTTCCAATACTCATTCTATCTAAGCAACTCTATTAAATACGTTATCCAGAGTACGCGTATTCATTCTTTTTATACTTATGTTGAGTGCATACATGGAATCATCATTACTATAATAGCCATGGTAATGTGAATAGTGTTTATAGTAGAAACAAGAAGCATGGTTTAGCTCTACTTATAGAAACGACATAATCTATCATAGTTCAAAGCTTTCATTAGATTGGATTACTGGTTACTAGTGATTTGCTTATACATGATCCTTATATCGATACTTGTTATGGCTTTACTTAAGCTTGGGTGAATCCACGGACCTGGGTAACACTTTTTGGCAAGTGAATTTCGGCAAAAACAGAAAAACACACCTCGGTCGAAGTATCTAAATACCTCGACCGAGGTATTGCGGGCTTTACAAAACCTCGGTTGAGGTATTTAAATACCTCGCCTCGACCGAGGTATTTAAATACCTTGG
>LPNX010998598.1:0-18434 GCA_001517045.1 Pseudotsuga menziesii | reverse complement strand
TTTAAAATTATTATAATTACAATATAATCGCAGGTAGTGAAGATCGACTACTTGCGGGTAGAGAACGTGGCGTAGGATTGAGATGAGAAAACATGGAAGAGGTGTGGTTGGAAACTAGAGAGAACAGGCGTGGTAGAGGAAGAGGTACGGTGCGCGCGAGGGTGGAGAACGTAGAGTCGACGAAAGTTGAGAGGGCAGGCAGAGGGAATAGGCAGACACCAACACGGACGGGCAGGTCGCAAGTGGAGTAGACGGAAGTAGATGAGAGCCGGGCGGGACGCGGAGGGGATGCAGACACGAAAAGGATGTAGACGCGGAAGGGATGCAGGTCACAGGGGAATGAAACGTTGCGTGAGGGAGGAAAAACGGGACATGCAGGAAAACTGGACAGGAAGGGCAAACGGGACTGACGGAGGAAGAGCTGGATGTCGAAGGAAGGAAAAACGGGACAGGCAGATGAAGTGGGAGGTTGCGGAGCTGCTGAGGAGCGGCTTTCTTTGATACCACTGCAACCAAAAAGCTCAACGAAGGCTGATAAAAAAATATAACTTTTTATTAATAAATTTTAATGATGTTTTTATTTACAATGGTGATCTAGTATATACACAATTTGTTTGTACAACTTTATAATTTTAACATTATTATATGTTAATTAAATTATATTTTTATAACACCATAGTCCCGTTCTTTCTCTCTGACACTCCATTCTACTGCGGGGTATGAGGCACCGTGCGTTCCTTGATCCCCTCTACCGAACAATACTCGAAGAACTCATTGGAGGTATACTCTCCCCCATTGTCTGTTCTCAAAACACAGATCTTTCTTCCTGTCTTGTTCTCAACGAGAGTCTTGAACTCTCAAAACCTCTCAAAGACCTCTGACTTGGCCTTCAGGAAATAGATCCAGGTTTTCTTGGCATAGTCATCAATGAAGGTCACGCACTAACTGTTACCACTGAAAGAATGGACACTCATAGGTCCGCAAACATCTGAATGCACTAAGTTCAAGGGCTCCTTAGACTTGTGCTCACTTTGTGGGAAAGGCTTCCTGATGTTCTTCCCCAACGCACAACCCTTGCAGTGGTTATGCTTCTCCTCCTGTACTTGAGGAACTCCAATGACAACATGTCTCAAGTGCCTCAGTGCTCCATGGTGTAAGTGAGCCATCCTCCTATGCCACAACTCACCTTGATTGCTGTCGCAATTGACTAGAGCCTTTGCAGGCTCAAAGTGTAGTCTATAGACCTTCTCTATCCCAATCACCCAATCCAAGCTCCTATCTGACCCCTTGGGCCTGATATACACTCTATGGTCTCAAAACTTTGCTTGAAATCCCTTGTCCTCCAGAGTGGAGACTGATATGTGGTTCATGGTCAACCCCGGAACATACAACACATTGTAAAACTGAGGGGTTTGCTAGACTCCCTCTGAAATGAAACAGTGCCAACTCCCTGCGCCTGATACTGCGCATCATCGCCCAACTCAACGTGGATACCTGTTCCACCCTCCTGCAATTCTTTGAAGAAACTCTTCTGTCCAGTCATATGACTAGATGCTCCATTGCCGATGCACCAAATACTGCTACATTTGGTGCTTGCTATGCAAGCTATCAAGCAAAACTCCTCATCGAAGTTCCTGTTGAACTCCTCCACCTCTGCATATCCGAGCTTCTGAGTGTTGCTCTTCTTCTTCTTGTCTGGGCACTGGAAGGCAAAGTGTCCCTGCTTGTGGTAGATAAAACACTTTACCTTTGACATGTCTAGGTTCTTCTTACCACCCTTCTTCCTCTTTTCCTTACCCTTGCTCTTCCATGTAAGGGGTAGGGCCTCCTCATCCACAATCTGTGGGGCACTGTTGTATGAGCCTGATCCTTGACCCATGCAGGTCTCCTCCTGGACAAAATTATCTGACAACCTTTGCCAATCAGGGAGCTTCTCCCTAGCCACAACACCTTTAACAAAGGTGCGCCATGGCTTAGAGAAGCCATTTGAGGGCTATCCGAACTAGCTCCTCAACCTCAGTCTTAGAGACAACAGCTCCAAGCTCATCTCTAATCTATGTCAAACCTTAGATATGAAGTCTAGTTTTGTGTCTTCAATAGATCTTCTCCTGATCTATCATTGCTGCGGCAACTCTCTCATATTTAGCTCACCAGAGCTCTGATACCATGCAAATTTTCCTTTAGAGCTCAATTAGGGCTAAACAGTATATTTAATTTACTACTAGAAAACCACACATGAACTTCTTTACTATTATATAGCGGAATATAAAATACTGAGAAATATTCACAACATCACATCACACATAGACACTGATATTTGGGTATGGAAACCCTCCGAAAAACCCAAGACGGGAAAATCGATGCAACAGTCAGATATAGGATTTGTGTTATCAAGATATGGAACTTTTACAAGTAGTAGGTAAAATACACCCTACCTGGCAAATTGAAAACCTCAGCAAAATCACTGAGCAACCCAGCAGCAGGGCACTGCTGCTTTGCGTAGCTGTACGACCCAGTTGTATGGCCTTGCATCTACATTACGACCTGCTATACGTCGCGCCACCTCCTGCATCCTCCTCCACAACCCACGCTTATTCGACTCCACCCTCTCGGCCCTCATCTCCACTGAGAAATATTCACAACATCACATCACACATAGACACTGATATTTGGGTATGGAAACCCTCCGAAAAACCCAAGACGAGAAAATCGATGCAACAGTCAGATATAGGATTTGTATTATCAAGATATGGAACTTTTACAACCAGTAGGTAAAATACACCCTACTTGGCAAATTGAAAACCTCAGCAAAATCACTGAGCAACCCAGCAGCAGGGCACTGCTGCTTTGCGTAGCTGTACGACCCAGTTGTATGGCCCTGCGTCCGCATTATGACCTACTGTACATCGCGCCACCTCCTGCATCCTCCTCCACAGCCCACACTTATTTGACTCCACCCTCTAAGCCCTCATCTCCACTCCTGCCACTCCTCTCCTTTCACAACCGATCCCTCCTCTCCACCAACCTCCACTCCATTCACACCCATACTCCAGCTAAATTGTGTACTCATCTATACAGTTTAGCTAAATACAAAATGCAATTGCATTTGTTAAATGGACAAACAAGGAGGGTTCTTCCTCTGCATTTTGTTTATGCAATTATCACCATATCGAGAACTACTAGTGAACATACTAATAATAATTTTGATTGAGAATACTGCATGGACTTTTAAATGCAGTATTAATTTGAGTTGTGTTGAAAGTGTTTAGTCAGTTGTAGATTTATTATAATAGTTTTGTGGACTCGCCCTCAATGATTTCATGTAGGACTTATTCTTTCAAGGTTTGCAAAATACTTAGAATACTTTATATTGTCTGCATGATTTTTGTGCTGCTAGGTTGTTAATAGCAAGTCTTATATTTCTTTTTGACATTGTGATAGTTGTACTTAGATGATATAGATTAGCTTTGATTTTTTTGATTTTATAGGAGTGGCCTCTGCAATTTCACCATGTATTCTTATGTATTGAGCAGTCTTGTTGACCTACTTTTGGTCATTTGTTGTACACTAGAGCAGTCCTGTGGACTTACTTTTGGATATTTGTTGGACATCAATAAATAAATGCTATCTATCTGCTTAATGCTATGCAATTCAAGAAATATTCCTCTAGCTAAAGTTTTGCCTACTCTTACAGTTCTACAAAAGTTCCATTTTCATATGGAAGAGTTCTTTCAGACTCATTGAGGAGCATATTATCAAGCTTTTGCACAGGTATTCTGATGCTCATGTTTGGCCATATTTGTCATTTTTGTAGCTTTGGATCTCTGTTGGCCGATTTTAGACTGAATGGTTTATTTTTTTTTATCATGATACTAAAACCTGTGCATCTACCCATTGAATTCCGAGCTAATGTGATGACCAGTGAAACAGGTATTGCAAATTTGTTTGTCAATTGATTTGAAGATTGTTGTCTTCTAAGTGTCGAACCACTTCCTGACGTTTACGATAATAACACTTGTATGAACTTTTGTTTTTCTTTCAATTGATAGAACGTGAGATTACTTGGTTGATTCTTTATTTCAAAAGAGTGCTTCGTTGGGGATTTGTCTTAATTACTTACTTTTGTTGATAAACCATGTGGGACTCAACAACCTCAAGAGATACAAAGATGAACCTGGTATAGATGCACCTTAAATAGCATCTATGCTTTACACATGGGTACAATGAACGAACTCCTATCAAGTGCAACATGAACATGCTGAAAGCTCCATGTAAGAAGCTTTGTTTCTTATAGTTTCTTATTTTAGCCCTATCACATTGGTAGAGGTATTCAATTGTTAAGCTATAAATGTACGAGTAGGAAGGAAATTCTTTCTACATAATTTGTATATAGATCCGCAATGTACCTTAGTCATAGAATGCCTTAGGCATTCATAGATAAGGAACAAGGCCATGCCTAATTTTAAGAAATAAATTGAAGAATTTATCTGTTATAATTTAGGAATAACATTTCAATACTGGAACGAGCTGGAAAACATTTCCTGAATGCCTTAGGCATTAATAGATAAGGAACAAGGCCATACCTAATTTAAGAAATAAATTGAAGAAATTATCTGTTATAATCCAGGAATAACATTTCAATACCGGAACGAGCTGGAAACCATTTTTGTTTTTCTCGTTGATAAAAAAATCGTAATTTTATTCATTAAAAGATAAATTACATGCCATAGATGCAGTCAAACATATCTGAAAATATCAAATGAGGTGCAGATACACCAGTCTTCAGTGAAAAATAATGACCCGACAAGTCCTAAAAACTACATCATTATGCTTTTTCAAAAAGCATAAAAGAGTTCCACAGACTTATTCACATATAGATCCATAATTAAACCTATTATTAGCTTATATGTTCTACACAGAGTTAAAGAAAAACCTTCAACAGATCGCCCTCTAGGGCTCTTAAACAACATAAAAATAGTATGACAGAAAGTTTAAAGTCCCAAAGACCCCATATCAAAAAAAAGATGAATGCAAATATTCAGAAATCTGATCATTCTTGCATTCATGGACCTGGTTTCAGCTGCAGTTTACTTAGAGAGATCATCCATCTCTTAATTCTTTTTGCTATAAATGTGATGAAAAGAATCTGAATTAAAGTTGATTTTGAGCATTTGTATCTCTTTTATCTTATTTTATTTATTTGGTATTTGATGGAATCAGTATCTAGGCATTGCTCATATTCGCGTGACATGGGGTTGATTTTGGTCTGTTTCCACTATAACATCCAGGCATGCCCATGTTTCCCCATGCTTGGAACACAAGATTAGTTGAGGATTGAACCAACACCATCTCAAGGAGTCCCTTAACAGTGCACCTCGTGTCTAGCATTTGTATCTCTTCAAAAAGAGGCCCTAAAAGATAGTTTTTCAGACTGTTGATGCCCTCATCCAATTTTCACCACCATAAAATGATGATATGAACTTCCTAATTTATTGGTCCGCACCTACAAAACTCGTCACTTCTGGACATTTGACTGTGTTCACTGCTGATCAACTAACAAAGGTCTCAACATTCGTTGGATCAATCTTCAATCGCCCCCTCACCCACCAACAACATAGCCAAAAGATACCAAGTTGGCCTTGACAAACTCACAATTTTTTAAGAGTAAGTGCAAGCTGATATTGTTAAATTTCAAACCAGGGTAAGCAAATTCTTCACTGAATAATTAACCCTAAATCTAGGTATCTGAAAACACGAAAGATCCAACAAAAATAAAAAAAACTTGAGCTATGTTACAACTGGAAATATTGAAAGTAGAAACACACTAAATAGGTCCAGTCTAAATTGCTTGTGCCCTAATGCAAACGGTAAAGAAGAAAATTACAATACATGAGCTCAAAACTTAAACTTGCCAACCAACACAGTGGTGTGCCCTGCATCTCCTATATATAATAAAAAGAATAGGGAAGATATAATATATTTGGTCACATGCATAAAGCACTTGAGGTGACTCAGTCAAACCCTAACCCAGTGAAACTTCTTCCATGGAGAGAAGTGCCAAAGATAGTGCACCTCAATTGGAGGATAACTGTGGCATGCGTGCATGCACATTCCTTGTTATTTTGTGCCCTCATCAACTTATGCAAGTGCCCTACTTGTCCTAGCAATTTGCACCCTACTCTAATGATAACTGTAAAACAGGGAAGCTAAATAAAGTACATGCATGCACATTCCTTGTTATTTTGTGCCCTCATCAACTTATGCAAGTGCCCTACTTGTCCTAGCAATTTGCACCCTACTCTAATGATAACTCTAAAATAGGAAAGCTAACTAAAGAACATGCATGTGCCAAGAATACTAGTGCTGCTCTATCACTATGATATGTTGTGCTCTCATTTTGTGTACAAAGGAACAAAAGTTGCCTTTACTGAAAGTGTTGTGCCATCACTATGATCCGCTGTGCTCTCATGTTGTCTGTAAGGCAACCAATGTTGCCTCTGCTAGAATGTAATGTCCTCTTCCAATTAGGCCTTAAGGCCCCAAAACCGCTAACCTATGTGATTCCTGTGGGTTCGAGCGGTTACTGACAGCTAGGGAATCAGCTAAAAACTGATGCCATCCATAGAAGATCTAGGGCATCATCATTTGGTCGAGAAGGGCCACCGGGGCCAAAGGCCACCTTTATGCATGCCATCCTAGCATTATTTAATAATGCATGCACTCTTTAAGTCTCCATCCGCATGCATCCAAGTCAACGGCAAATTAGAATATAAAGTGACCTAATTAGGTCAAAGATTAGGTTTTGCGCAGTTGAACTTTATAAATAGAGGATCAAGCGAAAGGAGACTTCACCTTGGGATTATGATTATTTTGGGAGCTCTTGGATAGCAGCACAGCGTGCAGCACAATAGTTGGGTTTGGAGACGGAGTCTTCAGCTAACAGGATTTCGGCAGTGAAACATCTGTCCTAGTCTTATTCCGGGTAAGCCATACAGGTTCACCACTTGTTCTCTATTCATTCATCAGTTATCTAGTACGTGGTATAGATCGTTGCAGGGACACGTGTGCAGCCATAAGAGGGGGTTTTTAGCCAGAAAGCCCTAATCAGCTGTTGGGCCTTCAGATCTTAGTTTCCTTCCGAAACTCAGGCACCATTCTCATCATCAGCTTCATACTTCGGTGCCCAGTGATTATCAGATCCATCAGGGCTCATCCGAAGCAGTTATTAGCAGTTTCGGGGTTCCAGGGTGTGAGTAGCTGCCTCTCTGAAGCAATTCTCTACCCTCCCTAGAGGTCTCAGAACCTCCGCATGCATCAGGCATTCTCTCCGGCACTGAAAACCTATCGACCCGGCAAATTCGCAGTTCCATCGGACGCCTCCTTCCTTGAGGGCGTCACCCTTTTCTGACTGGGGCGTCTTGTTGTTGGGGTTCACCTGGAGCAGAGGAGATCCACCTATTTCCGATCCAGTATCCGGTGCTTGCATACTTTCTCTGGAGCAGTTCAGCCGGCTTATCAGTGGTAAATGTTCATTCTATCTCGCAAACCCTAACCCTAAATTTTTCCTATAAAATAGGGATTTTTGCTTGGCAGTTTGCATGCCCCGTTGTATCAGCATATTTGTATAGAAATAGAAAATGTCGGGATTTGGGATATTACAGTGGTATCAGAGCTATTTTCTTGGCCAGCTGTGGGCTTAAGAGATGAAAAGTAGATGAATACAGAAGGAGATCCTTTTGTAACCTATAGGAGGAGGAAGAGTAGATACACAGAATAATTTGAAGATATCCAACTAGAAGATACCAATTCAGACATGGAACAGACAGGTATACATTTGGATAGGGGAAAAGGAACGAGAGAAGAGGAGGATCGGATGGAGTTTCGTAGCTTGGTCTTTGCATTGCAAGACTTAGCCAAATGACAAAAAGAAGTCCTCAATGCAATCAACAGACTGTCAGCGAAACCGGAACCAGGTATCAGCAGTACACCTCCCTCACCGGTAGAGCGGGGGTCTTCAAGCAGCAGTGGAAAGATGGTGTACACCAACATCCAAAACACTCCGCACATATACAGTAGACCTACTATCAGGCCTACCATGCCTCACTTCTTGGCAGATACAGTAGGGGGCCCGGTCATGCAGGTAGAACCCAGCGAGCCTTTTGGGGCTTATTTACAGGAGTACAGAGACTTAGGGGATGAATTTCATGATGCCATGTCTTTCTCAGACTTCTGCAACATGAAGAGTAGGAACAGGCCCAGGAATTTCAACAAGGGTTTCAATCACAACTATGAGCTGTAGAAGACCTTGGGCAAGTTAACGATCCCAAACTTTGATGGGACTCGTGGAGGATCAGCGAGAACATGGGTCCAAAAGTTGGATACCTATTTCCAACTCAACCCCATGACAGAGACAGACGCCATTAAGTTGGCTACACTTCACCTGGACGGAGAAGCTCACGAATGGTGGTACCACGGATTAGTGACATTGGGTCACAACACCATACATTCTTACGGTGAGTTCACTCAGAAACTCATGGAGAGGTTTGACAGTAAAGATCCAGAGATCCATTTCAGGGAGTTGGCTCAACTCAAGCAAACTGGTAGCGCAGAATATTTCATTTCAGAATTTCAGAGGCTAGCCGTTATGGTAACAGATGTGTCAGAAAGCAGATTGACTATGTTATTCACTGAGGCCCTCATAGAGCCACTACGGGGATGGGTGAAAGCCTACAAACCCCTCACTCTGCAGGATGCTATTAGCCGAGCAAGGGATCTTCAGGATTCAGTCCCTAAAAACAAATTCCCTCTGAAAACCAATTTTCCTGTTAGGGACAAGGACAGGAAACCTTTCCAGCAGGATGTGCCCAAGAAAACCTGGTTAGATGAGGACACCAGGAAAGATTTGAGAAGGAAGAAGTTATGCTTCACCTGCTAGGAACCATGGGTACTAGGACACAGGTGCGCAGGGAAGGCGAAGGCACACTACATTGAGGTGTATTCAGACAGTGATGAGGACGACGATGAGCAGGAGGCCATAGAAGAGCAATCACACCAGGGTGATACACCAGAGGGAGTCATTGCTACCTTGTCTGGAGTACTGAGATTCCATAATCTCAGGGTCAGGGGAGTAGTGCAGGGTCACAGAGTAGGAGTACTGATTGATGGGGGAGCCACCCACAATTTCATTGACTCCGCTTGGGTAGCCAAGAGAGGTATTCAGACCAAGAAGTTCGAGGGATTCACTGTAGCAGTAGCCGGGAACTCCAGCATGGAGTGCAACTACTGGATCCCAAAACTAAATGTTGCCTTAGGTAACTATTAGATGACAGACTCTTTCTATGTAGTGGATATAGCGGATACTATGTGGTATTGGGTGTTCAGTGGCTTTACTCTATAGGGAAATACACTACAGACTATAGGTCAATGGAAATGGAGTTCCAGGGGCCAGACGACAAATGAGTAGTTTTGAGGGGCATGAACACTTATCCCCCAAAATCGGTCTCGTCACAGAGAATGGAGGCAGTGCTCCGACAGGATGATATAGAATGGGCTGCATAATGTTTTGTCACCTTCAGGAAACCCCCAGGGACCAGCTCACAACACCCCAGTGACATTCAAGCCTTGCTACAGAAACACGAAAAGGTTTTTCGGGACCTTCCATCAGGCAGATCACCAGACCGGGGCTTTGAGCACATCATCGAGCTAGAGGAGGGGACACAAGCCGTCATCACCACTCCTTACAGGCATCCCAAGAGGTACAAAGATGAGATTGAGAAAACCATCAAGGAATTACTGGAGCTTGGTTACATACGACCCAGTTCTAGCCCCTTTGCATCTTCAGTAGTTCTGGTTAAGAAGAAGGATGGCACTCTGCGTATGTGCATCGATTATCGAGCACTTAACAAAAAGACCATCAAGAACAGGTATCCCATTCCCAGGATTGACGAACTCATGGATGAACTTCGGGGAGCTCAATACTTCTCTAAGATCGATCTTCGCTCGGGGTACCATCAGATCAGGGTAAGGGACTAGGACATCTCCAAAACAGCTTTCTGCTGTCATTATGGTCACTATGAGTTTCTGGTCATGCCCTTCGGACTGACCAATGCTCCGGCCACTTTTCAGTCATGCATGAACCATACCTTCCGAGCACAGCTACGTAAATTTTTACTGGTATTCTTTGATGACATCCTGATTTACAGCAAAACCTGGGAAGAACATCTGAAACACTTGGACGAAACATTGAGTATTTTAGAAGAGCATTCACTATATGCAAAAATGTCCAAGTGTGAGTTTGGCATGAAAGAAATGCTGTACTTAGGACACGTAATCAATGCAGAAGGAGTACAGGTTGACATGGAGAAAATCAGGGCTATCAGAGATTGGCCTGCGCCAAAAACAGTTACAGAGTTGAGAGGGTTCCTAGGTCTGTGTACTTATTACCGGCGGTACGTTAAGGGATTCTCCCAATTTGTAGCACCCCTCATAGATCTCACCAAGAAAGGAGCATTCACTTGGACAGACTTAGCACAAAAAACTTTCGAGGAGATGAAGGTTATTATGAGTTCTTGTCTAGTTCTGGCATTACCAGATTTCTCACAACCTTTTGTGGTAGAATGTGATGCCTCAAGGGAAGGGTTAGGAGCAGTGTTGATGCAGAATCATCACCCTATTGCATTTGAGAGCTGTAAACTGAAGAACTACGAGCGCCATTACTCCATATATGACAAGGAGATGCTGGCCATCTTGCATGCTCTCACAAAATTCAGACAGTACTTGGTGAGCAGTAAGTTCAAAATAAAAACCGATCATAACAGCCTCAAGTATTTCTTGGAACAGAAGGAACTGAATGAGTGACAGCAGAAATGGGTCAGCAAGGTACAAGCCTATGATTTTGAGATTGAGTATGTGAAAGGTAAGAATAATGTAGTAGCTGATGCATTATCCAGGCGTCCATCCCCATTATCTCTCAGTAGTATATCCATGGATTGGAGGGCACTTCTCTTAGTGGAATACTCCAAAAATAAATTCGCTTGCGAATTATTGGACGGGCAAATTCAGGATGACAGGTACAGGATTGTGGATGACATCATCTATTACAAGGACAGATTATACCTCGTTCCAGAATCCACATTGAGGAAGAAGATCATTCAGGCAGCCCACGATTCTCCTTTATCAGGGCATCAAGGTTTCCTAAAGACCTACAGGCAGATCAGAGAGAGGTTCTCTTGGAAGGGCCTCAAGGGGGAAATTATGCAGCATGTCCGGGAATGTAGCATCTGTCAACAGAACAAGATTGAGAACACCCACCCTGCAGGGTTACTCTAGCCACTACCGATTCCAGAACAAAAGTGGGAGAGCATCTCCATGGACTTCATTACAAGCTTTCCCAAGGTCCAAGGGCGGGATTGTTTATATGTAGTAGTTGACAGATTGACCAAGTTTGTACATTTCTTCTCGATACCATCAGACTACTCGGCATCTCAAGTAGCGGAGTTATTTTTCAGGGAGGTTTTCAGGTTACACAGGTTGCCTAAGACCATTGTCAGTGATCGAGATAGCAGGTTCACGGGTGCCTTCTGGTAGGAACTGTTCAGGTTGGTGGGGACCGAACTGGCTACTAGTATGAGTTATCACCCCCAGAATGACGGGCAAACAGAAATAGTCAACAAATGGATCGAAGGGTATCTAAGGAATTATGTAGCAGGACAGCAGCGGACCTGGATCAAATGGCTACACCTAGGGGAGTATTGCTACAACACTACTTATCACATGTCTATTAGGATGACTCCTTTTAAGGCATTATATGGATACGAGGCCTTGGGCTATGCAGATTTGGCATTCGGAGAGAGTAGGGCTCCTAAGGCTAAGGATTGGATACAGGACAGTCAGGACATACTGAAAATACTGAAGGAGAATTTACAAACAGCCCAGAATCAACAGAAGATGTATGCCGACAAACACAGGATTGAACGGAGCTTCGAGGTAGGGGATTTAGTATACTTAAGGCTCCAGCCCTACAGACAGTCCTCGCTTAAGAAGAAAGGAGCAGAGAAGTTGAAACCCCGCTTCTATGGACCCTACAAAATAATCCAGAAAGTGGGAGAGGTGGCATATGAGCTAGAACTTCCTCAGGAAAGAAAAATTCACGACGTGTTCCATGTATCTAGCCTGAAGAAGACCCTTGGGCAACACATTGCTCCATCCACCGAATTGCCTCCTTTAGATGATGAAGGACTGCTGATACTGATTCCCGAACGGATCATTCAGACTAGAGAGAGGAAGCTCAGGAACAAGGTAATCAGGGAATACTTAGTTCAATGGAAGGAACTACCGCTAGAAGATGCCACCTGGGAAGGTGAATAGGTATTGCAGCATCCCAATTTGAAGTTGCTTGAGGACAAGCAATCTCGAGCGGGGAGGATTGTAATGTCCTCTTCCAATTAGGCCTTAAGGCCCCAAAATCGCTAACCTATGTGATTCCTGTGGGTTCGAGCGGTCACTGACAGCTAGGGAATCAGCTAAGAACTGATGCCATCCATAGAAGATCTAGGGCATCATCATTTGGTTGAGAAGGGCCACCGGGGCCAAAGGCCACCTTCGTGCATGCCATCCTAGCATTATTTAATAATGCATGCACTCTTTAAGTCTCCATCCACATGCATGCAAGTCAACGGCAAATTAGAAGATAAAGTGACCTAATTAGGTCAAAGATTAGGTTTTGCGCAGTTGAACTTTATAAATAGAGGATAAAGCGAAAGGAGACTTCACCTTGGGATTATGATTATTTTGGGAGCTCTTGGATAGCAGCACAGCATGCAGCACAACAGTTGGGGTTGGAGACAGAGTCTTCAGCTAACAAGATTTCGGCAGTGAAACATCTGTCCTAGTCTTATTCTGGGTAAGCCATACAGGTTCACCACTTGTTCTCTATTCATTCATCAGTTATCTAGTACGTGGTATAGATCGTTGCAGGGACACGTGTGCAGCCGTAAGAGGGGGTTTTTAGCCAGAAAGCCCTAATCAGCTGTTGGGCCTTCAGATCTTAGTTTCCTTCCGAAACTCAGGCACCATTCTCATCATCAGCTTCATACTCCGGTACCCAGTGATTATCAGATCCATCAGGGCTCATCTGAAGCAGTTATTAGCAGTTTCGAGGTTCCAGGGTGTGAGTAGCTGCCTCTCTGAAGCAATTCGCTACCCTCCCTAGAGGTCTCAGAACCTCCGCATGCATCAGGTATTCTCTCCGGCACTGAAAACCTATCGACCCGGCAAATTCGCAGTTCCATCGGACACCTCCTTCCCTGAGGGCGTCACCCTTTTCTGACTGGGGCGTCTTGTTGCTGGGGTTCACCTGGAGCAGAGGAGATCCACCTATTTCCGATCCAGTATCCGATGCTTGCATACTTTCTCCGAAGCAGTTCAGCCGGCTTATCAACGGTAAGCGTTCATTCTATCTCGCAAACCCTAACCCTAAATTTTTCCTATAAAATAGGGATTTTTGCTTGGCAGTTTGCATGCCCCGTTGTATCAGCATATTTGTATAGAAATAGAAAATATCGGGATTTGGGATATTACATGGAAGTGTTGTGCAATTAAGGATTTGCTATGTATGCTCATTGTGCCCAGCTGTAGTAGAAGTCTAGTCCCAGCAAGAAGTTAAAATGCTAACACCCTTATTTGCGATGAAAGTCTCCATCAATCCAAGCCTCTTCGTCAACCTCTAGAACTTTCCTTTAGCCAGGTGTTTAGTCAAAATGTTTGCACCCTGCAAATACAAAGGAACATAGTCTAGGTTCACTAAGCCCGTTGGAACTGTTATTATGCAAATGGTGCTTTTCCAGTCACAAGGGGGTTGTCCCTGTAAGGAATATATTGTAAGCTGATCTAAAAATATGCACATGTTATGAAGAAAACAACATACAAAACTCCCTCTTTAACTGTTCTAGAATAGTTAAGAGCAGGGTTAATTTCAAGCATTAAGTTCAAATGGTTGAGATCAGGTTTTAGAAGTGATGGAATCAAATCAGAAGAACTTGTCGCGAGTGGATGGAAAAAAAACCAATTAACTAGAATAAGCATAATTGGTTTAATCACTTATTACCCAAAAGGCTGTCTGCATTATAGTGGATGATAGGTGACAAGTTGCCAATGGTTGCTAGCAATGAAAGTATTGTAAGCATAATTCGTTTAATCACTTATTACCCTAAAGATTGTCGGTTGCTAGCAATGGCAGTAGTGGTTGATGGTGTGGAGGACGAGACTTAAGTGTTGTCTTGCTACTACAATCTTCCAAAGTGAATTCTCGACCCCTCTCTATGCTCTTTGATCTCACTATATAGTACCCCTTCCTTTTCCAAGACAAGTCGATAATAGATATGCTTGTTGCTTTTAGGAAGAAGTAACAAAAGACACAAACTAACTAGATGTGTATCATCTTTTTGGTGGAATCGCAAACCAGATTGAACCTTTTATTTGTGTGACATAGGGTCGATTATAGTATGTTGTCACCATAAACTCCAATCATACCTCATGTTGCCCCGATCACACATGCGATGTACAGAGCTAGAGCTAGTCCGTGTTTGAATCAACGATGTTGCATTAGTGTTTTAAGTGTGCATCCTGTCACCAATTTTGATATAACTTAAATATTTTAAAAATATTAATAAATGAATATTTATTAAAATTAAAAAATAAATAATTATTAAATGAATTAAATTTGTCATTTTGTTTATATATATATGAGGAAGCACGTTGATTTTCTTTGAGGTTTGTATTTTGTAAGGAAACAAATCATATTTATATATTTTTAAACGTTGGAAGCACAATGAGTTTGATTTTCTTTGAGGTATGTATTTTGTAAGGAAACCAATCATATTTAGATGTTTATATATTTCTCTCCCTGATTGTTGGACTTGGATTCTGTTGAAAGGCAAAAGGTGTTGGAAGAAAAGGCTTTCTCCTTTCTTCCTTCAGGTAACCCTGTAATTGCATTATATACTTAATTAGACATCAATCAGCTCAACGACTTCTCATGTTGCATCATCATTTGCACTTCTGCTCCTCAAATGCAGAAATCGACGGAAGTAACAAGATGCTGTCCATCACTATATCGAGATATGTGTGAAATGCTCTGTGTGAAGGTATAAGTGATCTGGGAAAGGTGTACTTGTTTAGTCTTCTGTCTGAAGGGCGTATGTTTATATATTTGTAAATGTTTCGAGGTATGTATTTTGTCAGGAAATCAATTATATTTATATTTGTAAATGTTTTAATATAATGAATCTTTTATTAAGATTTAAAAATGTTTAAAAATTAAACTTAAAATATATAAAATATCATTAGTTAACTGGGTATTACCTTTGAAATTGAAATTGAGTTAGTTTCTTGAAATTGATATATGTTTGGTTTTGGTTAAATCTTTTTTTTATACAAATAGATTTATGGAGAAATTATATTTATATTTGTAAATGTTTTAATATAATGAATCTTTTATTAAGATTAAAAAATGTTTAAAAATTAAACTTAAAATATATAAAATATCATTATCATTAGTTAACTATGGGTATTACCTTTGAAATTGAAATAGAGTGAGTTTCTTGAAATTGGTATATGTTTGGTTAAATCTTTGTTTTATATAAATAGATTTATGGAAAAATTATTAATTGCTATTTTTAAATATTAATATAATGAAGTGAATATTTATAATTATATTTTAAAAAATTAAGATTTAGATTTATATATTTTAATTAATTGACATATCTAATAATGAACTTCTAATTTAATTGGTTAGCTTGAGTGGTTGAAAGGTTGAATACCATCTTTATCTTCAAAATAAGGGTAAAAAAATTAATGAGTTTTTATTAAAAAATTATCAAATTAAATAAATTTATAAAAAATGTTGTTATTATTTTTAAACATTAATATAATGGAGTGAATATTTATTACTATATTTAAAAAACCAAGACTAAGATTTATATATTTTAATTAAGAGATTCAATAATGAACTTCTAATTTAATGGGTTAGCTTGAGTGGTTGAAAGGTTGAATACCATCTTAATGGCTTAGCTTGAGTGGTTGAATACCATCTTTATCTTCAAAATAAGGGTAAAAAATTTAATTAGTTTTTATTAAAAATTGTCAATTTAAATAAATTTATAAAAAATATTATCATTATTTTTAAATACTAATATAAGTAAGTGAATATTTATTATTATATTTTAATAAACTAAGGTTAAGATTTATATATTTTAATTAAGCATGAACTTCTAATTTAATGGGTTAGCATGAGTGGTTGAAAGGTTGTAAATTGTAAGAGGTTTTTGGGTTTAATTTAGGCACCACTTACCTTGAATATCATCTTCTCATCTTTTTGGCAAAAATAGTAATGAGTTTTTATTGAAAATTATCAAATTAAATAAAGTTATGATATTTCACCTAACTTTTAAGTTCTCAAAGTTATGATATTTTATTTAGCTTTGTTGTAGCTTTGCAATAAGTAGTCAAAAATATATTTCAATGAGCATGGATACCATATGGTATAATTTTTTTTTTAATTCTAATGGTTTTTATAGTGTTTTTAAAATTTTGTTTATTTATTTATTTGTAATGTATTTTAAATAACGAGAGTCGTCGTGAGGGGAAAGGGAGTGTGCGTGAGAGGTAAAAAGGGTAGGGAAATGGGCAAAGGTGTGAGTGTGGGTGAGGCGCAAGGGATTTGGGGAGTGGTGTTTTTTGGGTCAAATTTTGTAAGTAGTTTAAAAAAGTTATTTGTTTTTTAATATAATTTATTGTTTTTTAAATATTTATTTTTGTATTTTATTTTATTGGTTTTAAAAATTTTATTTTTGTATTTTTTATACTTTTATTTATTTATTTATTTATTCTTGTTTTTTTAAATGTATTTTATTATTATTTTTTTCAATTTTTTATTTATTTATTTTGTTTATAATTTTCTTTTTATAAATATTTATAAAAAAAATTAGAAAATATGGAGAGGGTGGAGTCATGGACACAGAGAAGAGACTATTTTTTAAGGTTATAGTTAAAAAAATGTTGTAATGTCAACACGATTTTTCAATTTAGAGATCGGTTTTATGATTTTTTTTTATCAATGATAGTAACTGTTAAGACTGCGCTTTCAAACGAGTTATAATTTTGGCCTACATAAAAAATGATTTGCTAATAGTAGCATTAGTAGGATGTTGTTCACAATAGTATGGTTTTTTAAGAAAATTGTTGAATTTTTAACCTTAGAAACAAAAAGTGTGCTAAAGCATCATTTTTTGGTTTGAAGGTTGATACACAAAAATGGATTTTTAGAGCTAGAGTTCTCATTGTGTATAGTAGTATTAATTTTTTATTCAATGATCAATTTTAAGGATGTTGTTCACAATAATATGGGTTTTTAAGGAAACTGTTGTATTTTTAACCTTGAAACAAAAGGTTGATACATTAAAATGGATTGTATGGATTTTTAAGGTTTAAGTTATCGTTGTGGTTATAGAATTCCCATTGTGTATCTTGTCAAGTTGTATAATGTGTTTATTCATAATGATTATTTTGTGGTTATATATTTACAATTTGTTTGGTTATACATATAAAGATAATTAAAAAAATTAATATATATATTAAAAAAATATTATATTATTTCTCTACAACAACATAATAAGTTACCAAACCTCTTTTTAAAATATTGAAATTATTTCAATTAAATAAATATTTTAAAATTAAAAACTGTCTTAAATACAAACACTTTTATTAATTAATAAAAATAAAAATATAAACACTTATAGTAATTAATAAAAATATAAAAAGTATAAACACTTATATTAATTAATGAAAATATAAACACTTATTAATTAATAAAAATTTAAAATTAGCATAATTCTTATATATTTTTAATATTAAATTGTAAATAAATTAAATACCATACAAATATTACAATGTCACATTTAATAGATAATTGTACAATTAGTCTAACCTCATTGTTTATTTTATTTTAAAGCATAACATGTCATATTTAATCATTGTAAATATATCTACAAATAAAATCCAAATATGATGCAGGGTTTTTCCGAAAATTTCAGTAGTCATTTTTAAGTTGATGTTTCGTTCGACTACTTGTCCACTCCACTACTTATCCTGATGATGGTTTTTGATTCGGAATCGAAACGTCGACTTAAAAATGACTACTGTGGATTTCTGGAAAACACCTACATCAACCTAACTCATCGTAGAAACTTACAAATTGAAAAAATCCAAATAACAAACTTTCTTATATAGTCTTAAATGCACATCAATTTTTAACCAATATAGAAAAAAAAATTGTAATACAACAAACGCAAAAGACAAAATTTGTAAATACACAAACATATAAACAATTTCAAAACTTTCACTACCCCGAAATAGTAAATTACTAAAATTATATATAT
>LPNX010998588.1:692156-716358 GCA_001517045.1 Pseudotsuga menziesii | reverse complement strand
GACTTTGAAAACATTGTAGTTTTCTCAATGAAAATTGTAAAGAATGTTGATTATAGTATTAAATTGGCTAAAATTATTTTTATTCATTTTAAATTTATTTAAAAAGTGAATATCAATCTAATCAAATTTATTAATATGTGAATATTTTTGAAAAATTAAAAAATATCTAAATACCAAACCTTTTTTATATAAATATTTTATTATTTTTTTAATATATGAAATATTTTTTATTTCTTTATAGGAATCTATTATATTTTTGTCTTTGATATTTGATAATTGTCTATTTATTGTATTTTGACTTAAGGTTGAAATTGATATATTTTAATTTAAGATGAATCTATCCATGTTTATTTATTTATCCATGATAGCTGCAATGAATCCACTAGGGGGAAGTTTGATGGATGAGAAGCCACGAGAATGTGGTCACATATGTTGAGAGACATCTTGATGCCTTGGGACTTAAAGAAAATAATTATTCACTTGTTTAGCCTAAAGTTTTAGTTACCATCCATCCTAAGTTACAATTAGCCGTAAGTGTATTGACAAAAACATTACTATTTGTCTACTAGCAAATAGCTATTGTCTATCACCTATTTATATACCTATAAATTTAAGCCTAAAATAATGGCTAAATATAGTTGTTATGGCACAATATGCCTAAATTATCATTACAAATTATTTAGATAAATAATTTGTTATCAAATCATAATATTTATCCAATGAATTAAAGGATATGCTAACATCTCTTAAATAATTATACATTTATATGTATATTTAAGGGAGCAATTATAAATATATAATAAGCGAGTCAATCAAAAAAATGTTTTTGAGGATGTATGACTTTTGACCTTAATATATTACCTTTTTTAGGCCTTGATATATATAGATAGATTATGTGTTAATATGTGCTTCACCAGCCTATATGATTGGTATGGTTGGGACCATACAATTTATCAAGCCTTTATATTGTAACTTAGCGGATTAACTATGAAATCATACATAACATGTAATTCTTTAAACATTCATTCATTCATTGATTGGTAATATTGCGACATACCCAAAGGAGCCAGAGTAAAGTGAGCACCTCTTCCACAAATATGTGGGTGAAGTGAAATCCACTACATTTCATTGCTGATAGTAGGATTGATCCAATGGATATCAATGGCCATTCACCTACCTATTCACTATATATATTTTAAAGAAGCAACTGTAAGCAATACAAAGTAAGAAAACACTCAACAGTCACATAAGCATTCAATCACTGAACATAAGAAATAACGTGGAAACCCATGTGGAAAAAACCATCAAGGTGCTCTTCATCTGGCATGAGAAATATAGGTAGCACCTTGCAGTCTGCAACTTACAGACTATTCATAAGATATGTCTTTTCTCAACTCTTCATGCTCTCATGCTCTCTGTTTTATTCTTCTATCTACTCTTACTGATTCGCACACAACCTGGATCGACTCTTATACTTTACTATATGCGCACCCAGCTGCAGATTACTCCTACTAGAAAGTCTGTGCACTCAGTTGCAAATCCATGGCTCAACCGCCTTCTACTTCTACAAGACTCCTCTTCTGAGTCAACAATGAACTAACAACTTCCTCTAGCTAACTCTTCAAGATAATAAACAATATTGAAGCTCACTAGATCTAACTCTTATAGAGAGCGTGTTCCTCCTATTTATAGTATTTACAAGACTGCGCAGGGTCAACTGAGTACAACTCAATTATTACAGACATACGGTAGTTACAAAATATTTTCTATTACATTAATGTCAGGCCATACTTGGCCTCAAAAGTCCCGCATTACATTAACCATATCCATAACTAGCCATGGAAACATCTTTCATCCTATCTCCACAGGTCATAACTAGCCACAAAACTTGTCCTTTAGCCTTCCACTGGTTCGTCCTTCTGTAATGTTCCTTGACTTTTGCTTGTCCAACCTTTACTCTTCTGCCTGCCTCTTCCACCGACTTGGATCTGTCTTTCATTGTTGCACCGATCCTCATCATAACTTCTTCTTCTTTGTGCTCGTGCTTCTTCCTTGTGCACTTTTCTTGGCCCAACAAGCCCCTAACACTCACATGTGGCTCGTCCCGAGCCACTAAGAAAAAATGATGCCTCTGCAAAATTTAGTGTTCTGCAAAACTCATGCCTCTGGCACAGGTTCTGCCATAGGACCTGTAGCTAGGGTTTTAGCCCTAGCTTGTACGAATGAGTACCTACTAAGGACAATGGATTCCTCAGTAGCAGTTCAAATGATATATGAATTAAAAGTGCTAAACAGAAATAAAAGCTAATCTAAACATTCATGAAGCAAAAACAGTAGAAAGTAAATAACATAAAGCAAAAACAGTAAATAGTAAATAATGATCTTTATTGATGTTACCTCCAATGTGTAGGTTGGTGAAGTCCGTTGCGTTGGTCCAATGTCGGTGGCTCCGAGCTTCAAGCTGCTTCTTCTCTTTCTCCAATGGTGGAAATGGGCCAAAAGGGGGCTCTTACGGTGAAAGTAGCTTCAATGGTGAGCTATGATTTCACGAGCAATTTTGGCAGAGGCAGGATACTTGTGATTGTGGATATTGAATAAGGGGTCTCCATCACTTATTTATAGTTGGAAACCATGCAGTTTTTAGGGTTAGGGTTTCTTCCTCATTTTCCTCATTATTTTATATTTTTATTCCTTTTTTGCTTTTTTGGAGGAATTTTGGATATTTTTAGAGAAAAAGAGGGTTTTATGGCCTTTTGGAGGCACTTTAAGCCTTTTGGAGGCTTTTTGCATGGTTTTATGGGTTTTTGATGGAAATATGGTGGGAAAATGGAAAAATGAACCATGTAATGGGGTAGATGAGGTAGTGAACCCTTTTTGGGTGATAACAGATTGCCCCCTGATGTACGAGGGCAGGAGCTCATCGTATGGCCGATGGACATCATAAGTCATATTTGGTTTTCCTGGGGTGTGGAGAAGAGAAAGAACCAGCTGAAGTCCAGAATACCGATCTCGAACCACCTGCAAGGACTGAAAAGTACATAACCTCAATAATGGATGAGGAATCATCTGACCATCTGAACGAGGCGGGCATTCCCATGCTCGTATCAGGATATAGCATAGTAATAACAATGAGGTCCAAAATATGGGGGACCTTAACATATACATGTCCTCAAACACTGAATGAGGAAGAATCTCAATAGATGGATGAGGCGGGAATTCCCATGCTCGTATCAAGATACATAAAAATCACTTGTGAGGCCCAAAATGAAGGACCTGTAGTAGATAATCACTGTGCATATCATGAGGGTCCGGAAGGGACAAAAATTTGGAACATACTGCTGAGCTGACCATGTCTGAGCTTAAAAACTGATACACTGGAATGGCAGCAATGCTACTGAATGTGGTTCTGAAGGAACTGATGCGCTGCTGGATCAGAGTGACAAGGGTCACACTCGTAATGGTACACTAATCTGGAACTGAACTGGGTACTCAAAGAAGCATAGAACTGAATGGCTGCCGAATACAATTGCCAACGCAGCCCGGACATCCATGGGAACATATAACTGGGCGTTCCGAAGTGACTCACCAATGTGCTAGAGTCGGGGGAAATCCGGGGTCTTCGACACAGAATGGAAAGGATATACATCCTGCGCAATTCTCAACGACGCGAATAAGGTACTGAAGTCGAGCATGTGAGAAACAACGATTCGGAGAGGCAATGATGAGTCCTCCCAAAATGGTCCATAGGCACTCATCACAGATGGTGATGGGTCCAAGGCGCAGGGGCCTCTAGGTCTATCCTCTGGAATAGAGGGGTTGTCGTCGACAGAGGGAGACCTGCAACTATCAAGGAAATGATGTTTCCTTGATAGGAGCGCGAGGTGAAAAACCGAAATGTGATAGTACTGATGGCAGGGTTGATAAACTGGGGTAAATAACTAGGCAAGTAGAGTGGGTGGACTCAAACTTCTTTTGTTCAGAGTATGATGGCGGGGATGATCGGGCAGCACATGAAACTGATTGGTGGTAAAGGTATCATAGTTGTATGGGATCTGGGAAGTTCACTGGGCTGAGGGAGACTCAAGCTGTGGTAACATGGTAGGAGACTGCAGAATACTCTGAACAAAGGCGACCTGATTGGAGGTGCAGCCGAGAGGATTGATCATAGCGCCAAGAGGCACGGGGGGATTTCTTCATGAGTTAGTGAACTAGAAGAAGTGTGGATATAAAGGGGTACTGTCATGTGGATTTTACGAGCCCATGACAGTTCATGCTCATGGTTGCTTTCAATTTTAAGGAGTCTGAAAGCAAATAAGAAGACTCTGAAGAAATGGAATAATACTGTCGTGTGGATTTTACGAGCCCACGACAGTACATGCTCGTGGTTGCTTTCAATTTTAAGGAGTCTGAAAGCAAATAAGAAGACTCTGAAATGATGAAATGTTACTGTCGTGTGGATTTTACGAGCCCATGACAGTTCATGCTCGTAGTTGCTTTCAATTTTAAGGAGTCTGAAAGAAAATAAGAAGACTCTGAATTGAGGGAATGGTCAGGCAAGGAGGAAGTGTTGGATGAAGGAACATGTATGATGACCAGACCTGAGGTTAAGGGGGAACACTGATGGGCCTCCTTGCAGGGTGGATGAATGGTGTCAAAATAACGAGACATTTGCAGTATGACAGGAGTGGATGGCTCATGTAAAATAATTGGATGACGACTGATGTGGTGCGCAAATCAATGCGGCAAGGTGTAGGGACGCACTGTTGTAATTGTATCAAGTGAGAGCGAGAAATGATCTCAAGCATCGTCACGAGCTCAGAAAAATGAATTCGGTGATATAAAAGGTGTTAAAAACGGAGAGCGGCCCAAGTGGCACGCAAACCGAGGCTACTATTGGTGTCTAAAAAATGGGTAAAAAATGATGTAGTTAAAATGATGCAACGAGGTGACCATTGGGACGATCTCGTCGTGCCGATTCCAATGGTAGAAATAGTTCAGAAAACGGACTCCGTATGGGTCCAGAATGGTCAAAACAAGAACAAAGTTGATGGACTATAAATAGTGAGTGGGCCCAACATGACACGTTATTTGTACTATTTGAGGTTGATTTGCGATCGGAGTGAACTAGAGCTGACGTGTGATTTTTTGGACGATCCGACCGGCGATTCGATATTCGGGAGAGCCAGGTATTCCGTTAAACTTACACCTGTTTTGTTTTTTGGGTTGGGAGAGTTGGTGGGCCCCCAGGGGAGGATGTTGTACGGTCCATAGGGGTGGACTGCGGGTTTAGTGGTCAAAAACGCGGTCTCCGACTGCGAGTTTTGACAAGGACAGCCATGGTCAGAGACCGCGACTGTTGGGCTTGACAGCCGCGGTCTGGACCGCAACTGTTGGGCTTGACAGCCGCGGTCTGGACCGCGACTGTTGGGCTTGACAGCCGCGGTCTGGACCGTGACTGTTGGGCTTGATAGCTGCGGTCTAGACCGCGACTGTTGGGCTTGACAGTTGCGGTCTGGACCGCGACTGTCGGGCTTGACATCCGCGGTCTGGACTGCGGCTGTTCTGGGTTATGGATGGGTGGGGCAGGTCTGTTATTTGGACATGAGCCTAATGAGACATCTTTGTGTGATTTGCAGGATGCCACGGGTGATATGGCGGGAGAGGGAGATGCCAGAGGACCTAGTGACTGCCATCCGAGAGGACCGTCGGGTGTGGTCCATGCTGGGGCTCTTCGGACTGCTGAAGTTCGCTGAGATCCCGATGATACGGTCAGCAGGGTTACTGCTGAACCGCTTGATTGATTTCTGGGAGCTCGAGACACAGGCGTTTCGGGTGCAGGGAGAGAGGGTGGACCTCTCCCTGATTGATGTTTATTTCTTGACGGGGTTACCCTGCCTGGGGAGGGTAGCGGATACCCAGCCGCGGGTCTCTGCGGATCTGGATATAGATGACTTGGCAGTGCGGTTCTGCAGGGCAGACGCGAGGGTGCATAGGAATGCATTCTGGATTCAGGACTTACGGGAGCCAGCAGTACGTGCGATGGCAGCCTGTATGGTATGGATTTTGGGGTCCCAGTCACCTGAGAAGGTGTCTGGGGGTCAGATGCAGATTGTAGAGAGAGTATTGGCTGGGACTTACTTTGCGTGGGGCCAGATGTTCCTGACCTGCGTGCAGCGACAGCTGACCGCAGCGAAGGAAGCTGGCAAGGGATTCTGTTTTGGTTCCTTTCTGGTTGCATTCTTCATGGAGAGGGTCCCCACACTGTGGCCGCGGGTGCCGGTCAGAGAAGGAGGCTTGAGGGAGCCTCGGATGATACGGTGGGGAGAGATGATGCGTCGTCATGGCGGCGGGGACGTTGGGAGGTATTTTACTCGGGAGCTGTATATGCAGTGGCTCTAGCTACCACTGGCGTTGGAGGATTATCCCTACAGAGACATGGACTTCACAGGGGATCCAGATGCGCCACGGCCACCAGGACAGGCATGGGGTCCAGATGGTATGTATGATTTAATTGTATTGTCCAGTTTTTATGTTATATATGATATATGGTTGATATATGGTGACTAACAACTGGGTGTTTGCAGATGTGGGTCTGAGGCCGCCGCCAGATCATGTGCCCCGTAGAGGGGTTGTGGCCATTCCAGCTTTTCCTGGGCGGGGGGCGGGTCGTCGCCCAGACCCTGAGGGGACACTGCAAGCCTTACGGGTGCTGTTAGATCGGCTACTGGAGGGAGTGACTGAGCGGGGGTGGCGAGACTTAGATCCTGCTATGATCCAGGATTGCTTGGAGGCACCGCGCGACTTTAGAGCGATTGCGAACCATGTAGCTCTATTGGCGGACCGGGCATGGGCTCAGGGGCCCAGGCGAGATGAGGACTCGCCGGTGGAGGAGCAGGGGGAGGAGTCCGAGGCTACTGACATGGATAGTGATCCAGGGTATGATTCCCATTAGGGAGAGCAGGGGACTCTCCCCGATTTTTTCTTTGTAGTTACGACTTGTAGTATATGAGGCTTGATGGATGTATATGCATTTTTTGTATAGCTGAGTACATGGGTACTCAGGACATGTATAGTCTTGTAACATGTATTTTTTGGATATGTATATATTTATGCACGTGGATGCACTTTTATGATGTTCTATCCTTGGTACGCACGTGGATGCGCTTTATGATGTTTTGATATGTTTGTTTTGCACGTGGATGCAAGTAGTCTAGGATGCTAGGCACGTGGATGCCCCTTGTGTATTTTAATTTGATGTGACATGATCTATGTATGTTTAGGAACGTGGATGCCCCTATGGATGCAAATGTTGATGCAATGCAGTCTTTTTTGGTTTTTTATATGGTTGGATGAGATGCTATGATGCATGATGTTATATGGTGTGATTGATATGCCAATCTAGGATGTTATTGGCCATTTGATCTGCGACACTATTTTGAGCTCTAGGGACATGCGTGAATGTGATGGATTCAAACTGTCAGTTAAGTTGTTTTGTACGCAGGAATTTTCTAAAGAGGCAAGGATCGCGCACCTGGTAGCAGTTGTTGAGTTGGGAGACAAGTAGCTGGGAGTCTAAGAACACCTGAAGGTGACGTATGCCCATCTGGAGGGCAGCAGTCAGGAGACCGGTCACAGCATCATACTCTGCCTGGTTATTGGTAGCAGTGCCTATACATGTTCCGTCAAGGTGAATCAGTTCGTTGGAAGGGGAATACAAGACCCATGCGGCAGAAGCCAGATTGGGAGACCAGCGGCTTGCCCCATCAGCGTAGCCAATGTAACGAGGTGGAAGATGGTCCATCTGTGGGCATGCAAAGACGATGAATGTGAGATTATGGTAAAAAATGTAAAAAACAAAAAGGAGAGAAAACTGTACAATGCGGACCAATGAGGTTGCGGCTTCAGTTATGGGTAAAAACGTTTAAGGTACAACCCATTACGGGGGTTGCATAAAGGTTGGCCTTTAGAGTTAGCTAACACGTATGCCCCCTTGCCGAGGCAAGTCTGCACAATGTAAGGGCCTTGCCACATGGATTCGAACTTTCCTTTACCTTTTTTGTCGTTGGCTTGGTCATAGGTGAGGACGAGGTCCCCCTCGTGGAAAGTTCGGGGGTGAACATGTTTGTCATAATTGGCTTGGGAGCAGATTTTGGCAGCCTCGATGTTCTGGAGGGTGGCGCAACGATTTTCATCGGCCTGTTCGAGGGATAACAGATGGTGCTCAAGGGGGGAGGTATCGGGTAGAAGCTCAATGGCGATGTGTAAGGCAGGTATCTGACACTCAATGGGGAGGATAGACTCTACACCGTGAACTAAATGAAACGGGGTAAAACCGGTGGCGGTTTTGGTGGAGGTGCGGTAAGCCCATAAGGCAGGGAATAGCATATGGTGCCAATTGGATTTATGCCGATCAACAGTACGTTGGAGTATGGTTTTGAGGATTTTGTTAACAGCTTCGACTTGACCATTCCCTTGAGGCTAGTAAGCTGAGGAGAACTGGTGTTGAAATTTGAGGAAGGTGGATAATTCACGCCAAACGGAATCTTCAAAGTGTGATCCATGGTCTGAGACTAACTATTTAGGGACCCCGAATCGAGTGATGACATGGTTGAAAAAGAAACGGGCAGCAGTCTCAGCGGTGCAGTTGAAGGTGGGCATGGCTTCCGCCCATTTGGTGAAGTAATCGACGGCGACAACGATGTACTTATGGCCGTTCGCAGATGTGGGTCTACACTCCATGAAGTCGATGGCCCACTTACAAAAGGGACCAACTGTGACGACTGGGTGTAACGGAGCAGGTGGTGTCCGGGCTTTGGGGGCAAAAAGTTGGCAGTTGTGGCAATGCTTGACCGCAGTGATGCAGTCAGTGAAAAGTGTAGGCCAGAAGTATCCGGCGCGGACAACTTTTTGGGCAGTGGCCATCCCTGAGAAATGGCCTCCGCAGGCACCGCTATGACAATCATTAAGGACCTGTTCAGCTTCCTCGTGTGTAACGAAACGGCGAAGAATCGTGTCGATTCCTCGCCGGTAAAGGACATCTCCGATGAGGAGGTAGCGAGAGGCTTGATGACGGATACAACGACGTCCATTACGAGTGACGGTGGGTCGGAACTTTTGCATGCGCAGGTATAACAAGATATCACCATACCACAGGTCTTCGGACGAGATGGTGAACAAGTGATTATCGGGTAACTCCTCGGAGATAAGTGGGGCCGGGATGAAGGAGGGGAGATCAGTGATGAGTTGGGAAAGCGCAAGAGCTTTAGTGCTCTTAGGTGTTCAGAATGTGAGGTCATATTCCTGGAGGATAATGACCCATTTAGCCACACGACCTTTCAGGAGACGCCGGTTTAAGAGATATACCATGGGGTTTGAATCAGCGATGACTGTGGTATGACTAAGTAAAATGTAGTGTCTCAATTTTTGGACGGAAAATACCATGGCTAAGGCTAGTCTCTCCTCATATGGGTAACGTAGGGGTGGGCCAGACAAGGTCTGGCTGACGTAGTAAATGACATGCTCTTGGTGTGAGGTGTCTTCTTGAATCAAGACTCCGGACACAACATGTTCAGATGCCGAGACGTAGAGGATGAAATCTTTAGAGAAATCTGGAGGGGAGATCGAGGGGGCTTGTGTGAGAGCTTTCTTGAGGTCTTCGAATGCAGCTTCTGCGTGCGCGTCCCAGACAAAGGGTATGTGGGTACGGAGCAGGTGCAAGAAACCGTGGATGGTTGTGGCGTAATCAGGAATGAAGCGTCGAAGAAAATTGGATCGCCCTTGCAGACTTTGGAGTTGTCGTAGCGTTCGAGGAGAAGGAAGGTCTAAGATGGCTTGGACTTTCAGGGGATCAACAGTAATTCCTTTCTGGGAAATGATGAAACCTAACAATCGGCCTGCCGGAACGCAAAAGACACACTTGTGTGGGTTCAAGCGGACATGATATTTGTGACAACGCAGAAAAACTTGCCGAAGGTCATCAAGGTGGTCTGATCGTTGTCGGGAACGAGCTGTAAGGTCATCAAGTAGACGAGCAGGATATGGACCAAATCATGAAAACAATAGGTCATGGCCCGCTGGAATGTGGCACCAGCATTTTTTAGGCCGAAAGGCATGACGCGATAGGCAAAAGTGCCCCATGGGGTAGTAAAAGCGGTTTTGTACTGGTCTTCCTTTCGGATTTGGATCTGATTGTATCCGGAAAAACCATCCATGAACGAGAGGACTTCATGCCCCGCACACACATCAATGAGCTGGTCAATGAATGGCGTGGGGAAATTGTCTTTGGGACAGGCACGGTTTAAGTCTCGGAAGTCACTGCATACTCTAATGGTGCCTTGTTTCTTGTTGACAGGAACAGGGTTTGAAACCCAAGTGGTATAGGCAATAGGATAAATGAATCCTGCCGTGCGAAGCTTCTCAATCTCTATTTCGATAGCTGTGAGTTTTGAGGGATGAATGGGACGCTGTTTCTGACGAACGGGGGGTACATCAGGCCATGTGTCAATATGGTGTTCTATAATGGCAGGGTCAAGACCAGGAATTTCGGTATAGGACCAGGCAAAGACATCACGAAATTCTTTGAATAGTGTTTTGTATTCCTCAACCTCTTGCGCAGTGCAAGATGCTCCTAAAGCAATGAGTTCGGGGGTGCCGCTGGGGGCAGCGATATCAATTTTGATGACAGGTGAGATGTTGGCCATGTTACCCTCTTCGAAGGCGTCAGGAGCAGGAATAGGGTCTTTGAACCAGTCGACCTTGGGGGGAAGGAAGTCTTTGGACTCGACTGCAAATTGGGTAGCAGTGTTAGAGGAAGATTCATCTAGGAGGAAGTAGGAACGATGGTGCATGTCATCCCAAGGATAATCCGGGACAGTGAGAGCTTCGAGAATTTCCTCATCCGTACGGAATGTTTGGGTCGTCAAATCGATTGACGGGGGTGTAGGGACGGAAGAGATCATATATATGGTATTAATCTCTTCGAAAGAGGGAGAGTCCAGAGGGTGGATTTCCACAATGGTGGGTGATGGCTTTGCAAGATCTAAATGGTTCATCTCAAAAAGAACGGGATTGACCTTTCCGGAAGGGGGAGAGACCGGGAAATGGATTTCCTTAATGGTGAGGCAGGCCATGTCGAGATCCAGATTGTTTATCTCAAAGAGAGTGGTATTTACCTCTTCGGAAGGGGAAGACATCGGGGAATGGATTTCCTCAATAATGAGTGGTGTCGTCTCAAGTTCCGGATTGTTCATATCAAAGAGAGCTAGCCTGTACTCGGGGAGATCGGGACAGTGATGGGAGTAATTCCCATAAACATCGCATAAGGAACAGGAGTGGTTAGTGCGCAGGGATTTTTCGCGAGGCATAGGGGTTGGATCTAGATGGACAACCGGGATGGTGGGGTCGTCGTCGAGCATTCACATGTACTCCTTTAATGCTGGTAATTGAGGACATAGGTGAGTCGGATGGCCCAACTCATCGCATAGTGCGCATTTGGGAGGAGCACGAAACACAGGGGGGTTTTTTACTGTCTTAGTGGGTGGGACAGCGGTGTAAGGTTGGGGGCCTCTGCCCCCAGTGGGTTTGGGAAGAAGAGGGGAGGGTTTCGCGGAGGATGACGGGGTAGCAACACTGGGAGGTGGTTGATTAGTAGTGACAATGGGTTGCACTGGTTGCAGGACGACATCTGGTGTCGGGGGACTAATGGGAGGCGAAAGATACCAAACGGGTAATCCTAAGGTTAAACCAGGGAGGTTGAGGGTAGCCATGACCGGGGCGCTAGCCACTCCTGACGGAGGGAAGAGGAAAGGAATGGTATGAATGGGTGTAGCACCAATGTGACTAGGTACCAAAGGGGGTTTAGGCAACAAAGGTGTTTGATTAGTAGGAGTCCGCGTGATGTGGGACAGGGTACATAGATCGGATACTTCGGTGGTAGGAGACGGGGGTGGAATAGATGGGAAAGTCGAGGTCATTGGCGCATCTGAGTAAACTCTGGGACCCACTGAAGACACGAATGAGGTGGTGGCATCCGGAATAGTTTTTTCAACCATGGGGAGTATGGGCCCTATAGAAGAAAGGACTGTGTTGGTGGCACCCGAGATATGTTGTTCCACCATGGGGAGAACATTTTCGGGCGCCACGGGGGCATTGGGATCGTGGTAAGTAAGTTGGTCAACCGTAACTACGCGTCCCTCATGGGGGAACATCATGATACGAAAAACGGTAGAAGCAACTGCCCGCATGGCATACATGTAACTGCGGCCAAGTAAAAGGTTATAATCAAGCTGGGCATTGATAACCTCGATGTTGATTAGGACGGTTTTGCCAACCAGCTGGAGGGGGACATTGGTCAATAGGCCTTGTGGTTGAGCTGAACGACCGTCATAGGCTCGCAACGCAGTAGAGGACTGCTGGAGAGGGGGGGATCCCATTTTTTGCCAGATGGAGATGGGCATGACACATGTAGAGGCACCTTCATCAATAATGCATCGATGGACGACAAAATTCCGAATGGAGACATAAACTTGGAATGATAAATTGGAAGGCAGGTGGGGTTCAGATTGGTCCAAATCAAATGCCATTAACTGTGAATCATTTGGATCGATAGCTCCAATGGCTGAGAGTAAAGTCTTACGCTGCGAAGGGCAGTTTTTCAAGACTTCTAACGCAGACATGGCTGCGGGGGATTGGGCTAGATCATCGACAATGTTGTAGTTAGACGCAGCCCGCGCATTGGGGTTGTTGTTGATACGGCAAAGTGGGAAACGGGCTGGTTTGGGAGCTCCATCTAGTGGAGGTGGAGGTATACGTAACGCTTGATCAGTGGGATGAGCATTAGCGGGGTTATTGGCAGGAGGGGCTTCCGGGGTGGAGCCATATTGGTTACGCCGAGTTTGGAGGTTGACCTCATCGGAGGACATCATCAACAGATGGTGGGTACCTGAGTCAAATATGGGTTGATCAGGAGCCGCGTAGGTGATTTGTTGGATGGGCACATTAGCTGGAGGTGGAGCCAATGGTTCAGTGTTCACTAAGCCTTGGTTTGGTAAGGGGTTTTGTAGCACCAAAGGTGGCTGCTGAGGTTGTGGGGGGTTGGGTGGTGCTTGAGGAGCCGCCTGTCCTTGGCGTAGTCTATCAGCAGCCAAAAGTTGTTGGACTCGCTCCATAAGGGGACAAAAATGTGTGTAGTGGCCATAGACCCCGCAAACAGAACAAGGGTAGTTCGTTCGCAAATTAGGGTTTTTAGCCTACTTGGGCAGGCGATCAAGGTTTTGGTTGGTAGGTGCCGCATTATTATTAGCGGGGGGATTATGGTGTTGACCAGCTTGCTCGGTCTGTTGGTTGTTCCCACGATTGCGGCCTCTGCTGCGGTTTTGTTGGCCCTGGTTGCGTTGGTTGTTCTGGTTTAGCGGCGGGTTTTCTTGGGCGTAAACCTGCCCTTGGGTAGTAGGTGGATTCTGAGTTTGCGCAGGTGCGGGAGTAGGCTGTGGTGGATAATATGGAGGTGGAGGCTGCACTGGTGCAGCTACTTGAGGGGGTTGTTGGTAGTGCTGTGGGGCGGGTTGTGGGTTTGCCGCAGGGGCTGGCTGTGGCTGATAATAATGAGGTTGGGCTTGTGGTGGCGCAAGAGCTGGTGTAGCCTGCTGATGATAGTAGGGCTGAGGTGCGACCGGGGGGGGGGGGGGTAAGCGGGAGTCATATTACCGAAACACTGAGGTGGACATGAGGGTCCATGGGAATGGTGTTGATGTGGCATTTGAGCATACGAGTTGGTTGCTCCGGACTATGATATAGTCCGTGAAGGTTCAAGGCCAAGGGTAGGACGGGCTATGGAAAATGGTTGAGGCTGCGAAGAGAGACAGCCAATGATGCCATCGGCAGCGTGGGATGCCCCTGACGCATCGTGCTGGGAGGGATCACCGTGAGGGGCGTCAGGTATGATGGTATAAAGATAACCCGACTGGGCGTAAATGAGATCGAACTGCTGGGATTTAAGGATAGCCTCTTCCTCCGACTGGGGTCTTTCAGCTGCCACATCCTTAGCAATGAGCGGAAGGAGGGATTTGAGGAACCAATCTAGGAAGATCCGGTCATCTAAATTGATTTTGCATAGGCTACGGCATCGCCACCATTCGTGAATGTGGTCTGTGATATGGGTAGCCGTGTTCTTCCGGCAAGATAGGAGGATCTCAATGCCTGCGTCATAGCGGACAGGTAACTGGAAGAACTGTAGGAAGGTCAAGGCCAGGGATGTAAAGGTGGCATGGGTTCCATGGTGCAACTCGATATACCATTTGGCAGCAGAGCCAGTGAAAGTGCGCTGTAATAAACGGAGGCTAATGGAGTCATCTACTATGGACTTGGAGGAACACCATAGATGGAAGGACATGATATGGTTCTGTGGGTCTTCACCTTCCTTACCCTCGAACTTAGGGATGTCCGAGGGGAGCTTGGTGGGCATGTGAGGCCACGCAGGGGTGTGCCGGATGGGGTCGTTGGTTAATCTGGCTAGGTCAGGTAGATTGAGGCTAGCCATGTATGGCAAACTCGACGAAGGGTGTGACACGGTTGTGGGTTGGATCAAGTTGGGGCCGATGCCCCCAAGTGGGGGGGTCATGTGAGGGAGGTTTCCCCCAAGTGGGGGAACTATGGTGGTATAGGACGGACCTACACCCCCAGGGGTGGTATGAGTCACTAATGGAGTGGGGACCGGTATTCCCATTGCGGGAATCGGTACTGTGAGGGGGACAGTAGAGGGGGCCCCCATGGAGGGCATGCCCAAAGTAGGTGAAGTACTGGGTGTCGTGGTGGATGTGCCACCAACGGTCCCTCCCATTAAGGGAGTGGGATTCACGCCGGCCATGGGGCTAGTAGGGGCGGTGTAAAGGGTGTTCTCGGATTCAAGCTCCGAGTCTGATGTAAAATAAGGGGCGTCAGAATCGGGTGACGGAGTCCTATGCCGCTGATGAGTGGAGTCAAGTGATAAGGCTCGAGATCTACGGTGAGTGGTATCAAGTGATCCGTGTTGTGGGGGCTCGCCTCTGAGGCGTCGAGAATGTCTCGGGGAAGCAATGGTGATAAAATAAAGTCAAATTTGTGTGGGTTGAGGTCACTGCAAAACAGCTCAAAAAACTCTAATGCAACCGAGTGTGCAGAAGGAGAGCTCAACAAATGGGGCGCTCAGGCCAACAACAACTCAAAACACCCACTGTAACTGCGTGCTACAATAGGCGGAGTATAATAGAAATGGTCAGAATACCAAAAAAGGAGGTTGCCTAAAAAAAAAAAAAACGGTGGACTCACTAGACCAAAAGGAGGTAAGGGAGCATGCAAACACCTAACTAGTGGTATTATGACTCAACTAGACATATCCTCTGCAAGGTGATGAAATCCAAGTCAGACAATATGAAGAGGAAAGTCAAGTGGCTAAAGAACCCCCCTACCGGGAGGGACACCGGGTACTCAAACCTAGAAGTATGGCAACTAAGATACCCCGTTCATGACACGTCCAAAAAGGTAAATCTGCCGCTTGGTCCTTTAACCGCAATATTCCCTATACAGGGATATTCCAAGAACTGCGAAAGGTATCCCTTCAGTTACTGAATGGAGTTCGGTATTCCACTCAGACCTCCGGAACCAATCTCACGACTTCAACCCTCCTAAGGGAGAGGCCTTCTGATAATCTGGTTGTGACCGTGTCAAAAAATACTAGGGGATTTTGGTTCCCTAAAGGACAACAACTATGTCTCAAGTGTAAATAACCAAGGGGCGTTATTGGAAGCCTATCCCCTTGATCCTACCTAACTACAAAAATTCTTTTGTGTTCCCCAAGTGGGGTTAGAATGTTGGTTGAGTTAAGTAGTTTTTTAAGTCTCACTTGATTTAGGTGATAGATTGTGTGCTGGTGGGGTTATGAACCCAGAAGAGAAGTGTCGGGGCAACTTCTGAAATAACAATATAATTGAATGAAAAATTTTATACCATGCAAAATTTATCTGAATAAACAATGCTGAAATAATTCGGAATAAACAATGCTAAAATTTTTGTAAACAATTCTGTAAACATGGGACAGAAAGGCTGGAGGGCTGCAGGTGGGACAGATGGCCATGCTAGTGCAGGAAATATGGTAGCAAAGTGACTGGGTTCCAGCGCGGCAACGAGTGCAAAAATCAAATCGTGGATCGCGGGTATGGGGTGAAATCACGCGGTCGGACCGCGGGTTTGAAGGCAAAAGTCACGCGCAGGTCGCAGGTTTTTGGCTAACAGCGGCGTTCGGACCACGAGTTTGAAGGCAACAGTCGCGGTCGGGACGCAGGTTTTTAGCTAACAGCGGCGGTCGGACCGCGAGTTTGAAGGCGATAGTCACGGTCAGGACGCAGGTTTTTAGCTAACATCGGCGGTCAGACCGTGGGTTTGAAGGCAATAGTCACGGTCGGGACGCAGGTTTTTAGCTAACAGCGGCGGTCGGACCGCGGGTTTGAAGGCAACAGTCACGGTTGGGACGCAGGTTTCTAGCTAACAGCGGCGGTCGGACCGCGGGTTTGAAGGCAACAGTCGCGCTCGGACCGCGGGTTTGACGTAAACAGGTGCGATCGGGTCGCGGATTTCTGGACAGAAGGCGCGGTCGGACCGCGGCAAACAGAGAACAAACGACAGTTACGGCGACCGAAAACGACAGCCGAAAGGAAAAAACGGAAAAGAAAATAAAGAAAAAAGCCAGCGAAGTCGCCAAAACTGTAGCTAGGGTTTTAGCCCTAGCTTGTACGAATGAGTACCTAAAAACTGTAGGTAGGGTTTTATCCCTAGCTTGTACGAATGAGTACCTACTAAGGACAATGGATTCCTTAGTAGCAGTTCAAATGATATATGAATTAAAAGTGCTAAACGGAAATAAAAGCTAATCTAAACATTCATGAAGCAAAAACAGTAGAAAGTAAATAACATAAAGCAAAAATAGTAAATAGTAAATAATGATCTTTATTAATGTTACCTCCAATGTGGAGATTGGTGAAGTCCGTTGCGTTGGTCCGATTTCGGTGGCTTCGAGCTTCAAGCTGCTTCTTCTCTTTCTCCAATGGTGGAAATGGGCCAAAAGGGGGCTCTTATGGTGAAAGTAGCTTCAATGGTGATGTATGATTTCACGAGCAATTTTGGCAGAGGCAGGATACTTGTGATTGTGGATATTGAATAAGGGGTCTCCATCACTTATTTATAGTTGGAAACCATGCAGTTTTTAGGGTTAGGGTTTCTTCCTCATTTTCCTCATTATTTTATATTTTTATTCCTTTTTTGCTTTTTTGGAGGAATTTTGGATATTTTTAGAGAAAAAGAGGGTTTTATGGCCTTTTGGAGGCACTTTAAGCCTTTTGGAGGCTTTTTGCATGGTTGTATGGGTTTTTGATGGAAATATGGTGGGAAAATGGACAAATGAACCATGTAATGGGGTAGATGAGGTAGTGAACCCTTTTTGGGTGATAACAGGACCAACCTTGTCCTGAGACTCCTTCAAAATTTTATGCACCCATGCAACATCCGTGTTGACCTCCTCAGCTTGCTTAGGCAACTGTTCCACACAGTCAGAACTGATATGTTTCGACAGTCTTGCTTTTAATGACTGCGTGATGTGTTGAAGATTCTGTTGTACAAGATGAATAATCCCTATAACTCGAGTTGCTTCCGACTAGTGTGCTACTACTTCATCATTCCTAGTCCGTTATTGGTCGTGGAGAGCTTGGAATTCCTGCTGGAGCTGCTTTACCTTGGAAATCTTTGTAACCTTCTCCTTAAGTGACGTCTTTTTCATCTCCGCCTTTACCATGGTGATCTTCTCATAAGCTTGTCACGCATCTTCCTTGATATTATCCACAGTCTCATCCTCCAGAAGTGCTTCCCACATTGCAGAAATGGCTTCAACTACCTTAGTATAGATTTTTTATCCTTGTATTATCCTCGCAACAGCCTCAGACGTTGCTTTGCTGCGCTCTTCAAGTGCCTCAAGAGGTGTGCTTGGTGTCTATCGTGCTTGTAACTCCTCAACCTGTTTCTTGAGTTCCACCACTATCCGCGACAACCAATCAACCTTGGCAGTTGAATCCTCATCTTCTTGGGATTCTTCTCCTGGGAACTCTGCGATGGTGCTCTTAATGGCTTCTGCTAGTGTAAGTTGGCTTTTTTCTCACACCTCAATTTCCTGCTCCTTTTCTCGAAGGAGAGTCTTCCGCTCTTTCGCCTTTGTTTTCTTCTTGGTTTCTTGATAGGCAAGATCATTCTCCCAGATCTGTATCTCAGTTTCACCCGCATGTTGCACAACATAGACTTCAGATAGGGTAAGTTTAGATAATTCCATATATATTGTCTCAAACTCATGGAAAACATTATCAAACTTAGGCGTCCTTGTTTCCATTTCTCTTGCATGGATGTCCATTTTTATCAGTGGAAACAATAATGGTGTTACTAGTGTGTCGTTAGGGTTCATGCCCTAAGTCTCAGCCTCAATTATGCTTTAGATCTTATTGATAGCCTCAGTCAGGTCATTGATATGGTCTGCCAGTTTCTCAGTCAATTGTAACTTCTTCTTACTTATTCCTTTCAATCTGGACTTGGAAACTTCTGTGATGGCATCAGACAATAAGCTTATGTTGTTCTCATCTAAGTTGGCTGTGTTAGCCAATTTGTCCGATTTTTGCTTTTTACACTACAACTCATGCTGCTCTGCCTCTTCCCGAGCCTTTTGCACATCCTCATCAGTATGAGTTCCTTCAAAGTCATCATCATCATCATCAACTTCTTTGATGTGTGCACTGTCATCATCGTTGGAGCTCAGTGACTGATTGTCTTGCTCGTCACCACCATCATTTCCTTGTACATCATCTTGGTCATGACCCTAACCATTCCCTTGGCCGTTTCCTTGGCCCTTGCCTTGGCCATCTCCTCCTTGGTTTCCTCCATGGTCCATCAACTCCTCGACTGGGCCTTACCATTCTGTCAGCCAGTCCTAGACAATTATGTCCACATTGACGTCAATGATCATAAACCCCACCTGGTGTGCGTGCTTGGTCGGGTCTTTCCATGGCTCTAAGATAACATTGTGGACACTGGCTTGGAAGTTTATGAGTCCCAAGTTTTTATGCACCATCGTTGCCCTTACTCTATGTCATTTCCTTACTATATATGCACCGTCGCTTCCCTTAAACTATGATTCAAAGCCACACTCACCAAGTATCCCCTGCAACCATAAACATTGAGTTGCTGCATTTACAACTCCTCTGTACTCTGCTTCTGTAGATGAGAGTGCAATGGCACTCTGTTTCTTGTTTGACCAGCTGATTTGTCCTTCAGCAAGCATGAACACATATCCTGATGTTGACTTTCGATTTGTGTTGTCACCTTCCCAATCACTGTCAGTAAACCCAATCAAATCAAGATCATATTTAGCTTTGTAGAAGATCCCATGAGTTCTTGTTCCCTGAACAAAGTTAAGGATCCTTTTGGATGCTCTCCAATGGATATCATGAGGCTGATCCATGTATCTTGAAGCCACACTTACTACATAAGAAATATCAGGTCGAGTGTGTGTAAGGTACTTCAAACACCCATTCAATTACCTATACAGTGTATTATTCACCATAGGAGAAGAACCTGCTTCTTCAAGCTTAACTCCTGAAAGGAAGGGAGTCTTTCTTGGCTTGCAATATTTCATGTTGAACTTGTTCAGCAAATATAAGGCATACTTGGATTGATGTAATTTTATTCCATGTTGGGATTGAGCAATTTTGAGACCCAAGAATTGGCTCAACAACCCCAAATCAGTCATAGAAAAATCATGGTTCATTGCATCCTTCAAGGAGGCAATTTCTTTCTTTGAACTTCTTGTAATCAGAAGGTCATCCACATACAAGACAATAATCATCAAAGAACCATGAATCAGCTTCAAATAAACATTGGGATCAAACTTGCATCGAACAAAAACTCAATGACAGCAAAAAGCCATCAATCTTGGTATACCAAGCCCTGGGGGCTTGCTTAAGCCCATACAATGATTTCTTTAACCTGCACACAAAATATGGATGAGTAACAAAAACTTGAGGCTACTACATGTAAATCTCTTCAATAATATCTCCATTCATGAAAGCACACTTCACATCCATGTGATGTACCTCCCACTGCTTCGAAGCTGCAATGGCTAAGGCTATCCTGATGGAGTCCATCTTTGCCACTGGTGCAAAGGTCTCATTGTAGTCAATACCATGTACCTATGAGTAGCCCTTGTCTACCAATCTTGCCTTATATTTCAAAGGTGAACCATCAGCAGCAAACTTAGTTTTTAAAACCCACTTACATTGAACTAGCTTCCTCCCTGGGGGAAGATCAACCAGTTCCCAAGTGTTGTTCTTCTAGAGTGAGCTGAACTTTTCTTTCATGGTTGTTTGCCATCTTGGATCATGTGCTGAATATTCATATGTCTGTGGTTCTGATTCAACCATAAGATAGAAATTCTCTACAAACAAAGGGTCTTTCATACACAGGGCACTCTCAAACTGAGATCTAGTCCTCTTAGGATCACTAGGTCTTTGCTACCCATTTTGGTCTTGTAGGGTTGTCGAGATCTGCAATTAAATCATCATTATCAGACATATCAGAATCAACAAACTCATTTATCTCTTCACTTACATTCAATGGTTCTGGTAGTGAAGAAGACTCTCCAACTTCAAGTGCTGCTAAAGACTCTTCTTGGAACTGAACACTTCTTTCAATGAAGGATTTGTTTGTGCTCAAATTGATCAGCTTGTACCCTTTTGAATATTCAGATTACCCAACAAATAGACACTCTTGGCTTTGGGGCTACAAATCCTTCCTCTTTTCTGTTGGAATTATAGCCCAAGCCTTTGAGCCAAAAATCTTGAAATGGGTCACATCTGGCTTGTGCCCACTCCAAGCTTCAAAAGGAGTCATACCATCAAGCTGTTTATGAGGAACCCTATTCTGAATATATGATGCACAGTTTATAGCCTTGACCCTTAACTTTGGTGGCAAATTCTTAGCCTCCATCATACAGGTTGCCATCTCTTTCAGTGATCTGTTCTTTCTCTCAACAACACCATTTTGTTGTGGTGTGTAAGGGATTGAATGTTGCATCTGAATACCTACATATTCACAATATTGAATGAACTCAGACTTCACATACTCACCACCATTTTCATATCTGAGGATCTTGAGTCTCCTCCCAGACTAGTTTTCAAACAAAGCCTTAAAGACCTTGAAGAGGCCAAAAAGTTCAGACTTATGCTTCAGGAAGTAAACCCAACAATACCTGGAAAAGTCATCTATGAAGGTCAATGCATATTTGGATTGACTCATTGACATATGAGGAAATGGACCAGCAACATCACTGTGGATCAACTCAAGAGGTGTAGAGGTTCTCTCATGACTAGCTCTCTCAAATTTATGCTCTTGGTGTTTTCCTAGGATACAACCTTGACAGACTCCCTTAGAAAACTTAATCTTTGGTAATCCTATGACCATTTATTTTTCACTTAGATAAGAAAGATACTTATAGTTAAGATGGACAAATATTTCATGCCAAAGCTTTCTTGCCTCCTTAGCATGAATCAGAAGAGCAGAGGGGTTTGAGTAGGGTAGAAAATGTGAAAACATGTATACCTTCGAAGTGTTATCTACAACTCATTTTGCAATGACTTTACCATTCGATATCTCTATGATATCAACATCATCAAGGGAGAATATGACCTTATTTGGAGACCCTGTGTGGGTCATTTGATACACTGACAAGAGGTTAGAGGTAAGACCTGGAACATACAATACATTACTGAACTTACCATGGTCAAGATCAATCCTTCCTTTGCCCAAACTGTCAGTGAGAGAGTCATCTCCTAGCACTTTTGGTGGACCTTTTGACATGTCAAGAGAGGAGAATGCCTCCTTGGTCGAAACCATATGTCTTGAAGCTCCAGAGTCTATGGTGAAGCTAGGTGAGCTTGATGTGCCAGCAACCAATGCATGTACTCTCTTTGTCCTATGAATTTGATCCCCCTTCCCTCTTCTTTGAGCAATCGGGAAGGGAGATGTTATTCTTCTCCAGTAGTTGGGTCAAAATGTCAATTTGTTTCCTCATGCAAGAGCTTTCAGGTTGATAGCCCTTACTGCAGTATGCGTACTTGCTCATTTCTCCTTTGTTCTTGTTCTTCTAGAAGTTCTTCTTGGAGCCTTGGGGCTCCTCTTGAGACTTGTTGATGTATATGTAACTTCGGAATGTATTCTTCTATGTATCTTATGTATTGTAACCCGATGTTTATTCTGGGATGTTTTTATTATGTATTTGAGTCATGTGGTCATACCCCGATGTTCCGATCGGGAGGATTAATAATGTAAACAAGTAATATCAAGTCATTAGGTAAGTCCCCACAGTTATGGGGCACTTGGGTTATTATACACTAATTAAGGTGTAGGCTCGAGTAAGTAATTGTAAGTTAAGCCTACATGGTTGAGTGCACTTCAATTCAACGGAAGAATATAAATAGAGAGTGAGAGTCTCTCTATTTTTCACTTGTGAATTACATCACTTGCTCTCTCAAGTGTGGCGCACTTTTGGAGAAGGAAATACTTTGTCTTGACAGAAGACAGAAGGCTTCTGTTGTGTTGGGAGGCCATCTTACTGTTTTGGGTTTCACATCTTGTGGTGATACTATCTTAGATGAAGTTGAGGGGTTTTCTCCATTTATGGTTTCCCCTATCAAAACTCTTTGTGTCTCTTGTCTCTTGTGATGTGCTTATGTTATTGCTGTGCTTGTTATTCTCTCAGTGAAAAGATCCTAACATAACGCTAGCTTAAATGTTGAAAAAATAACATGGTATCAGAGCTAAGCTGAGAAGAAGACATTGTGTAGCTACAAAAACTAGGGATTCCTATTTTGTGGATCTTCCTCCACAGATTTTCAGCAAAAGTATGCTAGGATGACTCTCCATTGAAGGGTGCATCTTTCTGTCGATGCGGAATTCAATTTCAATCATTTTCAGTTTCGATGTGGAAATTAGAGCTTTCTACAGAAGATGAATTTTTAAATGATACCAGCACAGGATTGTTCTCCTCATCAAAACCGAAATTTAGAGACCTGGATCAAGAAATTTGGTTGGGTAAATCTCTGGGAAAGTCAAACCCTAGTTTGACCCCTAGCTAGGAGAAACCCTAAATACTAAAACTGCTACGTTTTGGTACAGTCGTTATATTATGAGATTGGTGAAGTCTCAGAAGCTAAAAATTTCAAGGGCCCAATATAAAATCCTGATGAACACTATGTCCAAAATTTCGCCTCTGATTCACCGTATTCCAGGAGATATGATCTCTCCAAGTTAGGGTTCCAGCCTCTTCCAGAAATCATCCATAAACAGGACACCTGGGGAGATCTGCAATATATTGGGCTACAGAGGTCCAAATGGAATTCCTGAAGATGTTCCAAAAAGGAAACGGACTTTAATTTATGTGGTCCGAAGTTCAGACTCAGAAGATGAACCAGTGACACGTGTCATGCCGTACAACTTCGCTGTTCTGAACAGTCCTGTAACAGGTCACCTTGGGAAAAGGATCATAAATCCCAAATGGTGAAACCAATTCTGATTAAACCTATGGTGTTAGATCAGGGACATGCGAGGTTACCTCAGTGAGAAATTTCAGACATAGAGGATCATTAATTGCGGAGCTATCATAGAAACAGTAGCAGGAATTTCTGCAGAAGAAATCAGAAAATTAGGGCTTCCTGTTTCAGGAGTTTCCCTTCACTGTTTTAAGAGAAGGAGTACATTGGACAGCTCCATTTGAAGAGATATATCTGTTCATCCAATCAGATCCATTAGAGGAAATTTCAACTCAAAATGGGCCTCCTAAAATGAACTAGTAAAATAATAGTTAAAATAATAAAATAATATTTATTAATTTTGGAGGCAGAAAAGAAAAAAACTACTTTTTTGTTTGTATTTTTGACATATCTCCCTATGTTTTTACTCAAATTTCGATCGGTAGAGCTCGTTGGATGCGGAATTAAATTCCCCATCCAACGAGTACCCACTCGGCATACTTTTGACAGACCCCACTACCCAAAAAACAAGAAATACCTGAAAAAATGTAATGATGACATCATCATTATGTTTTTTTAGGTATTTCTTGTTTTTTGGGTAGCGGGGTCTGTCA
>LPNX010998588.1:664973-692029 GCA_001517045.1 Pseudotsuga menziesii | reverse complement strand
TATGGAGGTTCCAGTTTCAGAGGGAGACGAGGCCAAAGAAGACATCATGCTCATGCTGCAGAGGATGATGAACCATCTAGAAAGAGATCCAGATATGAAAATGAAGATTCTTCAAGCAAGGATGAATATGTTCTAATATCAACTCTCATAGGTAACATTACTCATGGAAGCGATGATTGGCTTATAGACAGTGGGACTTACAAACATATGACGGGATTCAAGGAATCCTTTGTAAGACTGTCAGAACATGAATCACCTCACAAGGATTGAAGAAGAACCTTCTCTCCATTTCAGCATTGATGCAAAAGGAATGCAGGATGCATTCATAAATGGTCAAGTCATCATATGGCCAAAAGGAAATACTATCGATGATGTGGTAGTGATTGAAGAATAAGAAGGAGGCTTGTACAAATTGAAAGGACCATCCAGAACAAGACTTGATCCATGACATAGTAAAACCAAATGATCCTTGGCATAGAAGGCTTGCACATGTGCACTTCAGAGCACTACCTATTGCAAGAAAAGCTATTCCAAAATTTCAAGCTATTTGAAGGGAAGAACAAAAATCAGAATATGACCTAAAGAAGAAGTGAAGAATGTAGAAGTGGTGATGGCCACCTTGAATGGCCTCCCAGGATCGTAGAATTCATTCATTCAAGGAATGTGTTCCAAAAGGAAGTGATTAATTTCAGAAGACTCTGTGAAGAAAAAGAAGCTCGAATCATAAGAAGAGAAGAGAAGATGGGAGCAACTGAAGATCAAGCTCTTTCCATCCAAAGAAAATCCCTCAAGCAATGAGGAATATGAAGAACTCAACTCTTGAAGAACCTCTTATCCACCTCAGCATTTGGATAAGAAATGATGCGACTATGAATGAAGAAGACGATGAAGCTAAAGGCTCAAGAAGGAGTCTACCTTCGAAACAAATAAAGATAAGTATTCAATTGCCATTTCATTATATTATTTTGTTATGCATTTGTTTATATTCAGTTGTTGTATTATGCATGATAGGATGTTTGCTTTAATGACAGCATACTACTAATATGCATGTGATGGGTAAGTAGCTCATGGTGCTATACAAATTCTCCATTGCTACTTATCTAGAATGAAACCTCTTTGCTGACATATTGGATTAGTGCACAATCTCAATGTTGTCCTGGTAGAGATGGAAGGCATCTAGAAAGTTTCAGTGAGATATGGATGAATGTTGTATTGGTTAAAGTAGTTGCATGATCATATATTTATGCATAAGAATTTGCCAGTATGAATTTTCCTTATGAAATGTTTCTAACCATGCAAATGCATTTGACTTGTAGGAAATATCGCATACATAATTGCTTACAAGCAAAGCAGAATGAAGACTTGTTCCGAAGAACAAGTGACAACAGTTTCAAGACAAAGAATAATATGATGAATGTAGTGACATCATTGATGCAGAACCTTCCAGTTCAAGAAGAATGATGTCAGGGCGCAGTATCTAGACCTGAAGAGAAGTTCATAGTTCCATCATGCAGTAGATGGAAACATCGTGGGATACAAAGAAAGATTCGTAGCACGAGGCTTCTCACAAAAGGAAGGCCTAGACTACGAAGAGACATTTGCAGCTAGTAAGAGTATAAACACATACATGATGAGCCTGATGAAGATATTAACCTTTGCTACAAGGTTGAAGATGCAAGTCTATACACTAAATGGATACATAGAATACTAGTAGCATAGGAAGCTACTTGTCACTCCGGTACAGAATGTTTTCAGTGCATAAAGTATGGAAGACAGAGGGAGTATGATGCTCCGCTTTAGAGGGAGTGATTGCAGAAGATCCTGAGGTTTGACATGGTACGACAGGATGGGAAGATTACTGATGATTCTAGGCTTTACTGAGAGTAAAGAGGATTCCAACCTTTGATCCAAGGTTGAAGGTGGAAGACCAATGATGCTCCTGTTATGTGTCGATGCACTATTGTTCTAGGTATGGAGGTGTGGCAGAGTACAGATGGAATCTTCCTTGGGCAAGGGAACTATGCAGTAGAGATCTTGAAGAGGTTCAGGATGATGGACTGCATGACCACACCTATGGCATAGAACATGAAGCTATTGAGTGATGCTTCATCAGAGTCGGTTGATGCTATGATGTATCATCAGATGATTGGGTCCTTGATGTACCTGAGACCAGATATTTGCTTTGCTGTGAACACATTGAGACATATTCACTTGATGGTTGCAAAGCATGCAGGGGTACAGTTGATTATGGGCTCAAGTATGATGCGAATCAGAAGATTAACCTAGAGGGTTATGTTGATTCAGATTGGGCAGGAAGTGCCATCGACAAGAAGAGTACTTCAGGATGTTGCTTCAGTATGGGATCAGATGTCATCTCTTGGTTTAGCAGGAAGCAATCCTATGTGGCACTGAGTATAGCTGAAGAAGAGTATGTCGCAGCTTGTTCAGCTAGTAGTGAGGCAGTGTGGCTGTGGAAGCTACTGTCTGATATATTTGATCTCCAGTTGGATGCTACTTGTATACATTGTGACAACCAGAGTTGCGTGAAGTTGTCAGTGACAAGTCGAAGCATATCGAGATCAAATATCACTATATCAGGGATATGGTGCAGAGAGGAGCAGTGAAGCTCCTGTATGTTGCGACGAAGGAACAGATAGCTGATGTATTGAAGAAGCCATTGGCTAGGCTAAAGTTCGAGTACTTCAGAGAGAGACTTGGTGTTCTCCAGATCGAGGCTTCCTCCCAGAGACAGTGATGTGTACTAAAGCCATTCTGACGAGGAAGTCAGATGTAAGGGCTGAGCCATTCTGTCATGGTGAGAGGATTCAGTTCCTTCCATGTCATATATGAGTGCTGAGATTGAGAGCCATTCTGACGAGTAGGTCAGATGTAAGGGCTGTGCCATTCTGTTCATGGCTAAAGGATTTAGTTCCTTCCATGTCAGATGTAAGTGCAGAAATCTCTCCTCATTGTGGGTGAGAGTCTTCCATCATTAGGTGGGATTGTTCCATTCTGACGAGCAGGTCAGATGTAAGGGCAGAGCCATTTTTTTCATGGCTAAAGGATTTAGTTCCTTCCATGTCAGATGTAAGTGCAGAAACCTCTCTTCATTGTGGTTGAGAGTATTCCATCATTAGGTGGGATTGTGCCATTCTGACGAGCAGGTCAGATGTAAGGGCAGAGCCATTCTGTTCATGGCTAAAGGATTTAGTTCCTTCCATGTCAGATGTAAGTGCAGAAATCTCTCCTCATTAGAGTTGAGAGTCTTCCATCATTGGGTGGGATGGTGCCATTCTGACGAGCAGGTCAGATGTAAGGGCAGAGCCATTCTGGTCATGGCTAAAGGATTAAGTTCCTCCCATTACAGATGTGAGTGCTGGCCATTCCAACGAGCAGGTCGAATGTAAGGGAAACTGCCATTCTCTAGGAGAATGGAGGCGCCTGGTCAGTTACCAGGTAGCTCAGTCGAGGAGGACTGGGGGCCATTCTGATGTGACTATGGAGATGTGTTCTCGTAGGATCAGATGTGAGTGCAAGCCTTTCCATCACTGTGATAGGATGTGTTCTTGTCTGGATGGATGTAAGTGCGGGAAATATTCCACCACTGTGATAGGATTGGTTCTTGTCTGGGTGGGAGTCTTTCATCACTGTGATAGGATTGGTTCTTGTCTGGATGAAAGTGGAGAAATATTCCACCACTTTGATAGGATTGGTTCTTGTCTGGGTGGGAGTCTTCCATCACTGTGATAGGATGTGTTCTTGTCTGGATGGAAGGGCCTTTCTGACGAGTAGGTAAGATGTAAGTGCTGAGCCATTTCATAGATGGTAGTTGATTGTGCCTACCATGCTGGTGAATGTGAGTGATGGGCCTTTCTAATGGGATTGTAGTTTACTACATGATCAGATGTGAGTGCTGGGTGTGCCTTTCTGACGAGCAGGTCAGATGTAAGTGCTGGGAGAAGACCTACATGAGGGTAGGCCTACATCTAGCATGAAAAAGGGCTGGCTCTATAGAACTTCCTATGAAGAGATAGTACACACTTGATGATGACCAGTGGAGATCCAGATCGAGAGATGATCCAGATCCAGGTATGATGACTTCGAGAGATCCAGATCGAGTGATGATCCAGATCCAGCAGTGATGATCCAGATTGAGTGATGATCCAGATCTAGTCCAGAGAGATGATCCAGATCGAGTGATGATCCAGATCCAGTCCAGTGATGTTGATCCAGATCGAGTGATGATCTAGATCCAGTGATGCCATTTTATGATGATCCAGATCGAGAGATGATCCAGATCCAGATGACTTGAAGACGAAGATGACTTGAAGATGAAGATGACTCGAAGACGAAGATGATCTAGTTAATGTAGAGAAGAAGACCAGTGCTGAAAAATTGTGTCGAAAGAATACCTTCCTAGTTAAGAGGGAGTGTTGATGTATATGTAACTTCGGAATGTATTCTTCTATGTATCTTATGTATTGTAACCCGATGTTTATTCTAGGATGTTTCTATTATGTATTTGAGTCATGTGGTCATACCTCGATGTTCCGATCGGGAGGATTAATAATGTAAACAAGTCATATCAAGTCATTAGGTAAGTCCCCATAGTTATGGGGCACTTGGGTTATTATACACTAATTAAGGTGTAGTCTCGAGTAAGTAATTGTAAGTTAAGCCTACATGGTTGAGTGCACTTCAATTCAACGGAAGAATATAAATAGAGAGTGAGAGTCTCTCTATTTATCACTTGTGAATTACATCACTTGCTCTCTCAAGTGTGGCGCACTTTTGGAGAAGGAAATACTTTGTCTTGACAGAAGGCAGAAGGCTGTTGTTGTGTTGGGAGGTCATCTTACTGTTTTGGGTTTCACATCTTGTGGTGATACTATCGTAGAGGAAGTTGAGGGGTTTTCTCCATTTATGGTTTCCCCTATCAAAACTCTTTGTGTCTCTTGTCTCTTGTGATGTGCTTATGTTATTGTTGTGCTTGTTATTCTCTCAGTGAAAAGATCCTAACATAATGCTAGCTTAAATGTTGAAAAACTAACATCTCCTAGCACTATTGGCGGACCTTTTGACATGTCAAGAGAGGAGAATGCCTCCTTAGTCGAAACCATATGTCTTGAAGCTCCAGAGTCTATGGTGAAGCTAGGTGAGCTTGATGTGCCAGCAACCAATGCATGTACTCTCTCTGTCCTCTGAATTTGATCCCCCTTCCCTCTTCTTTGAGGAATCGGGAAGGGAGATGTTATTCTTCTCCAGGAGTTGGGTCAACATGTCAATTTGTTTCCTCATGCAAGAGCTTTCAGGATGATAGCCCTTACTGCAGTATGCGTACTTGCTCATTTCTCCTTTGTTCTTCTTCTTCTGGAAGTTCTTCTTGGAGCCTTGGGGCTCCTCTTGAGACTTGTTCTTGTCTCTCTTTTGCTCAGGTGGCTTCTTAGCTTTCTTTTTGCATTTTTAATCCACCCTTGAATCTCTAGCAACCAAAGCTTGGTCTTTGGAAGGTTTGATGGTGTCCATCATCACCTATTTATCTTGTTCTTGTGTGAGGGATTCCATGAACTCTACAAGTTTAGGCATCTTCCAGGATCGAGCTGTCAACTTGGTGGCATGGAAGGTCGAAACAAATAGTGAATAGTTAGGGCCAAGGTTCGAGAGTATGGCCAAAACTAGTTTCTCCTCCTTCTTTTCAATTCCACACTGTTTTAACTACAAAACAAGGGCTTTAAACTTGGAAAAGTAGAGTTGCAGGGATTCGAAGTTGCTGGGACTCAAAGAGATCAATTCATTATCGATTTGATGTCCTCTCATCTCATCTGTCTTACAAAAAATCTCCACAGGCTTCTCCCATACTTCATTAGGTGATGTCAATCCATCAATATGGAAAAGGAGGTCTCTGGATATGCTCAGACACAAGAGACCATAGGCCTCATCCCTCCTGTTGTGCCATTTAATTTTCTCTACAGCTACATTGGGCTCTGCTTCAGTTGCCATAGTCACCATATAGAGAAATTTCACTCTCAATAGTATCTCCATCTCTGATTTCCATTCAAATAAATTAAATGGAGTCAAGATGATTTTCTGAGATTGATCCATAGCTCTAAATTGTGCCCTTCAACCAGCATAATGCTCCCAATAAAGATGTCGAACCTGCAATAGCAATATGGAAGGAGAAAAATCGATCTACGAAGGCTCTGATACCATGTGGAAATTGAACCCAAGTGATAAAACAATTGCACTCACAAAATTGCTAATCAAACCTGCAAATTTACACACAAAGGAGACTGAAATTGGAGCATAACACTAATCTGTATTGAATAAGTGTACAATATCCAACCTTATGAAGTCATAGGCTGCTGAAATATATAATTACATGATATATTCGAATGCATAAGGATGCCATTCAAAACAGTAAAAAGCAGGCTTACTAAATCTAGTCAAATCCCCCATAGGTGCATAAAGCAGTTTCCAAATCTACCTAGAGGCTCACAAATTGGAAAATTCAAGTAGGAAAGCTAATAATTGATGGAAAGACAACTCATACATGATTTTATTAGGATAAAAGAATGGAGGATGATGAGGGAAAAAAACAAGTCAACTACACCTAGTCTTACTTTCCCTTTTGCCTCAAATATCAATAAAGCATGCAACTTAGAAGAACAAGCAGATATACGCTAGGGAGGATCTAGAATAAAGAAGAACTACTAAATATGGTTTCCAGGAGGTTTCCCAACCCTGCATGATTCATTTTTAGCAAGTTTGACTTCTAGGACATGTGGAAGACAACTTGCATAGAGTGGAATATTGGAAACTAGGAAAATAAGACAAAATGGATTAATTAATATCTAAGGTAGATAACTATGGGTTTATTATTATAACATTCTACACTTACCTTTTTTAATCAACCATTTCACACCATTCATAACCTTCAAGCTCTCCCTGACCGTCGATCTCCCATACTGCGGGTTGCGGAACTATGACATTTACTAAAGTCTTTTCACGATTCTCCGCATTCCTCTTTCTTCCTTCTGCATTCCACTGACAGGCTCCTTTCTGCACCATAAATATTTTTCAGATGTCTTCCTACCCGTTGATCTACAATCAAATGCAGATTTCTAGATCTCATAAGAATTCTGCATCTAACCTCTAATGTTAATTCCCCTGCTAGTTGAATTAGTGGAATCATTTAAGACTATTAGATCTTGATCCACCTCGATCAACGGTGGAATCTAAATACTATAGAGCGGATTACATTAAAATTTTGCATCCAACATCTGTTTTTAACCACCTTACTATTTGAATCAGCGGAATGACCGACAACCATTGGATCTGAATTTCCTCAGATCGACGATGGAATTCGAACAAAGTGAAGCACATTTGATAGAAAATATGCATCTAGATGTTGTTGTTAACCACCTCGCTATTTGAATCAGCAAAATTATTGATGATCATCGAATTAATATCGATGGTGGAATTCAAATAAATTAAGGTGGATTTCATTAAAATTATGTGCACACCAGGATTTTATTTTTCTGTGCTAGTTCTCCGAGCAGAATCGTTGACCAACATTGATTTAATTTGACTATCGATCTAGACCGTTAATATAGATCTCCTATCCCAGTGATCATCTCCAATTTCACAAACTCGACGCTTCTTTATCTTCTGGTTATTTTAACTAGCGGAATATTCCTTTAGCCATTGATACTCTCTACCTCTAATCTCCACCATACGATCTCTAGTCGTATGTGCAATTGGTTTAGGATTAATTCAGGTACTACTTCTAATTGTGAAACTCTTTTTCAACCGTTGATCTATCCAAGATGAAGATATTTAAATCTGTGATTGAATTGATCAATTCCTTTCTGTGGTGCTCTACATACAGACAATTTCAATCTTCTATACTTATATCAGTTTTTGAAATACACACATACACATAAGAGATTCAAATCAATATGTCTAGTGATTGAAACAAAGGTATAAATACTTAAAAATGCTTGTAGAGTAAACTCGGTTTTTCATTCAACTTAACCAAAGGTACAATTTTCTCACACAAAGTCTCTGCACTCTCCACTCCACACTCTCTCCTCACTCATATACTCATGCCTCTATCTTTTACATTCAATGATAATCCATGTAATGGATCATTTTTATTTTACTTATTTCATCATGCTACCATGTCTATTGGCTATTCCTTTGTCATTCATGAACTCCTTTGACATCAATGACAACTATATTCTCAACAATCTCCCCCTTTGGCATTGGTGGCAACATCTAAATATTCTACCCCTTTGAAAACAATGACAAAGGATAACTAACTTGTATTGTTGTGCCCATTTTGATATAGGATTTCCTGTCTTCTTCTTTTTGACAACTCCCCCTATCATCATATGTCCCCTTTGTTAAGTGGACTTGGTACTAACCAATGTATTATCATTTATCTTAAAATTTCCTTTCTTGCAACGGGTTTTTGAATGATAACTTGAATGATAGATGCATGGAATCCCCTTGTCACTTTATTTTCTCTCCTTTGTCATTATTTTTGTGATAGAGTTTACACTTAGCATTACACTGTTTTTTTTAAACTATATGATGTAACTTTCTCTTCGTAAGAAGTCTTCACATAATCCTTGGTCTGAGATAACAACAGGATTTTCTACAAGTTTGAGAGACAAGTTTAGAAATAACTTCCTTAAACTAATAATTTTTTTTAAATACCTATTGTTCCTTCCTAATCTTCACTGTTATTTTTACTCATCCTAACACTTTTCAATAGGCTGATTATTTTTACTTTTCAGATTAGACTTAAGTTTTCTTCCACTGTCAACAATTTTATGTGTTACGACTTCAAGTTATAAGTGAACATAAAATATTTATCTTCTATTGAATTGCAGGCTTCATGGTCTTCATGAATCACACATTTTGTTGTTTTCATGTTACTTCATAGGTATTACACTTTCTCTAAGTCAACCATACATCAATATTATCATTTAACATTGATCATCTATTGTCTTTGAGGAATATAGCTTTCGGCATACTTAAACATTAGACACCAATTGAATTTTTTGATACCAATTGGAATTTTTTTACTTTAAATCCCCCTAAGTATATGATCCCTCCTAATGTTATTTTTAGGGTTATCTTTAGATCATGAGATACCTTTAGAAAAGAATCCCACAATAATCACTATATCCTTCTTCATCACCTTCATCTTCATCTTCATCAGTGTATTCTTTTAGATCTCCATCTTGCTTTTCCTCATAATGGATGCCATTTTTATCTATGGAACTATTATGCTCATCATCATCTTTGGAAACCTCACTGATGTTTGAAATCTTTATTTCTTCTATATCTTTGGAGTCTTCCTTTCTTCTCCACATCTTTCCATGAGGTACCGTTGCTTACTGACCTTGTTTGTTTCTTGGATTCTCTACTTAGATATTTTCTCTTGGTTATGCAACTAATATCTTTGTGACCAAAATTGTGATAGTAGTGACAATATCCAAAAAATCTTCCTTTATGTTTGAGGAATATTTGATATTCCATCTTCTTCCATTCCTTCTTTTGTTCTTGACCTTCTACTGAAGCATTATTCCTTAGCTTACATTCTTTGGCCATGTGTCCAAAATTATGACATGTGTAGAAATGACCAAGAAGGATCTGTTGGACTCTCCTTTTCATTAGTCCTTCAAGTATCAGGCAAATTTTTTCTTTATTATGGGAGGAGGGAGTAGACTTTTGATTTTCCTTGTGCATAAATGGACTTTTTAGTACATCAACACAACCTCTTCTATTTCTTCCTTGTTTTGTGAAAGAGGAACATTTTGAGTTCCTTCCATTTTCATATCCTAGACCGGTTTTATCATTTGATGGTCTTTGGATACTTAAGATATCATCTAAGATCCTTGCGCTGTTCTCAAACTTTGATTTGATATATTTTTCATCAACCCCTTTTCTAAGTTGAATAATCTCTTTTTCATGTTTTTCCAGAATTGTGGATTCATTCCTTGAGCAAAACTACTAGATCATATTTAGTCTTCTTGGCCTCTTGAAGCTGGTTCTTCAAGTCCATAATAATTTTATTTGTTTCTTCTTGGTAATTTGTAAGTTTCTCTTTCAAAAATTTGTTCCTTTTCCTACATTTTTCAATTTCATCAACAACATCCATGTATTGAGCTTCTATGTCCACTTCTGAATTTGTTGTCCCTACAAATAATATTTCTGCATCTTCACTTTCATCATCATTATCTTCTTTGGAATAGAAATTCTTGTTCTTTTTCTTAAACTTCTTCTCTTATTGATACTTTGAGCATTTTTCTTTCAAAGAATTGTTCTTCATCCTTCTCTTTCTCAATTATTCAAGAGAGATTATGAGTTCTACCTTTAGGTCCACCTCTCCTTCCATATTTGAATGATTTTCTAAAGCTACTATCCCCATGAATGGTTTTTCTTCATATTCACTTATATATTCATCTTCACTGTCATCCTCAAGAATAGAAAGTCTTTCTTCTACTCTTTGTTCAACTTAGTAAAGTTTTTCTATTTTGACCTAGAGTTCCTTAGCTGAGATACATTGTCCTATCTTCTCTTTGATGGGTTGAGGTAATCCATAGGTATGGCTTCCATTTCTCTTGAGTTATTTTACTCTTTCTAAGATGTAGTCCTTACTATTTTATTACGATGTAATCAGAGATAACTAGCATTCCATACACCACATCCTAATGAATGTAAGTATACACTCATTCTTTTTCTACATACTACATATTCTCCTTTATTAAGTGTTGTAGCTCTGTTGGAAACCATCCCTTCTTGTTGATCCATAGTGGTTTTTAAATAGGATCTTCCTACCAATGGTTAAAATGTGGTGAAGGAACCTGCTTTGATACCAATTGTTGGAATATTGGTCATTACTGAGAGGGGGGGTGAATATGTATTGTTAACTTTTTATCATTTTAACCACTTATTAAACATTAGTCAAAACATATAATCAACAAGATAAAAAAACACATATTTTTATCATGGAACCCCAATTGGGTAAACCACTAATACTTCCTATTACTGCAAAATTGTTATTTACAAATAGTTTTTCCTTCTTCTATAGATAAGGATGGTATTACACCCTATTTACCAGCAACTACTGGAAGGAGGATACAACCCCCTGTTTTGTTAGCTACAACTGACAGGATTCTACTACACCCTAATTACCAGCTTCTGCTGGAAGGAGGATACAACCCCCTGTAGGCATCTTGCCTGCCCTAGCATCACCCTACAACCGTAATATGTTTTCAATAATATTCAATATTTATTTACCCCTCAATATCTGTCACACTCACTAGCCTATGCTTATTCTTCTATGATCAAGACCACAAAGACAATTTCTTTCACTCATCCCTCTCTGTATAGATACCTTCATGTTTCTTGCAGATGCGTCTCTTAACCATTGCTCCATTTCATTCTTTGAACATCCGTCTTCATCAGAGATTACTTCCTCATTCTATTACTGAGTCGTACTGTCATCTACCTCCATCATGATTCTTCAAAACAATTAAAACAATTCCCCGATAACCGATTTACAGTTTATTCTTCCAGTCGTGACATTTCGCATTCTTCATTTCTGCAATCATTCAGAGCCGTTGATATTATTTCAGGATTTTTCCTGACAGTATATCTAATATAAGTTGCGTTATATGGGCTGTCAAATTGTGACATTTCTCAAAATTTCTTTCCGCAATTACTACTTTTTGCATCAACCGTTCCACACCGTTAATCTCCTTCAGGCTCTCTGTGACCGTCAATCTCCCAGACTACGGGTTACAGAACTGTGACATTTCCAAAAGTATTTTCATGATTCTCTCCCTTCCTCTTTTCGCCTTCTAGTTTCCTCCTTCCGCATTCTGCTGACGAAATCCTTTCTGTACGGTCATTATTTTGCAGTTGTCTTCTTGACCGTTGATCTACGATCAAATGCAGATTTGTGGATATTATAAGAATTCTATGTCCAACCTCTGCTCTTAATTCCCTTTCTAGTTGAATCAGTGAAATCGTTTAAGACCGTTAGGTCTTGATCCACCCTGATCGACATTAGACTCTAAATACTACAGATCGAATTACATTAAAATTCCACATCCAAGATCTGTTTTTAACCACCTTACTAGTTGAATCAGTGGAATGACTGACAATCGTTGGATCTGACTTTCCTTGGATTGATGGTGGAATTCAAACAAAGTGAAGTAGATTTGATAGAAATTCCACATGCAGTTGTTGTTGTTAAGTACCTCTCTATTTGAATCAATAGAATTATTGTTGATCGTCATATTAAGATTGATGATGGAATTCAAATAACATAAGGTGAATTTCATTAAAATTCTGTGCACACCAGGATTTTATTTGTCTATGCTAGTTCTCCTAGAGGAATCGCTGACCACCATTGATTTAATTTGACGATCGATCTAGAACGTTGATCTCGATCTCATATCCCAATGATCATCTCTAATTTCACAAGCTATGCCCTTCTTTATCTTTCGTGTATTTTATCAAGCGGAATCCTCCTTCAGCTGCTGATACTCTCCACTTATAATCTCCACCATACGAGCTCTAGTTGTATATGCAATTGGTTTAGGGTTAATTCGGGTACGACTTCTGATTGCAAAATCCATTTTCAATCGTTGATATGCCCAAGATGCATATCTTTAACTCTGTGATTGAATTGATCAGTGGAACGATCAATTCCTTTCTGCATCACTCTATGCACAGACAATTTCGATATTCTATACTTATATCAGATTTCAAAATACACACATACACATAGAGAGATTCAAATCAATACTTCTGGTGATTGAAACGAAGGAATAAATACTTAAAAATACTTGCAGAGTAAACTCTGTTCTTCATTCAGCTTAACGAGAGGTACAATTTTCTCACACATAGACTCTGCACTCTCCACTCCGCACTCTCTCTTCACTCATATACTCATGCCTCTATCTTTTATATTCAATGATAATCCATGCAATGGATCCTTTGTCTTTTACTGAATTCGTCCTGCTACCATGTCTATTGTTTATTCCTTTGTCATTTGTGAACTTATTTGACATCAATGACAACTATATTCTCAACAATGGAATCGGTCCAAGCATGGAAAGAACACCACTAGGACTGCAGGATGATGCATATAAAGGTCGACCTAATTGGCATCATACTGGGACTGTAATCAGGAATAATGCACCTTCTATGGACAGAAGTTGTTCCACTGGTCTGAATGGTTCAGATCCAGAACAAATGAGTGAATAACTCAGTTGAATACCTTCCCTGAATGTTATAGAATAATGGAATATAAATCTGACGAAAGAACTGTATACCTGTAAGACATATAAAACATACAAAGACATCAAAGCTACCAGAAAAACATCTACACATCCATATTAGTGACTAAGGAATCCAATAACATATATGAAAGATTTACACAACAAACATGTGGGAAGGAAATCAACTTTGCATTAGAAAATAAATGAAAGAGATTACAACCATGTGCCTTAATGTCAAGACACTCCTTCACAAACTAACACCTTGTCCCTGATATCTCCAACTTGCTCCACAATTTCTCTCTGATGGATGAGGCCAGGATATCAATTCAGCAGCATAACTCTACTATTCTTCTCCTCCCCTAAACTATGGACATGATCTTGTATTTATAAGGCTCCATGGATAGGGATAGTTGAGAGAATTGTGGGTGAGGTGGCTCTTAGATCCTACCAAGAAGGATATTGAGCTCAACTAACCCATATTAATAGGGATAAGGGAGGACACGAGGGTCATGATCTAGAAGCCTCAAGAAGCTTATATTTTTCCCATTTTACCAAGGGTACCTCCTTTGTTCCCTTATGATAGAGCGGTTTAGGTGAGAACCGCTTCAAAGACAAAGCACTTCCGCGGTGGCACCGCTTCTCTATAATATGACACAGGTGGTGCTGAGTAAGGTACCACTCATCAGCCAAAAGGTAAGTGCGGTGCTAGGTTTTTTCAAGTAGAATTGATATCCAGAGCAAGTTTCTACTCCAATTTTTTGGATTAAAGGCAAACATATGGGTTAAGGATCTCATCACATGATGGTGAAAGGATTTAGGTATAACAGAATTCCCCCAAAGCATGAGGCTTACAGGGATATGATAAGTGAGAGCTTTGAGAGAACAAGTTGTCACTTCGAGGTGAGAGTTAGCTTGATCGGATAGTGTCATCGAGTAAGCATCTATAGTACATCAATACTTTTGACTCATAGACAAATGTAACCAACTCATGAGTGCAGACCAATAGAAGGGAGATCCATGAGAGGAATAAAAAAACATGGCTACTAGAATACAATGTAGATCCATTTGATAGAGGACTCAAACTTGGACATAGCTACCAGACATACAACATAGATCTATGTCATACAGATGCAAATTTGAGCATAGCCATGACCATACAAATGTGGATCCATGCTAGATATACAAAACTCCATCGCAACCTGGGGAGAACAATGAGTGCTAAACAAGTACCCAGGGTATTCATCTCGTTTTCCATAAAGTAGGATTATATCCATGTGATTACATTGTTCTGAATTCAAACATGGTAGAAATCACTTGATTACTAGCCAATGATGTGAACCGTTAGCAAGTGCGAGGGAGATCACCATTGATGTCAATGATTCCCAAGGTACCCTAGTACAAACTACTGAGTGTGAATAAATGTCTTGATGTCGAACACCCAGTCGATTCTATCGATCAAAGTTCAATGATGTGAAACTATGTCGAGAGCGAGAGAATTTGTCATTGAGGCATACAGATCTCAAGGTACTGCATTTTGTTTCTAGGACTATTTCCTGGATGATGAGCTGATGTCGATAGGAATAGTCTCGTCGAAGGAGGGCCATGATGAGTCCCACATCAATGACACAAAAATTGAAACAAAGTTCTGGAATGGTGTGAATGAGGTCACCATAAGAATCACTCAGAAGTACTAACACAGAGACTGTTTTCACTGCAGAGGTAAACTTCTTCAACTTCCCTTTGAACATCGGGTGGCACAACAAAAGACTTGGCAGCATGACTAGATGAGACAAACACATAGTGTGACGGTGGACAATGCATTCTTTTGAAAGACTCAAAGGAGTGACATAACTCATGAAAGTGGATTGTCATGGAAATCAGCTGAATACCCAATTGACTGAAATGATATGCAGATAAGTGCCATGTTCAAAGGTAACGACAAACTGCTAGTTATTTGCAAAATGATTCCCTTCCCATTTTCTCCATCATGGTTGATGAGTGCCTCTTTTTCATTTTTATGATTTCAAAGAGGGTAACAAACACTCGTTATAGCTCATCCAAAGACAATTCCAAACTGATATGTTTTACGAACCTGAGAGAGGAGGGGTTCGTTCCCAAAAGAGGGTCTCTCAATGTTTAATTTAACGAGTCCGATGAAAGTTAACTCGGTATCGTTCATGTTTAGAGAGTACGAATGACCATGGAAGAAGACTCCACAGGGTCCCTTTTCATAAAATAGTTCATCTGAACCGAAAAAGTGATAACCTACCGTCATATGAACGACTCTTCAATTGCTTTAACAAGCATGAGGAAGGCAAGATCACTCGACTATATTTTCACATTTTACGAGTCCAAAAAGAGCTTAAAGAAGACTATATTGTACTTTTTCATGTTTGAATCCAGAGCATGAAAAATTAATAAACAAATCTCAAACCAAATTTCATGTTTTAACCAGAGCATGAAAAATGAAAAGTAAGCTCAACACCATCTTATTGTTTTAACAAGCTCAAAGATTAGTTGAAAGAATGCTTGAATATTGGTTTCATTTTTACGCAAGCTCAAAACCAATGGGTAAACTATGCTTGAAAAAATTCCATTAACACAATATATAGAGGTTGGAAGCTTGGCCCCAGTATGATTTCTAGTGAAGCTTACCCCTAGCATTGTTGTTAGCGGCTTGACATGCCCCCAAGATTCGTTTCATTTGACGATTCTTCTTCCATACCTGACCTAAAAACTAGGTTACTAATGTGCAAATGTTCACCAGGGGGGTAGGAAGAACGAGAATCGGGTAGGTGAAAAGAAGGTTCAAGTTCTAACACTAAAGTGAAGACTCGACTCAAGCGAAGGGGATCTGTTTCATTTTTACACAAGCTTGAAACAGAAGGTAACTATGCTTGGAACATGGTTTCATTTTTATGTAAGCTTGAAACCATAAGGTAAACTATGCTTAAGGAAACCTACTTCATTTTTTAATGAGCTTGAAATAGAAAATGAACTATGCTCAAGAATGGCTTCATTTTTATGCAAGCTTCAAACCAAAAGGTAAACTATGCTTGAGGAGATCTATTTCATTTTTTAACGATCTTGACATAGAAAATGAACTATGCTCACAGGCATCTGTTTCATTTTTTAACGAGCTTGGCATAGAATGGCAACTTTTCTCACCAAATGGTGTCATTTTTATGCAATCTTGAAACCAAAAGGTAAACTATGCTTAAGGAGTGGTTTTATTTTTTAACGAGCTTGAAACCAAAAGTAAACTATGCTCTCCAACCTGTTTCATTCTTTAATGAGCTTGAAATAGAAAAAGAACTATGCTCGCCACATGGTTTCATTTTTATGCAAGATTGAAACCAAAAGGTAAACTATGCTTAAGGTGTGGTTTTATTTTTTAACGAGCTTGGCATAGAATGGCAACTTTTCTCACCAAATGGTGTCATTTTTATGCAATCTTGAAACCAAAAGGTAAACTATGCTTAAGGTGTGGTTTTATTTTTTAACGAGCTTGAAACCAAAAGTAAACTATGCTCTCAAACCTGCTCCTACTGAACATGGTATCCAGAGGTTGGTAGGTTTCCCCCATTACATAAAAGGTAGTGGCTTAGCTCCATTATGATGTCCATAGACTAGAGCCATGCCCCCCATTTTACCTATGATGGGAAGAAGATAACTAGCAGAAGGGGAAGGAATCACAAGAACATGTGCACATTCAGGGCATTCTGATTACTAGGAGTCACACGATGGTCAGGTTTAACAAAGGAAAGCTGATCAATGGTCACAATATTCCCATCACGGGGAAAATGAATAACTCTAAAGAGTATGGACACTATGGATTCCATGGCATACACATAATCACGTCTAAGGATTAGATTGAAATCTAAAGGACCTTGGACTAGTGGAGTCTCCATATTTGTAATCAAGAATAATGCGCCTTCTACGGACAGAAGTTGTTCCTCTAGTCTAAATGGTTCAGATCCAGAACAAATGAGTGAATAACTCAGTTGAAGACCTTCCCTGAACATTATAGAAGCCTGGAATATAACTCTGACGAAAGACCTGTATACCTGTAAGACATATCATACATAGAAAGACATCAAAGCTACCAGAAAAAACATCTACGCATCCATATTAGTGACTAAGGACTCCAATAACATATATGTGACATTTACACAACAAACATGTGGGAAGGAAATCAACTTTGCATTAGAAAATAAATGAAAGAGATTAGAACCATGTACCTTAGTGTTGAGACACTCCTTCACAAACTAACACCTTGTCCCCGATAGCTCCAACTTGCTCCACAATTGCTCTCTGATGGATTAGGCTAGGGTGTCAATTCAGCAGCATAACTCCACTATTCTTATCCTCCCCTCAACTATGGACATGAGCTTGTATTTATAAGGCTCCATGGACAGGGATAGTTGAGATAATTGTGGGTGAGGTGGCTCTAAGATCCTACCAAGAAGGATCTCAATCTCAACTAACCCATATTGATAGGGATAAGGGAGGACACAAGGCTCATGATCTAGAAGCCTCAAGAAACTTCTCTTTTCCCATTTTACCTAGGGTACCGCTTTTGTTCCCTTATGATAGATCGGTTTAGGTGAGAACCGCTTCAAAGACAAAGCACTTCCGTAGTGGCACCGCTTCTCCATAACAGGACACCAGTTGTGCTGAGTAAGGTACCGTTCATCAGCGAAAGGGTAAGCACGGTGCTAGGTTTTTTCAAGTAGAATTCATATCCAAAGCAAGTTTCTACTCCAAGTTTTTGGATTAAGGGCAAACATAGGGGTCAAGTATCTCATCACATGATGGTGATAGGATTTAGGTATAACAGGGACTGAATTTTTATGCTCCACCTTCTCTGGTCAGCGGTGGAAGAGAGACCAGCAAGTAACGTGGAAAGAAGATGGACACAGACCCATGCTCGAAGGAGAAACTGGTATCTGTTCAAAGTATGCACATAGAGGGATATGAAGAGGGAGAAGAGGAGCATGGGAAAATTCTCGATGTTAGGATTATAATCCTCCCTTGTCCAATTTGGTTAGTCACCTAGAGTCAATTTAGTCATTAATTGGGTCCACTAGTACTATTGGGTCAACTTGGCCTAATGGGGCCACATGTACTCCATGTGCATGCATCAATTTGGGCACCTCCTAGACCAATCCCTACATTTTAGGAGCCATTAGGAGTCCCGACACCAACCTACTCTAGTTAGTTTGAGTTATTACTAGTTAGTCTTAGTTAGCTTCCAGTTACTTTCAGTGAGTTAAAAATCAGTTAGATAGTGTTAGAAATGCATGGCTGCATGTGGAGTAGGTGCCTTTTCCCACATACCACACTCAGTTGCACTGAGTTAAATAGCTATAACTGATTGATTGAGTTGTTGGACATCTGAGAGTTGATCTGTTGGACTCCGATAATGATTTAGACAAGTTCAGTTATCCATGCAATTAGGTAGAGTCAATCAATTCGAATTCCTCTCTCATGAATTTGAATTGAATGGTTATTAATACCAGTGTATTACATTGTAATTATTATCCAATTACTTTTTGATTAATGAAAGCATTCACAGCTGCAAGCCATTTTTTGCACTATTTCATTCTTTAATTACCGAGTAAATTTTTTTGATCTATTATGTGGTTGTGTGTTGATCCATAGATCTATGTGCTCAATTTAATATGGTATCAGAGCGTTAATAGGACAAGGCACTTCTCATTTCTACAGATCTCATGGTGGATCAAATTTTCTTGGAGCAAACTTGCTCCTTCTAGCTCTGCACCAGAAGCGACAAGTTTACCACATAAATCCTAAGCAAAGGAAATGTTGATCAAGCTTGCTTGTTTAACTAAGATGGGTGTGATGAAAAATTGAAAAGGGCAGGTTGTCTGACCTTACAGTGCCCCTTTTGTGTTTTTGCAGGTACAACTTCAAATGGATTCATCAGTTCCTCTTCCCACCTCATTCACAAGCTATTCAGAATGGAAGCTGAAGATGATTTCATCTCTCAAGAGACAAGATCTCTATGAGGTGTCTATTTGAGTTGGTAAAGAGTCTTATGATAATGAGAATGTATGGCTAAATGATGGTGATGTAGCCTTTTGAGCAATAGGTCAATCCCTTTCTCCTAGCTTGTGAAATTTGTTGAATACCCAAAGGATCTCTAGACAAAATTTGACATAACCTTTGGCAAGCATAGAGAGGATCATAATAGCACTTTGGAGAGCACACCCAGCACCACAAGAGTTCTTGATCCAAAATTCTCAGCCTCTACTCTCTCTGTTGAATTTGTTCAAGATGAAGAAGTAGTAGAATCTTCTACACAGACAATTTGAATTGAAGAAAGTCTCCTTGCAGTGACTCCTTCTCCTGATGCTCCGGAAGTTTGTGAGATATCTAATACCTCATATTCTCATATGGTTGATATAGAAGAAGATATTTGAAATATTTGAACAGGTTCCTAGAGCTGCTACAGTATGTGGACTACAAAAAAAATGAATCTCTGATATTGAAGAAAAACACTGTTGCACTTCTATGCAAACATTTTCCTATGATTCTCCATTAAATTCTGTGCAAAATTTTCCAGTGATTGCTTCTAAAAGTGAAGAGGAATTTGTTTTCTCTTTCTCTAATGTTGCTGCTGGTGTGAAGATAAGTAATACCTTGGATATTTTGGAAAAAAATTCATATTGTAGGAGTGATCCATTTTCTCTCCTTGATCTAGATCTTCCAGGAAATTCCTACAGGATTGCATGCACCCATATTCAAAATTTTGAAAAAGGAGAAAACCATGTATCTACCATCTCGGTGGACCATACTTTTGATATGATATGAAATTTATTAGATATTATATGATCTTATTTGGATATGATATGATATTACTTGGTTCAATATTTCAAGTTCATGATCTTTCAGTACTACTTGTAGCTGTTCTCATCAATTTTGGTGTGAAGAAACAAGTACCGCAAGTCTCCTTCAAAATTGTTGCTAGGGATTTGATTTCATTCCACACTTTTGGATATGATATGAACTTATTTTGATCTGATATGATCTTATGTGGATCTGATATGATATTATTTGGTTCAAATTTTATATTCCAAGAGCTTTCAGTCATGCTTGTAGCTCCTCTCACCAATCTCAGTGTGAAAAATCAAGTACCGCAAGTCTTATTCAAATTTGGTGTTAGTTTCCTCTTATGAGGTTGCTGATATTTTATTTTTTGAATCATTAGTTATTTCTAAAGCTATGCCAGATTATGGAGCTCAATAATTCGCTCTCCACAGTCCCAGGGCTTCTCTACCTTTGGTCACATACTCATCTCCCCACAGAACTAGTAAAGAGGAAGACATTTTGCATCTTCCTGGACACTTTCTCCTAACACTTGGGGCTGATTTTACCCCTCATGGTTTGTTTTTCAAGGCCGCAACATATCAATTTATTTATTGTTCCTCACATGGTTCGAAACCTCTAGCACTTTTCCCCTCTTATCAGTTGATTTCAGTTGCTCTACGTGGGTCCAGTTTTCATCCAACAACTGTCTATGTTCCTGATTCGGTTGAGCACATTATTATTCTTCTAAAGAGGAAGATTCCTTCAAACATAATCATTTATTTTGGAAGGATAAGTTCACATGCCAGGCCCCAGGATACTTGTGCACAGAAGAAAAGATTGATCCTTATTTTTACCTGCTTAGTTTGAGGGGGGTGTTTTCCCCATGAGGTTTTTCCCTGTTTCCTTACTTATATTGAGTAGTTACTTTTTTTCATTTTAGATGTAATGGGTGACATTTTTTCTTAGTTCGCGGGGCCCACATTGTCCGAGTGAAGATTCGGGGGGGTGTTAGGATTATAATCCTCCCTTGTCTAATTTGGTCAGTTACCTAGAGTTAGTTTAGTCATCAATTGGGTCCACTAGTACTATTGGGTCCACTTGGCCTAATGGAGCCATATGTACTAGTCACTGGAGTGTGGGGAAGATTTCTAGAGGTTAACTGCCACTTATTGCATGTGCATGCATCACATTGGGCACCTCCTAGACCAATCCCTACATTTTAGGATCCATTGGGAGTCCCAACACCAACCTAGTTTAGTTAGTTGGAGTTAGTAATAGTTAGTCTTAGTTAGCTTCCAGTTAATTTTAGTTAGTTCACAATCAATTAGCTAGTGCTAGAAATGCATGGCTAATGCATGGTTGCATGTGGAGTAGGCGCCTTTTCCCACCTACCACACTCAGTTGCACTGAGTTAACTAGCTATCACTGATTGATTGAGTTGTTGGACATCTGGGAGTTGATCTCTTGGACTCCGATAGTGATTCAGACAAGTTCAGTTAGCCATGCAATTAGGTAGAGTCAATCAATTCAAATTCCTCTCTCATGCATTCGAATTGACTGGTTATTAATACCAGTGTATTACATTGTAATTATTATCCAATTACTTTTTTATTAATGAAAGCATTCACAACTGCAAGCCATTTTTTTGCATTGTTTCATTCTTCAATTACTGAGTAAAATTGTCTTATCTATTATGTGAGTTTTGTGTTGATCCATAGATATATGTGCTCAATTTAATACTTGAATAGGTTCTACCTTGTTAGTCCAATTTCTTGGGCTTCATGCTGCAGCTAGGATATGATAGTTTTTATGATAGTAATTTGTGAGTTAGGAAGGCGAACAGTCTTTGGCTAGTACAATGCAAAAAAAAATGACTGGTATTTTTTTGTAGTCCCACTAGAAACAGACTAAAAATGGAAGGATGAAACAGATTTTGGAAATGTTGTGAGGCTAGGTCCGACAAGACTATGGAAACTCGTTATGTAATCTCCTTTTTATGATAATATAGTATCTTAATTTACAAAAAAAAAGAAAGATTAACATGGTATCTTAATATTTAAAAATCAAGGAAAGCAGTGAGAGTCCCATTTTCAAATCATTAGTAGATATAATCCACCATCAATTACATCATCCTTGAAATTTAATGGTAAAATTCAAGAAGCGGAGAAATACATATGGAACCAACTAGAGGTTCTCCAACTATTGAAATAAAACTTGGATTTAACACAAAATAAAATGAAACAACAAGAATATGAAAACTATAGTGAAAGGAAATTTGAACGAGGATATTAGGTATTTTATAGGAGAGAACCATACAAACAATGTCTATCAAACGAAAAAAAATAAGGAGAACAAATTAGCACCCAAGTACTATGGTCCCCATATAATGTTTTAGAGGATTGGAAGTATGTATTACAAATTGGAGTTTCCTCCATCTTCATGTGTACATAAACTATTCCATGTTTCTTTCCTGAAAAGGTAATTGGAGACAACATCCTAGATCACACTATTTCTCTAAATATTTATAAAAAAGAAAACATCATACTAGAACCTTAAACATTCCCTGGAACATGGATCAAACAATTTCCAAATTGAGCAATTATGAATTATCTCATTAAGTGGAGAAAGTTTCCAATAGAAGAGCCAACATGGGAAAATGAGATCTTCATGTAAAAATATCAATAGCTAAATAAATGTTGAGGACAACACTTATGTGAAATGGAGGGTCATGTCACACCCTAGAAACTTTGGCCTTACATTTCAATTATTATATTGGTATTATCTTTATTGTTTTGCTAAGAACTTAATTGTAAGTTTGTGTCATGTGTATATTAACGATACCTAGATTAGAGATGTTCTCACCTCATCTTGTATGTTTGATACATTGTAAAGAGGATTCTTATTCATCTCTTTATTTCATTCTCAAGGTATTGGAGATATTTGATATTTAGTCTATGTGGCCATCACTTGAGAAACCCTCAAACAAATTATTTGAAATTATCAATAAATCCACTTTGTGGACTACGATTTGGATGATTTTTTTCTTTTAAATATGGTATTTGGGTGAGAAGAACTCAAAACAATAACTAGGCTCTTCATATTAAGCATAAAAATGTTTCATAAATCAAGTTGAATACCGGCATCCTCATTTTCCTTGAGAAACATGCACCTTTTTTCCCCAAGAAACAACTATGATACCATTTGTAGTGATCTTTAACCTAGAACTTAAATCACAAATGATATATAAGGCCCTTAAATTTCAAAAACTATAATATACATTCACATCATAAACAACACAAGAATGTAGAAAGACCCTCTTAATGTAATATAACTTCATCAAATACTCATTATGGAATGAATCACTCCACAATTCATGCTTGCTACAAAATAACACATCCAACGTATATGCATACATTGATACTCATGTATATTTTATACCTTGTCATAAGTATTCCTAAGGGGTCTATGTCAACTATCCCTTATTATTATGTTATTTATTCTAACTACTTAGTGGGTTAATTTATTACCCCCAATTGTGAACATTAGAGGAAATTTCAACTCAAAATGGGCCTCCTAAAAAGAATCAATAAAATAATAGTTAAAATAATAAAATAATATTTATTAATTTTGGAGGAAGAAAAGAAAAAAACTACTTTTTTGTTTGTATTTTTGACATATCTCCTCGTGTTTTTACTCAAATTTCGATTGGGAGAGCTCGTTGGATGCGGAATTAAATTCTGCATCCAACAAGTACCCACTCGGCATACTTTTGATGGACCCCGCTACCCCAAAAACAAGAAATACCCAAAAAAATGGAATGATGACCACGGGGAGATATGTCAAAAATACAAACAAACAAATATATTTTTTTTTATGATACCTATCCCCAAATTTATATTAAAAAAGTGTTTAAGACCTATACGGTATTTCAAATTTAAAGCAATTTCATTGGCTAACACATGATGACGTGGAATTTGAATAAAAGTTAAAAGGCCCATTTTGAGTTGAAATTTCCTCTAATGGATATTCCATAATTATGGTCATGTTACATATGTTATCCTTTTAAATATCTCCCTAGGTATCCATGTTATTCTTCCTAGGTAAATTATACTAGACTTAACTATTTAATTAGGTGATCATTATAAATATAATCCTACTCATGGTAGGGACCATAAGATCCCGACATCCACTTAAAAAGTTGTCCAAGAGTACGCTATCTAAACGTAGTATTGCTTATCAAACTCAACAGATACTGAATAAATATTTTGATTCTAAATGTGATGGAGATAAATGTAGATTGTTTGTATCATTGTTAAAATCTAGGGGCGTGAATATTGTTAGGAAATCGTTAGGGATAAAGATGATAAAGGCTTCTGGACCAAGTTCTCATATAGTTAAAAGCTTAGTAGATGTCTTTGGTAAAATTGGTAAGAACACACGGTCAAAGGACTGCAATGCGGCTCGTCGTGTGTTGTCACAAGCAATTGTGAATAAGAACACCAGGGTCCTTGGTTTTCTCAAGCCTACATCTAAACTAGTTAATTTGAATGTAAAAACCCTTCGTAGGTATTCTATTAGAAGAGAACATCTCGACACAACCGCCTAGACATATTTTTGGGCCTTTACTGGTCAATTGCCACGTCGTGACACGAAGCTAGTTGATGCAGTAAAGGGACTAGTGCATAGTTTTTGGCATGATCACACAAGGCCTTCTTCAAACCGGAAGGATGTACTAAAACTGAGAAGGGGTTCAAAGGACTGTGAACCACATTATAAGCATCTTCTTGATATAACACAGAAAGAACTATATGATAAATTTAGGAATGAACATAGACAATTGAATTTGGGGCAAAGATCTTTTGAGAAAGGTAAGCCCTGGTATGTTAGAACAAATACTCTTCGTAACACTTGTTGTTGTAGATACCATGTAGAATATGAATATTACTATGAAACATTTTTGTGCATTTGTCGTGTGTTGCATACTAACCATGTGCAGGATTGCTCCTTGACAATACCACCGACCTCATCAAGAGAATCCATTCATAGTATCATGTGCAATAGGCCTAAGGGGCAAACTTACTATGCAAAATCATGTTTGGATGGAACTTGCTCCAACTGTGCTGGAATGGCATTATTGAGCCAATGTATGCACAAGACTGGACACAATGAATTTGGGAATATGGTTACAGACATGAAAAGTTTGAAATATATCAGCTATGAAATAGTCCCAGGGAAAGAAAGAAAAAAAATACAATTGGTGACATGTCAGGTACATGCATGTATCTATAAAATTATGTTCAGAACAATTGCATTTCATTCCTTACTTACAAAAAAACCTGATATTGAGATCATTTTGTGTCAAAAGGTACAAGTTAGTGTCTTCATCAAGGAATTTATTGAAAAGACACATCAATATGTTCAGCATGTCCACTTGGCACGATGGCAGGATGAGAAGTTTAGAATATGCAAAGATACATTTCCTCGTGGTACTATACTTTCAGTTGTTGATTTTGTCGAGAACTACACTCTGCAACCTCAAAATGAGATCCAAAGTCAGTATTACCACTCTGAGCAGGTTTCCTTGATTGTGCATATCACATCTAGGCATGTCCCGAACAGTAGTGAAGAGCAAACAAAAATTCTAAAGGAATATCACTTCTACATAAGTGATGATAGGTGCCATGACTTCCACTATGTACGTCATTGCTTCATCATGTTCTATGATCATTTGAAGGGTAGGAACATACAGATGGATCAACACTGGATTTGGTCTGATGGATGTGCTGGTCAGTTCAAAAATGCACACATATTTCAATGGTTGTTTTCATTGCATAAAAACTACAAAGTTCCACATATGTGGAACTATTTTGAGACTAGGCATGGTAAAGGAGAGCATGATGGAGCCGGAGCATGTATCAAAACAATCCTACAAAGAGAGGAATTGAAATTATCTACAATATCTACTATTCGAAATGCCCAATCTATAGTCAGGTGGTGCACGTCAGTAATGGGAGAGGAATCAGCTATGCGAGCAGAATCCACAAGAAAGAGACACGTGGAGAGATTTTTTTGGGAGGTGGTAGACATAGATCGTTCACATGCATGGGAATGCAAGACTATTCCTGGCACTCATGGCTTTCATTCGGTTCGAAGTTCTAATAACCCTGTATTTGAAATTTGGACTAGAAAACTCGCTTGTTTTTGCCCGCCTTATTGTGATGGTGACTGGGATGTGTGTGAATCAATGGATTGGGTTGATGGATGGGATCGCATATCAGTTCCACTTGATCAGCGTGCAATTGTTGAGTTAACTCTGTTGGAAGAAGACTAATCGTCTATTTCTATATATTTTGATCATGTATCAGACCTTGTACAACCTGGTATGATGCATTTCCTTAACATTTTTTTGTTAAATTTACATAGTCTTGAAACTCACATTAATGGCCTTGTATCACATGAAAAATATTTGATCATATACCTACAATCATACTATGCAGGACACATATACGCAGTGGTTGCCTCAAAAGATAGTGAATGGGGATGTGATTACTGGTTGGCACGCTATATAGAGGGAAAGCAAACCCTAACTATGTCCATGACTAATGATGAAAACAACCACTTCCCCACTGAGTCTATGGTTGTTAAAGGTGAATACCTTACACATGACAACAATGCAAGAAAGAAGAGTGGATATGTTTACAGGGATTACAAACCAGGTGCAAGTGTGTATCACTTTACCAACTTAATCATTGGTACAAACCTCCAGGTACGAACAATGCCTAGCCAAAATTCATCGAAGGTACGCTACTTCTTACCAAATACAGAGCACGAGAGACTAATGGAGACCATTGTTATAAGAGATGATCCGGAGGGCTTGGTTGTATGATAATAGGTGGGATCTAGCATGATGAGGTTTGT
>LPNX010998588.1:633851-655121 GCA_001517045.1 Pseudotsuga menziesii | reverse complement strand
ACAAAGGTGAATACACCATGTAACATCTAGAAACACCAACAATTTCATACAAGTGTGAGTTCATGTTGGAACAAGGAATGCCAATAGAAAATCAACCAATGGTGTGGGCGTGAGACCTCAAGTGAAATCATAAGACACTATTTAAACTTAACATTAGCTTGTAATAAAGTGAAACTCAATTCAATGTTCAATGTATTTATACTCATAGTTTAGTTCTTGGATTTGAACCTGAGATTTGTTCAAATAATAGAAATTTCCATCTTTTAACCACATTCTTCAATCTGTTCTACTAGGTGTATAAGGTAATGCTCTGGAGAATTAAAAAAGATAGGAGGGAAGTGCATTTGAATATCACACATCTAAAGTCACACAATTATAGGGTAAAAATTGACAAAAAAAAATGCATTGGGTGATTGAATTACCTTGTTGGATGACAATGCACGAGTGAAATCTCCTCCCCTCAACGTGAATTAGCTCCTGCAACAATCCCAAGTAGTGGTCTCGCTCCAAACGCTCCAATGGCCCATCGAATTCGCGTTCCTGATTGTGAAAATGGGCCGCGGGTTTGGGACTGTGTATTTAATTTTTTTTTTTATGATTTACAAATCGCGTACGTGTTTTATAACTACATATCGCGAGCACGTTTTGTAGTTATATAAGGCGTACGCATTTTGTCTTCCTATCCTACATGTTCTATGACATGTCAGGCTCGGGTTGAACCATACCAAGTGCTATGTCAAGCTCGGGTTGATGTATTTTTTGGTAACATGATGTTTTTTTTTAAACTAGGATTGCACCTTAAAGGTCCCTCACCCTTATACTACCGTAAATAACATCACACCAAAATTCTTTTAAAGTAGATCTCCCACCATGGTACAAATAGATTTACATAAATTTAAAGAAAATCAAATGTTAAACCAAACCAATAATTAAGCTATATCAATAAATAAATAAATAATAATGGATAAACCTAAATATTATATAAGAGAAGATAAATTTCTTTGGTTTCACAATTGTACTAAAAAGGAAGAAAAGTAGTTAGATGATACATCAATTCTAGTTGTGGAAAAAAAGTAATAATAATAATAATAATACAATTCTTTATAAAAAAAATTATTGTTGAGAAATGTCATGTTTATTAATTTAATGTTATTAGGCTAATGCTAATATCCTGTAGATATATATTTAAAAACAAATTTTGAATAAATAGATTAGGTGAAGTGTCAATTTTTTTTAAATGCAGGCATATATTTATAAAAAAATTGAATAAACCAATTAGGGGCAGTACCATTTTAATGTAAGTATATGTTTATAAAGTTTTTAATAAACAAATTAGGTAAAGTGGGTATATATTCATACAAAATTTGAATAAAAATGTCAATTTTAAATTTAAATGTAAACTATGGAAACAGTTTAATTCCAGGTATATATTTATAAAGTTTTTGAATAAACAAATGAGGTGAAGGATCATTTTAATAAAAAAATTGAATAAAAATACCAATTTTAAATTTAAATGTGAACTATGGAAAAAGTTTAATTAAAAAATAAATTTTGTGATTAAATCTGTTTATGAGCAAAACTTTGATGATCCAAATCGTTAACAATAAAAATGCAACTTTAACTTTGATTAAATTCCTAACTGTCAAGGGATTGAAAAATTCGATGACATTGATTGTCGCTGAAAGCTTGAATGTTCTGAGATGACATTGATTGTCGCTGAAAGCAAAAAGGAATGAAATTTATAAATAAGTTGAAACTATGAATAGGTAGCACATGTAAAATTTCAAGACTACTACAATTTTTTCCATATATATTTATATGAATAGTATTCTATGGAGATGGAAAAAGTTGCACTAGTGTTGAAATTATACATGTGCTACTTATCTATAAATTTTATTCTTTTTGAGAAAGGATGTCAAAGATTGAATTTATAATTAGAACTAACAGATTCATCCTCTCTCGATCACAGATTCAGTGACTGCAAGTTTTAATAACAACGTGGAATAAAGGATATCACATATTCATCCTCTGTCTATGACAGATTCAATGGCTGAAAGTTTTAATAACAAAGTGGAATCTTTTAATTGTTTCGTCACTATATGGAATCTTTTAATATATATATAAAAGAACGATATGGCTTACAGTGGTGTGGCAGCCATGGCTCGCAATTGTATAGCAGCCATGGCTTACAGTGATATGGCAGCTAGTTGTCATACCATGCATATGGAGCTTCAACTTCATTGGGTTTGTAAGAGCATCTGGGCTGGAGGGTATTCTAAGAGGAAGTTATCTTCACATAAAGATTAGATCCTGTATCATCATCTTGTTACTCAATGGGAGTTTCTAAGAAACCTGGTCTTGTTGGTGTTTGAGGGACTAGACTATGATACCTGATCAGATCCTGTATCATTATTTAGTTCCTCAATTTGGTTTCCAAGAGAATTTGGGCATGTTGGTGTTTAAAGGATTAGATGGTGATACTGGATCTCTCTGTGTGAAGAGAGCTTCTTTACAAATAACGTTCAAAGCCCAGATGCTCTCTATTAGAAAACCCTAATGGAGTAAGCTCAATATAAATGATTCATTGAGAACTCATTTCATACGAAGCAGCTATAGCAGGTAGCTGCCATACCACTGTAAGCCATGTCGTCGCTATATTTATTCTATGATTAATTCTTATTATAGGAAGATTTGCTTTCTATCGACAATGATGATATACACTGAGAGAAGTCGGATTAGGTTATAATGCTTATGGACAATGACGATATACAGTGAGAGAAGTTGTATTTTGGTTGTAATGCTTTTGTTAGATTTGCTTTCTATGAACAATGATGATATACAGTGAGTCTTCACCGAAGTCTGATAATTAGTTGCCTTTTTTATGTAATTTATTTTTGTTTTTTTAAGGATGGAGAAGTGTATGTGTAATAAAAATGAATGGTTGATTTTATTAAAAGAATTGCAATTTTTTTAAGCTTTGATCTATTGCTCTTAAGATACAAGAGAAGAATTCATGTGTAACAAAATGAAGGATGGATTGATGGTATAAACCATAATACAAATCATAATTGCTTTGTTAAATTAATTTTTTTCATCTTTGATGATAAGAAGAGTTAATGTCAATCAAAATGAATGATGGATTGAAGGTATAAGCCATAATAGGAAACATAATTGTAAATCAAAATGAATGATGGATTGAAGGTAAGACATAATTGTAAATCAAAATGAATGATGGATTGAAGGTATAAGCCATAATAGGAAACATAATTGTATTATTGTTATGGTAGAAAATTGAGTCTTTCATTTGACTTTGAAAACATTGTAGTTTTCTCAATAAAAATTGTAAAGAATGTTGATTATAGTATTAAATTGGCTAAAATTATTTTTATTCATTTTAAATTTATTTAAAAAGTGAATATGAATCTAATCAAATTTATTAATATGTGAATATTTTTGAAAAATTAAAAAAATATCTAAATACCAAACCTTTTTTATATAAATAATTTATTATTTTTTTAATATATAAAATATTTTTTATTTCTTTATAGGAATCTATTATATTTTTGTCTTTGATATTTGATAATTGTCTATTTATTGTATTTTGACTTAAGGTTGAAATTGATATATTTTAATTTAAGATGAATCTATCCATGTTTATTTATTTATCCATGATAGCTGCAATGAATCCACTAGGGGGAAGTTTGATGGATGAGAAGCCACGAGAATGTGGTCACATATGTTGAGAGACATCTTGATGCCTTGGGACTTAAAGAAAATAATTATTCACTTGTTTAGCCTAAAGTTTTAGTTACCATCCATCCTAAGTTACAATTAGCCGTAAGTGTATTGACAAAAACATTACTATTTGTAGACTAGCAAATAGATGTTGTCTATCACCTATTTATATACCTATAAATTTAAGCCTAAAATAATGGCTAAATATAGTTGTTATGGCACAATATGCCTAAATTATCATTACAAATTATTTAGATAAATAATTTGTTATCAAATCATAATATTTATCCAATGAATTAAAGGATATGCTAACATCTCTTAAATAATTATACATTTATATGTATATTTAAGGGAGCAATTATAAATATATAATAAGCGAGTCAAACAAAAAAATGTTTTTGAGGATGTATGAATTTTGACCTTAATATATTACCTTTTTAGGCCTTGATATATATAGATAGATTATGTGTTAATATGTGCTTCACCAGCCTGTATGATTGGTATGGTTGGGACCATACAATTTATCAAGCCTTTATATTGTAACTTAGTGGATTAACTATGAAATCATACATAACATGTAATGCTTTAAACATTCATTCATTCACTGATTGGTAATATTGCGACATACCCAAAGGAGCCAGAGTAAAGTGAGCACCTCTTCCACAAATATGTGGGTGAAGTGAAATCCACTACATTTCATTATTGATAGTAGGATTGATCCAATGGATATCAATGGCCATTCACCTACCTATTCACTATATATATTTTAAAGAAGCAACTGTAAGCAATACAAAGTAAGAAAACACTCAACAGTCACATAAGCATTCAATCACTGAACACAAGAAATAACGTGGAAACCCATCTGGAAAAAACCATCAAGGTGCTCTTCATCTGGCATGAGAAATATAGGTAGCACCTTACAATCTGCGACTTACAGACTATTCTTAAGATATGTCTTTTCTCAACTCTTCATGCTCTCATGCTCTCTGTTTCATTCTTCTATTTACTCTTACTGATCCACATACAACTTGAATCGACTCTTACACTTTACTATATGCGCACCCAGCTGCAGATTACTCCTACTAGACGGTCTGTGCACTCAGTTGCAAATCCATGGCTCAACCGCCTTCTACTTCTACAAGACTCCTCTTCTGAGTCAACAATGAACTAACAACTTCCTCTAGCTAACTCTTCAAGATAATAACAAACAATATTGAAGCTCATTGGATATAACTCTTATAGAGAGCGTGTTCCTCCTATTTATAGTATTTATAAGACTGCGCAGGGTCAACTGAGTACAACTCAGTTATTACAGACATACGGTAGCTACAAAATATTTTCTATTACATTAATGTCAGGCCATACTTGGCCTCAAAAGTCCTGCATTACATTAACCATATCCATAACTAGCCATGGAAACGTCTTTCATCCTGTCTCCACAGGTCATAACTAGCCACAAAACTTGTCCTTTAGCCTTCCACTGGTTCGTCCTTCTGTAATGTTCCTTGACTTTCGCTTGTCCAACCTTTACTCTTCTACCTGCCTCTTCCAACGACTTGGATCTGTCTTTAATTGTTGCACCGATCCTTGTCATAACTTCTTCTTCTTTGTGCTTGTGCTTCTTCCTTGTGGACTTTTCTTGGCCCAACAAGCCCCTAACACTCACATGTGGCTCGTCTCGAGCCACTAAGAAAAAAAGACACCTCTATAAAATTTAGTGTTCTGCAAAACTCATGCCTCTGGCGTAGGTTGCACCATAGGACCAACCTTGTCCTGAGACTCCTTCAAAATTTTCTGCACCCATGCAACATCCGTGTTGACCTCCTCAGCTTGCTTAGCCAACTGTTCCACACAGTCAGAACTGATATGTTTCGATAGTCTTTCTTTTAATGACTGCATGATGTGTTGAAGATTCTGTTGTACAAGATGAATAATCCCTATAACTCGAGTTGCTTCCAACTGGTGTGCTACTAATTCATCATTCCTAGTCCGTTATTGGTCGTGGAGAGCTTGGAATTCCTGCTGGAGCTACTTTACCTCAGAAATCTTTGTAACCTTCTCCTTAAGTGACAGCTTTTTCATCTCTTCCTTTACCATGGTGATCTTCTCATAAGCTTTTCGCGCATATTCCTTGATTTTATCCACAGTCTCATCCTCCAGAAGTGCTTCCCACATCGCAAAAATGGCTTCAACTGCCTCAGTACAGAGTTTTTATCCTTGTATTATCCTTGCAACAGCCTCAAACGTTGCTGTGCTGCACTCTTCAAGCACCTCAAGAGGTGTGTTTGGTGTCTATCGTGCTTGTAACTCCTCGACCTGTTTCTTGAGTTCCACCACTATCTGCGACAACCGATCAACCTTGGCAGTTGAATCCTCATCTTCTTGGGCTTCTTCTGCTGGGAACTCTGCGATGGTGCTCTTGATGGCTTCTGCTAGTGTAAGTTGGCTTTGTTCTCACATCTCAATTTCCTGCTCCTTTTCTTGAAGGAGATTCTTCCGCTCTTTCGCCTTTGTTTTCTGCTTGGTTTCTTGATAGGCAAGAGCATTCTCCCAGATCCGTATCTCAGTTTCACCCGCATGTTGCACAACATAGACTTCAGATAGGGTAAGTTTAGATAATTCCATATATATTGTCTCAAACTCATGGAAAACATTATCAAACTTAGGCGTCCCTGTTTCCATTTCTATTGCATGGATGTCCATTTTTATCAGTGGCAACAATAATAGTGTTACTAGTGTGTTGTTAGGGTTCATGCCCTAAGTCTCAGCCTCAATTGTGCTTTAGATGTTATTGATAGCCTCAGTCAGGTCATTGATATGGTCTGCCAGTTTCTCAGCCAATTGTAACTTCTTCTTACTTATTCCTTTCAATCTGGACTTGGAAACTTCTATGATGGCATCAGACAATAAGCTTATTTCATTCTCATCTAAGTTGGCTATGTTAGCCAATTTGTCCGATTTTTGCTTTTTACACTACAGCTCATGCTGCTCTGCCTCTTCCTGGGCCTTCTGCACATCCTCATCAGTAGGTGTTCCTTCAAATTCATCATCATCATCATCAACTTCTTTGATGTGTGCACTGTCATCATTATCGGAGCTCAGTGACTGATTGTCTTGCTCGTCACCACCATCATTTCCTTGTACATCATCTTGGTCATGACCCTAACCATTCCCTTGTCAGTTTCCTTGGCCCTTGCCTTGGCCGTCTCCTCCTTGGTTTCCTCCATGGTCCATCAACTCCTCGACTGGGCCTCACCATTCTGTTAGCCAGTCCTAGACAATTATGTCCACATCGACGTCAATGATCATAAACCCCGCTTGGTGCGCGTGCTTGGTCGGGTCCTTCCATGGATCTAAGATAACATTGTGGACACCGGCTTGGAAGTTTATGAGTCCCAAGTTTTTATGCACCATCGTTGCCCTTACTCTATGCAATTTCCTTACTATATATGCATCGTCGTTGCCCTTAAACTATGATTTGAAGCCACACTCACCAAGTATCCCCTGCAACCATAAACATTGAGTTGCTGCATTTACAACTCCTCTATACTCTGCTTTTGTAGATGAGAGTGCAATGGCACTCTGTTTCTTGTTTGACCAGCTGATTTGTCCTTCAGCAAGCATGAACACATATCCTGATGTTGACTTTCTATCTGTGTTGTCACCTTCCCAATCACTGTCAGTAAACCCAATCAAATCAAGATCATATTTAGCTTTGTAGAAGATCCCATGAGTTCTTGTTCCCTGAACAAAGTTAAGGATCCTTTTGGATGCTCTCCAATGGATATCATGAGGCTGATCCATGTATCTTGAAGCCACACTTACTACATAAGAAAGATCATGTCGAGTGTGTGTAAGGTACTTCAAACACCCATTCAATTGCCTATACAGTGTATTATTCACCATAGGAGAAGAACCTACTTCTTCAAGCTTAACTCCTGAAAGGAAGGGAGTCTTGCTTGGCTTGCAATCTTTCATGTTGAACTTGTTCAGCAAATATAAGGCATACTTGCATTGATGTAGTTTTATTCCATGTTGGGATTGAGCAATTTTGAGACCCAAGAATTGGCTCAACAACCCCAAATCAGTCATAGAAAAAGCATGGTTCATTGCATCCTTCAAGGAGGCAATTTCTTTCTTTGAACTTCTTGTAATCAGAAGGTCATCCACATATAAGACAATAATCATCAAAGAACCATGAATCAGCTTCAAATAAACATTAGGATCAGACTTGCATCGAACAAAAACTCAATGACAGCAAAAAGCCATCAATCTTGGTATACCAAGCCCTGGGGGCTTGCTTAAGCCCATACAATGATTTCTTTAACCTGCACACAAAATATGGATAATTAAAAAACCCTTGAGGCTACTACATGTAAATCTCTTCAATAATATCTCCATTCATGAAAGCACACTTCACATCCATGTGATGTACCTCCCACTGCTTCGAAGCTGCAATGACTAAGGCTATCCTGATGGAGTCCATCTTTGCCACTGGTGCAAAGGTCTCATTGTAGTAAATACCATGTACATGTGAGTAGCCCTTGGCTACCAATCTTGCCTTATATTTCAAATGTGAACCATCAGCAGCAAACTTAGTTTTGAAAACCCACTTACATTGAACTAGCTTCCTCCCTGGGGGAAGATCAACCAGTTCCCAAGTGTTGTTCTTCTAGAGTGAGATGGATTTTTCTTTCATGGATGCTTGCCATCTTGGATCATGTGCTGCATCTTCATATGTCTGTGGGTCTGATTCAACAATCATATAGAACTTTTCTACAAACAAAGGGTCTTTCATACACAGGGCACTCTCAAACTGAGATCTAGTCCTCCTAAGATCACTAGGATTTCTAGCTAGTTCCCCAGCTCCATGAATGGTATTTTCTGCCCATTTTGGTCTTGTAGGGATGTCAAGATCTGCAATTAAATCATCATTATCAGACATACCAGAATCAACAAACTCATTTATCTCTTCACTTACATTCAATGGTTCTGGTAGTGAAGAAGACTCTCCAACTTCAACTGCTGCTAAAGGCTCTTGTTGGAACTGAACACTCCTTTCAATGAAGGATTTGTTTGTGCTCAAATTGATCAGCTTGTGCCCTTTTTAATATTCAGAGCACCCAACAAATATACGCTCTTGGCTTTGGGGCTACAAAGCCTTCCTCTTTTCTGTTGGAATTATAGCCCAAGCCTTTGAGCCAAAAATCTTGAAATGGGTCACATCTGGCTTGTGCCCACTCCAAGCTTCAAAAGGATTCATACCATCAAGATGTTTATGAGGAACCCTATTCTGAATATAGGATGCATAGTTTACAGCCTCGACCCAAAACTTTGGTGGCAAATTCTTATCCTCCATCATACAGGTTTCCATCTCTTTCAGTGATCTGTTCTTTCTCTCAACAACACCATTTTGTTGTGGTGTGTAAGGGATTGAATGTTGCATCTGAATACCTGCATATTCACAATATTGAATGAACTCAGACTTGACATACTCACCACCATTGTCAGATCTGAGGATCTTGAGTCTCCTCCCAGACTGGTTTTCAACCAAAGCCTTAAAGACTTTGAAGAGGCCAAAAAGTTCATACTTATGCTTCACGAAGTAAACCCAACAATACCTGGAAAAGTCATCTATGAAGGTCAATGCATATTTGGCTTGACTCATTGACATATGAGGAAATGGAATAGCAACATCACTGTGGATCAACTCAAGAGGTGCAGAGGTTCTCTCATGACTAGCTCTCTCAAATTTATGCTCTCGGTGTTTTCCTAGGATACAACCTTGACAGACTCCCTTGGAAAACTTAATATTTGGTAACCCTATGACCATTTATTTTTCACTTAGATAAGAAAGATACTTATAGTTAAGATGGAAAAATCTTTCATGCCAAAGCTTGCTTGCCTCCTTAGCATGAATCAGAAGAGCGGAGGGGTTTGAGTATCATAGAAAATGTGAAAACATGTATACCTTCAAAGTGTTATCTACAACTCCTTTTGTAATGACTTTACCATTCGATATCTCTATGATATCAACATCATCAATGGAGAATATGACCTTATTTGGAGACCCTGTGTGGGTCATTTGATACACTGACAAGAGGTTAGAGGCAAGACCTGGAACATACAATACATTACTGAACTTACCATGGTCAAGATCAATCCTTCCTTTACCCAAACTGTCAGTGAGAGAGTCATCTCCTAGCACTATTGGTGGACGTTTTGACATGTAAAGAGAGGAGAATGCCTCTTTGGTCGAAACCATATGTCTTGAAGCTCCAGAGTCTATGGTGAAGCTAGGTGAGCTTGATGTTCCAGCAACCAATGCATGTACTCTCTCTGTCCTCTGAATTTGATCCCCCTTCCCTCTTCTTTGAGCAATCAGGAAGGGAGATGTTATTCTTCTCCAGGAGTTGGTTCAACATGTCAATTTGTTTCCTCATGCAAGAGCTTTCAGGATGATAGCCCTTATTGCAGTATGCACACTTGCTCATTTCTCCTTTGTTCTTCTTCTTCTGGAAGTTCTTCTTAGAGCCTTAGGGATCCTCTTGAGACTTCTTCTTGTCTCTCTTTTGCTCAGGTGACTTCTTAGCTTTATTTTTGCATTTTGAATCCACCCTTGAATCTCCAGCAACCAAATCTTGGTCTTTGGAAGGTTTGATGGTGCCCATCATCACCAATTTATCTTGTTCTTGTGTGAGGGATTCCATGAACTCTGCAATCTTAGGCATCTTCCAGGCTCGAGCTGTCAACTTGGTGGCATGGAAGGTCGAAACAAACAATGAATAGTTAGGGACAAGGTTTGAGAGTATGGCCAAAACTAGTTTCTCCTCCTTCTTTTCAATTATGCACTGTTTTAGCTACAAAACAAGGGCTTTAAACTTGAAAAAGTAGAGTTGCAGGGATTCGAAGTTGCTGGGACTCAAAGATATCAATTCATTATCGATTTGATGTCCTCTCATCTCATCTATATTACCAAAAATATCCATAGGATTCTCCCATACTTCATTAGGTGATGTCAATCCATCAAGATGGAAAATGAGGTCTTTGGATATGCTCAGACACAAGAGACCATAGGCCTCATCCCTCCTGTTGTGCCATTTAATTTTCTATGCAGCTACATTGGGCTCTGATTCAGTTGCCATAGTCACCCTATAGAGACCTTTCACTCTCAATAGTATCTCCATATCTGCTTTCCATTCAAAGAAATTAAATGGAGTCAAGATGATCTTCTGAGATTGATCCATAGCTCTAAATTGTGCCCTTCAACCAGCATAATGCTCCCAGTAAAGATGTCGAACCTGCAATAGCAATATGGAAGGAGAAAAATCGATCTACAAAGGCTCTGATACCATGTGGAAATTGAACCCAAGTGATAGAACAATTGCACTCACAAAATTGCTAATCAAACCTGCAAATTTACACACAAAGGAGATTGAAATTGGAGCATAACACTAATCTGTATTGAATAAGTGTACAATAGCCAACCTTATGAATTCATAGGATGCTGCACTATATAATTACATGAGATATTCGAATGCATAATGATTCCATTCAAAATAGTCAAAAGAAGGCTTACTAAATCTAGTCAAATCCCCCATAGGTGCATAAAGCAGTTTCCAAATCTACCTAGAGGCTCACAAATTGGAAAATTCAAGTAGGCAAGCTAATAAGTGATGGAAATACAACTCATACATGATTTTATTAGGAGAAAATAATGGAGGATGATGAGGGCAAAAAACAAGTCAACTACACCTAGTCTTACTTTCCCTTTTGCCTCAAATATCAAATAAAACACGCAACTTAGCAGAAAAAATAGATATATGCTAGGGAGGAGCTAGAATAAAGTAGAAATACTAAATATGGTTTCCAGGAGGTTTCCCAAGTGCTCCATGATTCATTTGTGGCAAGTTTGGCTTCTAGGACATGTGGAAGACAACTTGCATAGAGTGGAATATTGGAAACTAGGAAAATAAGACAAAATGGATTAATTAATATCTAAGGTAGCTAACTATAGGTTGATTATTCTAACATTCTACACTTACCTTTTTGCATCAACCATTTCACACCATTCATATCCTTCAAGCTCTCCCTGACCGTCGATCTCCCATACTGCGGGTTGCGGAACTATGACATTTACTAAAGTCTTTTCACGATTCTCCGCATTCCTCTTTCTTCCTTCCGCATTCCACTGATAGGATCCTTTCTGCACCATAAATATTTTTCAGATGTCTTCCTACCCGTTGATCTACGATCAAATGCAGATTTCTGGATCTCATAAGAATTCTGCATCTAACCTCTAATGTTTATCAACCTGCTAGTTGAATTAGTGGAATCATTTAAGACTATTAGATCTTGATCCACCTCGATCAACGGTGGACTCTAAATACTATATATCATATTACATTAAAATTCCGCATCCAACATCTGCTTTTAACCACCTTAATATTTGAATCAGCGGAATGACCGACAACCATTGGATCTGAATTTCCTCATATCGACGATGGAATTCAAACAAAGTGAAGCACATTTGATAGAAAATATGCATCTAGATGTTGTTTTTAACCACCTCGCTATTTGAATCAGTAAAATTATTGATGATCATCGAATTAATATCGATGGTGGAATTCAAATAAAGTAAGGTGGATTTCATTAAAATTATGCGCACACCAGGATTTTATTTTTCCGTGCTAGATCTCATATCCCAGTGATCATCTCCGATTTCAAAAACTCGACGCTTCTTTATCTTCGGGTTATTTTAACTAGCGGAATCTTCCTTCAGCCATTGATACTCTCTACCTCTAATCTCCACCATACGATCTCTAGTCGTATGTGCAATTGGTTTAGGATTAATTCAGGTACTACTTCTAATTGTGAAACTCTTTTTCAACCATTGATCTATCCAATATGAAGATATTTCAATCTGTGATTGAATTGATCAATGAAATGATCAATTCCTTTCTGCGGTGCTCTACATATAGACAATTTCAATCTTCTATACTTATATCAGTTTTTGAAATACACACATACACATAGAAAGATTCAAATCAATATGTCTAGTGATTGAAACAAAGGTATAAATACTTAAAAATACTTGTAGAGTAAACTTGGTTCTTCATTCAACTTAACCAAAGGTACAATTTCTCACACAAAGTCTCTGCACTCTCCTCTCCACACTCTCTCCTCACTCATATACTCATGCCTCTATCTTTTACATTCACTGATAATCCATGTAATGGATCATTTTTCTTTTACTGATTTCATCATGCTACCATGTCTATTGGATATTCCTTTGTCATTCATGAACTCCTTTGACATCAATGACAACTATATTCTCAACAATCTCCCCCCTTTGGCATTGGTGGCAACATCTAAATATTCTACCCCTTTGAAAACAATGACAAAGGATAACTAACTTGTATTATTGTGCCCATTTTGATATAGGATTTCTTGTCTTATTCTTTTTGACAACTCCCCCTATCATCATATGTCCCCTTTGTTAAGTGGACTTGGTACTAACCAATGTATTATCATTTATTTTAAAATTTCCTTTCTTGCAACGGGTTTTTAAATGATAACTTGAATGATAGATGCATGGAATCCCCTTGTCACTTTATTTTCTCTCCTTTGTCATTATTTTTGTGATAGAGTTTACACTTAGCATTACACTGTTTTTTTTAAACTGTATTATGTAACTTTCTCTTCGTAAGAAGTCTTCACATAATCCTTGGTCTGAGATAACAACAGGATTTTCTACAAGTTTGAGAGACAAGTTTAGAAATAACTTCCTTAAACTAATACTTTTTTTTAAAATACCTATTATTCCTTCCTAATCTTCACTGTTATTTTTACTCATCCTAACACTTTTCAATAGGCTGAATTTTTTTACTTTTCAGATCAGACTTGAGTTTTCTTCCACTGTCAACAATTTTATGTGTTACAACTTTAAGTTCTAAGTGAACATAAAATATTTATCTTCTATTGAATTGTAGGCTTCATGGTCTTCATGAATCACACATTTGTTGTTTTCATGTTACTTCATACGTATTACACTTTCTCTAAGTCAACCATACATCAATATTATCATTTAACCTTGATCATCTATTGTCTTTGAGGAATATAGCTTTCAGCATACTTAAACATTAGACACCAATTGAATTTTTTGATACCAATTGGAATTTTTTGACTTTAAATCCCTCTGAGTATATGATCCCTCCTAATGTTATTTTTAGGGTTATCTTTAGATCATGAGAGTCCTTTAGAAAATAATCCCACAACAATCACTATATCCTTCTTCATCACCTTCATCTTCATCTTCATCAGTGTATTCTTTTACATCTCCATCTTGCTTTTCCTCATAATGGATGTCATTTTTATCTATGGAACTATTATGCTCATCATCATCTTTGGAAACCTCACTGATATTTGAAATCTTTATTTCTTCTATATCTTTGGAGTCTTCCTTTCTTCTCCACATCTTTCCATGAGGTACCGTTGCTTACTGACCTTGTTTGTTTCTTGGATTCTCTACTTATATATTTTCTCTTGGTTATGCAACTAATAGCTTTGTGACCAAACTTGTGATAGTAGTGACAACATCCAAAAAATATTCCTTTATGTTTGAGGAATATTTAATATTCCATCTTCTTCCATTCCTTCTTTTGTTCTTGACCTTCTACTGAAGCATTATTCCTTATCTTACATTCTTTGGCCATGTGTCCCTACAAATAATATTTCTGCATCTTCACTTTCATCATCATTATCTTCTTTGGAATAGAAGTTCTTCTTATTTTTCTTAAACTTCTTCTCTTATTGATACTTTGAGCATTTTTCTTTCAAAGAATTGTTCTTCATCCTTCTCTTTCTCAATTATTCAAGAGAAATTATGAGTTCTACCTTTAGGTCCACCTCTCCTTCCATATTTGAATTATTTTCTAAAGCTACTATCCCCATGAATGGTTTTGCTTCATATTCACTTATATATTCATCTTCACTATCATCCTCAAGAATAGAAAGTCTTGCTTCTACTCTTTGTTCAACTTAGTAAAGTTTTTTCTGTTTTGACCTAGAGTTCCTTAGCTGAGATACATTGTCCTATCTTCTCTTTGATGGGTTGAGGTAATCCATAGGTATGGCCTCCATTTCTCTTGAGTTATTTTACTCTTTCTAATATATAGTCCTTACTATTTTATTACGATGTAATAAGAGATAACTAGCATTCCATACACCACATCCTAATGAATGTAAGTATACACTCATTCTTTTTCTACATACTACATATTCTCCTTTATTAAGTGCTGTAGCTCTGTTGGAAACCATCCCTTCTTGTTGATCCATAGTGGTTTTTAAATAGGATCTTCCTACCAATGGTTAAAATGTGGTGAAGGAACCCGCTTTGATACCAATTGTTGGAATATTGGTCAATACTGAGAGGGGCGGTGAATATGTATTGTTAACTTTTTATCATTTTAACCACTTATTAAACATTAGTCAAAAAATATAATCAAAAAGATAAAAAAACACATATTTTTATCATGGAACCCCAATTAGGTAAACCACTAATACTTCCTATTACTGCAAAATTGTTATTTACAAATAGTTTTTCCTTCTTCTATAGATAAGGATGGTATTACACCCTATTTACCAACAACTACTGGAAGGAGGATACAACCCCCTATTTTGTTAGCTACAACTGATAGGATTCTACTACACCCTAATTACCAGCTTCTGCTGGAAGGAGGATACAACCCCCTGCAGGCATCTTGCCTGCCCTAGCGCCACCCTACAACCGTAGTATGTTTTCAATAATATTCAATATTTATTTACCCCTCAATATCTGTCACACTCACTATCCTATGCTTATTCTTCTATGATCAGGACCACAAAGACAATTTCTTTCACTCATCCTTCTCTGTATAAATACCTTCACGTTTCCTGCAGATGCATCTCTTCACCATTGCGCCATTTCATTCTTCGATCATCCGTCTTCATCAGAGATTAATTCCTCATTCTATTACTGAGTCGTACTGTCATCTACCTCCATCATGATTCTTCAAAACAATTAAAACAATTCCCTAATAACCGATTTACAGTTTATTCTTCCAGTCGTGACATTTCGCATTCTTCATTTCTGCAATCATGCAGAGCCGTTGATATTATTTCAGGATTTTTCCTGACAGTATATCTAAGATAAGTTGTGTTATATGGGCTGTCAAATTGTGACATTTCTCAAAATTTCTTTCCGCAATTACTACTTTCTGCATCAACCGTTCCACACCGTTAATCTCCTTCAGGCTCTCTGTGACCGTCAATCTCCCAGACTGCAGGTTACAGAACTGTGACATTTCCCAAAGTATTTCATGATTCTCTCCCTTCCTATTTTCTCCTTCTAGTTTCCTCCTTCCGAATTCTGCTGATGAAATCCTTTCCGTACAGTCATTATTTTGCAGTTGTCTTCCTGACCGTTGATCTACGATCAAATGCAGATTTGTGGATATTATAAGAATTCTATGTCCAACCTCTGCTCTTAATTCCCTTGCTAGTTGAATCGGTGGAATCATTTAAGACCGTTAGGTATTGATCCACCCCGATCGACATTAGACTCTAAATACTACAGATCGAATTACATTAAAATTCCACATTCAAGCTCTGTTTTTAACCACCTTACTAGTTGAACCAGTGGAATGACCGACAATCGTTGGATCTGACTTTCCTCGGATTGATGGTGGAATTCAAACAAAGTGAAGTAGATTTGATAGAAATTCTGCATGCAGTTGTTGTTGTTAAATACCTCGCTATTTGAATCAATAGAATTATTGTTGATCGTCGTATTAAGATTGATGATGGAATTCAAATAACATAAGGTGAATTTCATTAAAATTCCATGCACACTAGGATTTTATTTGTCTGCGCTAGTTCTCCTAGAGGAATCGTTGACCACCGTTGATTTAATTTGACGATCGATCTAGAACGTTGATCTTGATCTCATATCCCAATGATCATCTCTAATTTCACAAGCTCTGCCCTTCTTTATCTTCCGCGTATTTTATCAAGCGGAATCCTCCTTCAGCCACTGATACTCTCCACTTATAATCTCCACCATACGATCTCTAGTTGTATATGCAATTGGTTTAGGGTTAATTTGGGTATGACTTCTGATTGCAAAATCCATTTTCAATCGTTGATATGTCCAAGATGCATATCTTTAACTCTGTGATTGAATTGATCAGTGGAACGATCAATTCCTTTCTACATCACTCTACGCACAGACAATTTCGATATTCTATACTTATATTAGATTTCAAAATACACACATACACATAGAGAGATTCAAATCAATACTTCTGATGATTGAAACGAAGGTATAAATACTTAAAAATACTTGCAGAGTAAACTCTGTTCTTCATTCAGCTTAACCAGAGGTACAATTTTCTCACACATAGACTCTACACTCTCCAATCCACACTCTCTCTTCACTCATATACTCATGCCTCTATCTTTTACATTCAATGATAATCCATGCAATGGATCCTTTGTCTTTTACTGAATTCGTCCTGCTACCATGTCTATTGTTTATTCCTTTGTCATTTGTGAACTTCTTTGACATCAATGACAACTATATTCTCAACAATGGAATCGGTCCAAGCATGGAAAGAACACCACCAGGACTGCAGGATGATGCATATAAAGGTCGACCTAATTGGCATCATACTGGGACTGTAATCAGGAATAATGCACCTTCTGTGGACATAAGTTGTTCCTCTGGTCTGAATGGTTTAGATCCAGAACAAATGAGTGAATAACTCGGTTGAATACCTTCCCTGAATGTTATAGAATCCCGGAATATAACTCTGACGAAAGAACTGTATACCTATAAGACATATCAAACATACAAAGACATCAAAGCTACCAGAAAAACATCTACACATCCATATTAGTGACTAAGGAATCCAATAACATATATGCGAGATTTACACAACAAACATGTGGGAAGGAAATCAACTTTTCATTAGAAAATAAATGAAAGAGATTACAACCATGTGCCTTAGTGTCGAGACACTCCTTCACAAACTAACACCTTGTCCTCGATATCTCCAACTTGCTCCACAATTTCTCTCTGATGGATGAGGCCAGGGTATCAATTCAGCAGCATACTTCTACTATTCTTCTCCTCCCCTAAACTATGGACATGAGCTTGTATTTATAAGGCTCCATGGATAGGGATAGTTGAGAGAATTGTGGGTGAGGTGGCTCTTAGATCCTACCAAGAAGGATCTTGAGCTAAACTAACCCATATTGATAGGGATAAGGGAGGACATGAGGGTCATGATCTAGAATCCTCGAGAAACTTAATTTTTTCCCATTTTACCAAGGGTACCTCTTTTGTTCCCTTATGATAGAGCGGTTTAGGTGAGAACCGCTTCAAAGACAAAGCACTTCCGCGGTGGCACCGCTTCTCTATAATATGACACAGGTGGTGCTGAGTAAGGTACCACTCATTAGCCAAAGGGTAAGCGTGGTGCTAGGTTTTTTCAAGTAGAATTGATATCCAGAGCAAGTTTCTACTCCAAGTTTTTGGATTAAAGGCAAACATATGGGTTAAGGATCTCATTGTTAGTTTTTCATCATTTAAGCTAGCATTATGATAAGATCTTTTCATTGAGAGAATGACAAGCACAGCAATCACATAAGCACATCACAAGAGACAAGAGACACAAAGATTTTAGGAGGGGAAACCATAAATGGAGAAAACCCCTCAACTTCCTCTAAGATAGTATCACCACAAGATGTGATCCCAAAACAGTAAGATGACCTCCCAACACAACAGCAGCCTTCTGTCTTCTGTCAAGCCAAAGAGTTTTCTTCTCCAAAAGTGCGCCACACCTAAGAGAGCAAGTGATGTAATTCACAAGTGATAAATAGAGAGACTCTCACTCTCTATTTATATTCTTCCATTGAATTGAAGTGCACTCAACCATGTAGGCTTAACTTACAATTACTTACTCGATCCTACACCTTAATTAGTGTATAATAACCCAAGTGCCCCTAAACTGTGGGGACTTACCTAATGACTTGACAAGACTTGTTTACATTAATAATCCTCCCGATCAGAACATTGGGGTAAGACAATATGACTCAAATACATAATAGAAACATCCCAGAATAAACATCAGGTTACAATATATAAAATACATATAAGAATACATTTTGAAGTTACATATACATCAACACTCCCTCTTAACTAGGAAGGTATTCTTTCGACACAATTTTCAGCACTGGTCTTCTTCTCTGTATCATTGGATCATGTTCATCTTCAAGTCATCTCTTTCATCAAGTATTCTTCGTCTTCAAGTCATCTTCATCTTCAAGTTATCTGGATTTGGATCATCTCTCAATCTGGATCATCATAGAACATCATCACAGGATCTAGATGATCACTCGATCTAGATCAACATCACTGTACTGGATCTGGATCATCTCTCTGTACTGGATCTGGATCATCACTCGATCTAGATCATCTCTCTGGACAAGATCTGGATCATCTCTCGATCTGGATCATCACTGCTGGATCTGGATCATCACTCGATCTGGATCTCTCGGAGTCATCATAACTGGATCTGGATCATAGCTCGATCTGGATCTCCACTGGTCATCATCAAGTGTGTACTATCTCGTCATAGGAAGTTCTACAGAGCCAGCCCTTTTTCATACTGTATGTAGGCCCACCACTTGCAGGTCTTCATCATCACCAGCCATACTGTGGAATCCTCAGGACTTATTACGTGCATCACAAAACCTTGAAAGAGCATCCCAGGCTGTTACGAGCACATAGCTCTACCTATAGGATCTCCCAAGGCACCGAATTACATGTGACCTCACCACAAAACCTCGCAAGAGCATCCCAGGCTGTTACGAGCACACAGCTCTACCTATAGGATCTCCCAGGGCAACGAATTACATGTGGCCATGGCAAAACCTCGCAAGATCATCCCAGGACTGATTATGGGCACACAGCCCAACCTATTGGATCTCCGAGGGAACCGAATTACATGCCATAGGACAAAACCTCGAAAGAGCATCTGCCAGATATCCCAGGGAACCGAATTACATGCCATAGGCAAAACATCGAAATACTATCTGCAGATCTCCCAGGGCACCGAATTACATGTCCTCCCAGAGAAAAACCTCGAAAGATCATTTGCCAGATGTCCCAGGGCACCGAATTACATGCCATAGGAAAAAACTCGAAAGACCATCTGCAAATCTCCCAGGGCACCGGATTACATGCTCATCTGCACAACCTGATCCACAGCCATAGAGTATCAACCTGATAGTCACCATACATCATCCTGATGTACTCATGATCATCCTGATCATCATCACTGCAACATCCTGCTGCATATCATCTGGAGCAACATCCTGAAGCTCGTCATCCATGATCATCTTGATCATATAATGCATCTACCTGATGCATACCAAGTATCTACCTGATACATATCATCATACATGATCTACCTGATCATACAATGTATCTACCTAATACATATATAGATACATTTTCCAAGCATCCAACATGATGCATATACCAAAACACATACACATATAATGATCCAACTGATCATATCCAAGCAGAAACCAGAACATCATCCTGATGCTCATCATCCAGCGCTTACATCCACAGCCATGTGAAGGATCCCCCTTCCAACATGCTTGGAATGGCTTCAACAAATGTGTCCATCACTTCTTCCTCGAAGTATCCTCGATCTGAAGCACGCCAAGTCTCTCTCTGAAGTACTCGAACTTCACCCTGGCTAGTGGCTTTGTCAGCACATCTGCAATCTGCTCGTCCATCACAACATACAAGAGGTTCACAGCTCCTCTCTGCACCATATCCCTGATATAGTGATATTTGATCTCTATGTGTTTCGACCTGTCATGAAACACTGGGTTCTCGGATAGCTTCACACAACTCTGGTTATCACAGAAGATACTAGTAGCCTCCAACGGGAGATCAAATAACTCAGACAGTAGCTTCCGTAGCCATACTGCCTCACAACTAGATGAACAAGCTGCAACATACTCTGCTTCAGCTGTACTTAGTGCCACATAGGATTGCTTCCTGCTAAACCAAGAGATCACACCTGATCCCATACTGAAGCAACAACCTGAAGTACTCTTCCTGTCGATGGCACTACCTGCCCAATAAGAATCAACATAACCCTCCAGGTTAATCTTCTGATTCGCATCGTACTTGAGTCCATAATCAACTGTACCCCTGCATGCTTTGTAACCATCAGGTGAACATGTCTCAATGTGTGCACAGCAAAGCAAATATCTCGTCTCAGGTACATCAAGGACCCAATCATCTGACGATACATCGTAGCATCAACCGACTCTGATGAAGCATCACTCAATAGCTTCATGTTCGATGCCATAGGTGTGGTCATGTAGTCCATCATCCTGAACCTCTTCAGGATCTCTACTGCATACTTCCCTCGTCCAAGGAAGATTCCATCTATGCTCTGCCACACCTCC
>LPNX010998588.1:605969-632665 GCA_001517045.1 Pseudotsuga menziesii | reverse complement strand
TCATCACTTCCATGAGTAATGTTACCTGTGAGAGCTGATATCAGAACATATTCATCCTCGCTTGAAGAATCTTCACTTTCATATCTGGATCTCTTTCTGAAAGGTTCATCATCCTCTGCAGCATGAGCATGATGTCTTCTTTGGCCTCGTCTCCCTCTGAAACTGGAACCTCTATGCTCATGTAGGTGTCCAATCCAGAGAGATAAAATACTTCTATGCTTGGAATTTTTCAACTTCACCAAGATTATCATCAAGCTGATCACTTTGAAATGAGAACCTCAAATGGAAATATCAAAGGATTAGATCTTACCGATTTGAGGTGTCCGCCCTTGTCCCGGAGTTTGCTGATCTAGGGTTTGTCGCAGAAACCCTAATTTTAAAAAATTGGAATCCTTCAGATCTAATTGTATGAATAGATATATCTCTTCAAATGGAGCTGTCCAATGTACTCCTTTTCTGAAAACAGTGAAGGGAAACTCCCATAACAGGAAGCCCTAATTTTCTGATTTCTTCTGCAGAAATGCCTATTACTGTTTCTGTGATATCTCCAAAATTACTGATCCTCTGTGTCATAAATTTCTCACTGAGGTAATATCACATGTCCCAGATCCAACACCATATGTTTCATCAGAATTGGTTTCACCATTTGGGATTTATGAGCCTTTTCCCAAGGTAACCTGTTACTGGACTGTTTAGAACAGAGAAGTTGTATGGTATGCCACGTGTCACTGGTTCATATTCTGAGTCTGAAATTTGGGAAAAAAAAATTACAGTCCTTTACCTTTATGGAACATCTTTAGGAATTCCATTTGGACCTCTGTAGCCCAAGATATTGCAGATCTCCCCAGGTGTCCTATTTATGGATGATTTCTGGAAGAGGATGGAACTCTAACTTGGAGAGATCATATCTCCTAGAATATAGCGAATCAGAGGCTTCCCTTTGGACACAGTGTGTATCACGATTTTATCTTTTGCCCCTGGAATTTTCAGCTTCTGAGACTTCGCCAATCTCAGAATATAGCGACTGTACCAAAACTTAGCAGTTTTAGCATTTAGGGTTTCTCTAGCTTGGGGTCAAACTAGGGTTTGACTTTCCTGGAGTTTTACCCAACCAAATTTCTTGATCCAGGTCTCTAAACTTTGGTTTTGATGAGGAGAAAAATCCTATTCTTTTCTCACTCAAAAATTCCTCTTCTGTAGAAATCCCTAAGTTCCACATCGAAACTGAAAATGCTTGAAATTGAATTCCGCATCAACAGAAAGATGCACCCTTCAATGGAGAGACATCATAGCATACTTTTGCTGAAAATATGTGGAGGAAGATCCAAAAAATAGGAAGCCCTAGTTCCTGTAGCTGCACAATGTCTTCTTCTCAGGTTAGCTCTGATACCATGTTAGTTTTTCATCATTTAAGCTAGCATTATGGTAAGATCTTTTCATTGAGAGAATAACAAGCACAGCAATCACATAAGCACATCACAAGAGACAAGAGACACAAAGATTTTAGGAGGGGAAACCATAAATGGAGAAAACCCCTCAACTTCCTCTAAGATAGTATCACCACAAGATGTGATCCCAAAACAGTAAGATGATCTCCCAACACAACAGCAGCCTTCTGTCTTCTGTCAAGCCAAAGAATTTCCTTCTCCAAAAGTGTGCCACACCTAAGAGAGCAAGTGATGTAATTCACAAGTGATAAATAGAGAGACTCTCACTATCTATTTATATTCTTCTGTTGACTTGAAGTGCACTCAATCATGTAGGCTTAACTTACAATTACTTACTCGAGCCTACACCTTAATTAGTGTATAATAACCCAAGTGCCCCTAAACTGTGGGGACTTACCTAATGACTTGACAAGACTTGTTTACATTAATAATCCTCCCGATCGGAACATCGGGGTAAGACAATATGACTCAAATACATAATAGAAACATCCCAGAATAAACATCAGGTTACAATATATAAAATACATATAAGAATACATTCCGAAGTTACATATACATCAACACTCATCACATGATGGTGAAAAGATTTAGGTATACAAGAATGCCCCCAAAGCATGAGGCTTAGAGGGATATGATAAGTGAGAGCTTTGAGAGAACAAGTTGTCACTTCGAGGTGAGAGTTATCTTGATCGGATAGTGTCATCAAGTAGGCATCTGTAGTACATCAATACTTTTGACTCATAGACAAATGTAACCAACTCATGAGTGCAGACCAATAGAAGGCAGATCCATGAGAGGAATAAAAAACCATGGCTACTAGAATACAACGTAGATCCATTTGATAGAGGACTCAAAATTGGACATAGCTACCAGACATAAAACATATATCTATGTCATACATATGCAAATTTGAGCATAGCCACGACCATACAAATGTGGATCCGTGCTAGATATACAAAACTCCATCACAACCTGGGGAGAACAATGAGTGCTAAACAAGTACCCAGGGTCTTCGTCTCGTTTTCCATAAAGTAGGATTCTATCCATGTGATTACATTGTTTTGAAGTCAAACATGGTAGAAATCACTTGATTACTGGCTAATGATGTGAACCATTAGCAAGTGTGAGGGAGATCACCATTGATGTCAATGATTCCCAAGGTACCCTAGTACAAACTACTGAGTGTGAATAAATGTCTTGATGTCGAACACCCAGTCGATTCTATCGATCAAAGGTCAATGATGTGAACCTATGTCGAGAGCGAGAGAATTTGTCATTAAGGCATACAGATCTCAAGGTACTGCATTTTGTTTCTAAGACTATTTCCTGGATGATGAGCTGATGTCGACAGGAATAGTCTAGTCGAAGGAGGGCCATGATGAGTCCCACATCAACGACACGAAACTTGAAACAAAGTTCTGGAATGGTGTGAATGAGGTAACCATAATACTCACTCAAAAGTACTAACACAGAGACTGTTTTCACTGCAGAGGTAAACTTCTTCAACTTCCCTTTGAACATCGGGTGGCACAACAAAAGACTTGGCAGAATGACTAGACCAGAAAAACACATAGTGTGACGGTGGACAATGCATTCTTTTGAAAGACTCAAAGGAGTGACATAACTCATGAAAGTGGATCGTCATGGAAATCAGTTGAATACCCAATTGACTGAAATGATATGCAGATAAGTGCCATGTTCAAAGGTAACGACAAACTGCCAGTTATTTGCAAAATGATTCCCTTCCCATTTTCCCCATCATGGTTGATGAGTGCCTCTTTTTCATTTTTACGATTTCAAATAGGGTAATAAACGCTCATTATAGCTCGTCCAAAGACAATTCAAAACTCATATGTTTTACAAACCTGAGAGAGGAGGGGTTCGTTCCCAAAAGAGGGTCTCTCAATGTTTAATTTAACGAGTCCGATGAAAGTTAACTCGGTATCGTTCATGTTTAGAGAGTATGAACGACCATGGAAGAAGACTCCACAGGGTCCCTTTTCATAAAATAGTTCACCTGAACTGAAAAAGTGATAACCTACCGTCATATGAACGACTCTTCAATTGATTTAACAAGCATGAAGAATACAAGATCACTCGACTATCTTTTCACATTTTAAGAGTCCAAAAAGAGCTTAAAGAAGACTATATTATACTTTTTCATGTTTGAATCCAGAGCACGAAAAAGTAATAAACAAATCTCAAACCAAATTTCATGTTTTAACCAGAGCACGAAAAATGAAAAGTAAGCTCAACACCATCTTACTGTTTTAACAAGCTCAAAGAAATAAATGAGTTGATGTCGAGCATAATAAAACACGATCTAATTACCGATCATTGATGTATACTCTTAACAGATGCGAGGAGGCCCATTGATAATGATGATGGAATCCAAGGTAATTGAGTACAAACTAACAAGTGTGAATAGATGTTATGAGGTCAAACAATTTTAGAATCAAACAATCAGGGGTCATTGGTGTATACCCACTGTTGTTTGCGAGGAATCCTGCCACTAATGACTGCAATATCCAAGGTACTCACTGGGGTTCCTAGATCCATTTCCTAGATGATTATTTGGAGTTTATAGGAAAGGATCTATCAAAAGGAGGGATTTAATGCATCCCACATCAACTAACATGAAACTGATGTCAATAGGATGATATAATTTGGTAGAGCTACGAGATCTAACACTGTATACTGACACAAGGAAGGCTGATATGATTAGTCTAGAATATTTGAGGAATGGCCGACACTGGTTTGACTTCCCTTTAAAATAGAACACGACGAAGAATGGACACTTGGAAACATAAGACTTGAGTAGCCACCCATTGTGAAATTTGTTAACTCTAGATGAATCAATGAAAGCTCCATAGACGACAGGAAGGATAACCTATCGGTGGAGACCTATTCAAATTATTGGTACAACTTCCTAAGTCAAATGTAAATGGTATATTGACAGCAGATACAAAATGATGTGCCATGTTCAAGGGCAAATACTTATTGTTTCCTTTATATCAAAGATTTAATATGTCATGATTTAAATTTCCCCCTCTTTTTTTTAGTGTTTTTTCATGTATGAGCTTGAAAAAGAATAAAGAATGCTATAATACATAAGAGGGAACGAGTGTTGCAAGGGCGTTCATTTTACAGCACGGGTCAGGCCAAGGCAATGATATGTACTGCAAACATGGGTTGAGCTAGTTGTGCACACTCTTTCATATGTTCCCTCCAAAGGTAGGCTATTCAAGGTAGGATTATTTGTCGACAGGCGGTGAAATAGAACCAATTAACTACGGTTTTCATCCAATATGGGATCTTGGCCAAGTAGGAAAAAAGGAGTGATGGTTTTACTTCATACTAATTCTTGTGAAAACATCAACACCATGGATCATGGTCTGTCATTCAAATCCTCGATCAAATAGTTTGAACATGTCAATTCCGCAAAAATCCTGTAAAAGTAACCAAACCTAACTGTTTAGGAAACTAGTAGGCCTCATTATATGCGTTTAATATCTGAAATAACAAATATAAGTAGATGACTCATTTTTTACCATGCTGGTAGGAATCACCTCTATCGCGGATGTATCTTCGAAGAAATGAACCATTTACATGGTAATCTTCCGGTTGTAGATGGGTCTTCATGTTGGATCTGGACATCAAAATAGTTCAAAGGTGTTTTTTGGATTTTCCATGTATTCAAATTTTTATGAACTATTTTTTGTGAACCTTTTCTATTTATGGAAAAAATACAAAAGGAGAAAGCGTTTATACTATTATTTTTGTTGTGTGCAAAGTTACTGCAAAGATTGTTGTTGAACTTAAACACACATTTTGGTTTATGATGAAAACAGTTTTTACTTTCTACAAAGGAGTGTTATTTCGACATTTACTTATGCTTTGAAAGATTTGTTCAATTATGGTGCCATGCATTCAAAATACATGCTTGCTTTATCGAAATGATGTATGACAAAGATTCCAATCAAGGACGTAGTTAGCTAAGGAATCAACTAGACTATTTGAACTTCTAGGAACATGAATATATTCAATAAATTCAAACTGACATTATAGAAGACAAACTCGTAGAAAATTTCTAAACAATATAGGATCACGAACCTGATACTAACCATTCAACTGAGATATGACAAGTTGTGAGACTAATTTAACAGTTATTCATTGGATGCCAAGGGTGTTGGCCTCGACTTGAAGCTCAATGGATGCACTATACTCTGCAACATTATCGGTCATAGGTCCAATAAAAGAGCCTCCCAAACTAAGGACTTGATTGTCAGGTGTGAATATTACCCATGCGGCAAAAGAAATGTTTCGAAATCCATGGATGGCACCATCTGCATATCCCAAATAAGTGAAAGTTTCCAATGACATCTGCCAAGTAAGGATACCAATCAAGATAAGTGTGTGCTTGAAATAACTATTGTACAAAAGTTTTACACATATCATACAACATAATACAACAAAATTTTGTGAGGCCTCATTGCCTATGCAAAGTATTTCTTCAGATAGAGACCATTTCTGATCTCTGACAAAGGTTCCCCATCATAATTGACTAGCTCATATGCACCTCTTTTCAATACTATTTTAACAAAAAGTGGGCCAAACCATTTAGGCACAAATTTCCCTTTTCCTATTTTATCATTGTCTTGGTCATAAACCAAAACCAAATCACATTCTCAAAAGACTCGAGGGTGGGATGCTTTGTCATATTGGGATTTGACTCATTTCTTGTGTGCTTCTACGTTTACATATGCCTCTCTTCTAGTTTCGTCAAGAGAATGAAGGTGTAGGAGTCGTTCTTATTCTGTATAAGTGTTAGGTAAGAGTTTGATAGCCATTTTTAATGACAAGATTTCACATTCAATCCGAAACACGGATTCTTCTCCATATACCAAATGGAAAGTGATGAAACCAGTTGTGATTTTTGTTGAGGTACGATAATCCCAGAGAGAAGACAACAACATCATATGCCAGTTAGTTTTGTTCTTATCAACCATGCTTTGTAACATGGTCTTCAAAACCTTGTTGATGGCTTCTACTTGACCATTGCATTGGGGATAATATGGTGAGGAAAAATCCTGTCTTAATCCTAACTTGGTTGTAAGTTCATCCATGAAGGAATTCCTAAAATTGCTATCGTTGGCTGTGACGATTTCTTTGGGAACACCAAACCTAGTTATGACATGATTGAATAAGAAATATGCTACAGTTTTTGTCATGTTGTCGAATGTAGGCATTTCCTCAGCCCACTTTATAAAGTAGTCCATTGCTACTATGATGTAGTGGTGCCCATTGGATGAAGGTGGGTGGATCTTCATATAATCAATGGCCCATTTTGAAAATGGACCTACAGTTACTACAGGGTGTAACAGAGCAGGATGTGCGTGCATTTTATTTGTATAAATCTGGCAAGGGTGACACTTTTTAACGAAATTGATGCAATCTTTGAATATTGTGGGCCAAAAGTATCCGCATGCAATATTTTCTGGGCAGTTTCTTTTCCAGAAAGATGACTGCCACATTCTCCTACATGGAAATCATTTAATACCTGTTCATCTTCTTCATGGACTAAACAACGTCTTAGAACTAAGTCTATTCCTCTACGGTATAAAGTATCCCCGATGATGAGGTATATTTGTGCTTGGTATCGAATGCGACGTCATTCAATGCTATAAAAATGAGCATCTATCATTTAGGTTTGGAGATATGTAATTAATGTTCCATACCAAGGATCAGTAGTGGAAATGAGAAAAAAATGTTCGTCTACCCAAGACTCTTCTTCAACTTTTTCTTCTTTATTTCCAGGTAACTCAGACACTGGTTCTGCAAATGTAAAAGACTTCTTAGCCTTAACGTTTACGAATTCAATATCAAATTCTTGCAAAATTACCATCCATTTTGAATACTTTCCCTCGATGATTTGACAGGAAAAAATGTGCTTCATAGGGTTCATTTCAGCCACTATAGTCGTTTTTCTTGGAAGTATATAGTGTCTAAGTCATTGGACATCATGAAATGCTGCCAGGGATACCTTCTCTACCTGCGAATATATGAATTCAGGGACATCCAGGCCCTTACTAAGATAGTATATGACATGTTCTTGAAATTAATCATCCTCTTGGACCAAAACCATCCCTAAAGTGGATTCAATCTCCTCCAAATATAGCAAAAAATATCTAGTATAGTTCGGAGGACTAAGCACTGGGGTTGACACGAGGGCTTGTTTCATTGCATAAAATGAGCATTGAGCTTGTTCATCCCATATGAAGGTCGCATCTTGTTTTAATAGACGCATGAAACCTTTAGAAATTTCAGCATAATTAGCAATAAATCTTCTCAAGAATGTTGTTTTTCCTTGTAGGCTTTGAAGCTGTCTAATTGTTTTTTGGGTAGGAAACTTCAATATTGCCTCAACCTTAAGGGGATCTACGCATATCCCATCCTTGGATACAATGAAACCAAGTAATCTCCCACAATGCATGAAAAATATGCATTATTGTGGATTCAATCTAATGTTATATTGTCGACATCGAAGGAAAATAACACGCAAATGTGCACAATGTCCAACTCTTCTCCAATATTTGGTTGTCAATTCATCGAGATAATTCTTGATGATTTTATTAATGTTGTGAAAATCATATGACATGGCTCTTTGAAAAGTAGCCCCGACATTTTTAAGGCCAAAAGGCATTTTTCGATACGCAAAAGTGCCCCATGGACAAATGAAAGTTGTTTTGTGTTGGTCTTCTTTCTTAATCTAAATTTGGTTGTAACCCGAGAATGCATCCATAAATGAAAATATTTCATTACCGGCACACTCATCTATAATCTGATCAATAAAGGGTGTGGGATAATTATCTTTGGGACAAGCCAAATTTAAATCCCTAAAGTCAATATAGACTTGGATTGTCTCTTGTTTTTTATTGACTGGAGTAGGATTGGATACCCATTCAATCAGCGGTCCAGGGTAAATGAAGCCATCTTTCAACAACTTTTCTACTTCTTCTTTGATGGAAACCGATTTCTTAGGATTCATTGGACGTAATTTTTGTCGTACAAGTTTGACATTTGGATAGGTTTTTATCTCATGTTCGATGATGCTAGGATCGATGCCTGGAATTTCCTCATATGATCAAGAAAAAACATCACAGAACTCTTTAAATAAAGTAGTATACTATGTGATTTCTTCCAGAGAGTAATTGGAACCTATATTTATATTTTCGACGATGCCCGACTTAATGGATATGTTGATAGGGATGGTTTTTGAAAGGTTTTCCAAATTTCCTTCTGAAATCACATTGTGTGTTTGGACAGAGCATTGGTACCTTTCCACATCATCATCAAGGTAAAAATTCTCATCTTTTACTTCTAAGGAATCCAATTTAGAAAGAAATGATGATCTATGATGCATGTCTTAGCAAGGTCATTCTGAGATATTCATGACTTTCATGATAGCTTCATTGAATGGAAAGGTTTGATCTAAGATGTCATGACTGTTGGGAGTATTGATAGACCATGCGGGTGATGGATACAGATCATATTCCTCCAATGGAGAAGGATTTTGATATGCTTGATTTGGTATTTCTATACTAGACAGTGGGGTACTACTCCTAGTTTCATCAAGCATGTATGAATGTATTTCCTTTCCTTCATTAGTTTGAACCTGGATGTCCTCCACCGTAGTTCCATCTGATGAAGTGGAACCTATCATCGTATTGGATTCGGTAAAAACAGTTAATGGAAAGTAAATTTCTGATGTGATGGTGAAAACTGGAGCAGTTTCAGTTGTAGATGTTGGTGGAGGAATTGTGAAGGTTCCCATGAGGGAAGAGTATTTGAACATCCCAACTCATATATCTTGAATTGCTACTTTTGGATTCTCCACAAAGGGTATATTTGAGTGGATAACTATACTCTCTTGATGGGGGAACTGAACTACTATAAATACCGAAGACACTACTATCGTCATTGCATGTATCCAACTATGGCCCAATAATATATTGTAATCTATGGGTGCATGCACTACCTCAACATCAACTTGAACTGTTTTTCCTCCCAATTCAATTGGGAAAGCCGTAATGAGTCCATGAGCTGGGAACGAGTGTCCATCAAATGCTTTAAGGAATTTTTTGGATGGTTTCAAAGTGGGTGATCCTAAGACTTTCCAAGTGGAGGCTCCTTCGTCTATAACAGTTCGAAAAATATTCATCCCATGTGAGAGAAATTTGATTTGGAAAGTGACATGTGATGGAATCCTACTTGTTGTTTAGGTACACAGGGTACTCCAAAAATATCGAACACCAAGAACAACCACTCACACAAACATATCACTGTTACACCGAAATCTTGCACTCTTGATCCATGTGTCAACCCTTTTCCTAATCCCCAAGTTTCTCTCTACTAAAGTTGATTGAGATTGAGCTTTTTCCTACTTTTTTCCCTCTTTAGGAAGGTCGGAACTCGTGTCCTTCATGCTAGGAGCACCGAAGGAATTTTTTCCATTAATGCTAGGTGCACCAGTGCCAGCGCTCTGTCTCCCACTATTAGGAGCATTGACGACACTTTTTCCTTTCCTGCTAAGTGCGCCGGTGGTGTTTTCAGGGCAAAAAACGAAGATTCGAGACCCTTCTTGAAGGTGGATGAGGTGGATGTCTATCCCTATAATTTAGGTGAGGTGGCATTCAGTTTCTAACCTATAGGGAAGATCCCTTATATCCCTCCTCCTAATCCTCAACTTACTCTATCCATTTAGCATTATAAATTAAACCCTCTCTCCATTTGGAAGGGAGGAAGGACTATGGTACTCTTACGCTGGTGGAATTTCTAGGTGATATCTATCATTCTTTGGAGGCTTGGATTTGGCTTGGATTGTTGGATGGAATATTGTAGTGTTAAGGCTAGGTTGTAATGTTCTTCTCCTATGTAATTCTATGTATCTCCTTGATTACATTAATACAGATCTCTTTCCATAAACATTGTTGTTGTTGATAATGTTTATAGCTTTCTTCCTTAACTGTTAACTTAGATCAATTATTTGTTTGGATACACATATGCTGTTTGCTTGTTTCCACATTCTTTATAGGGTTTTGCAGCTGTAGATCTAAATATTTTGGATCTTGGATCAACAGAGAGAAGAGGATCTGCGAATATCGAGTAAGTGATCTATCTATGTCTTTGCATTTCTGATTGATCTAGGAAAGTAGATTGTATTATGTATTTGATTTGTTCTAGATCCACTTGGACTAGGGAGATCCGGATTGATTCTGATTGAGTAGATTTATCCGAAAATAAATTTTGGCGACCATACTAGGGACCGTACATAAATCTGATTTCTTTTGTTTTGATTTCATGTCTCTTTATTAGTCCTTTTGCTAGCCTCTAGAGACCCTACTTTCTTCATTTTTTTCCTTTGAAGAGTGTCTTGCATCCTCTTGATGCTATTTGGATCACTATCAAACCTTCTTGCCTTATTCCATAGGAGATATAGCTTTTATTCTATTTTGTTTCTCCACCGACGCACCTGGGCTATGTATATAGAGCACCATTGTTTCCATTTTTTAATGACATAAGTGTTGACTATATTGGCGCCCTTTTCCTTAGGAGAAAAGGAGTCGTCGACACTTTTACACTTTGTTTTAAGTGCACCACTACCCTCATAGGATTTCTTGTGCAAACTTATAGGAGCGTCGGTCCCCTCATAGGTGCTTTTCTACAGTGTTATCGGAGCGTTGGTCCCCTCACAGGTGCTCTGGTGCAGTGTTGAAAGTGCGCCGCCCTTTGAAACTCAGTTTTTGGCTTAGATTTCCTTCATTTTTGGGTTTTGGTTTGATGTATTTTTGTTTTAAGGCTACATGTGATAGTCATTCACCCTCTAGACCCACCATTATCTCTTCCTCCCCTCAGTCATTGAGTGTTTTGGTTTTTTTGGAGCAATTCTTGTTTGTTTTGGAGTTGTTTGGGTGCTTGTAATATTCCCTTTGATTTCTAAATGAATGGAGTGTTGTAGGTGTTCTCTCTTTTTCTAGAGCTTGGATCAATAGAGAGAAGAGGATCTGCGAATATCAGGTAAGTGATATATCTGTGTCTTTGCATTTTTTATTGATCTGGGAAAGTAGATTGTATTCTGTATTTGATTTCTTTTAGATCCACTTGGACTAGGGAGATCTAGCTTGATTCTGATTGAGTATATTTAAGCGATAACAATAACAGATCAACACATCAATGTTTTGACGTGGTTAAAACCATCGAGAGGGAAATGGTCCATGACCCCAGCCAAATAGCTACTTGGAGCAATTTATTATGAAAAAGAAAAAAAGTTACAAATGAGCTTCTCATAATCGATCAACTAGCCAAGGACCCTATGTTATACCAAAATCGTGTCACCATCATGTGATAAGACCTTTGACATACCTACTTGCCCTGAAATCCCAGCTTCTGGAGTGAAGACTAAATGGTTTCTTGTGAGTCTATCATACAAATTCCCAGCACTGCTCATTGTCCCTTATCCAGGGGCGGTACCCCTGTTCGCACCGCTTTTCATCGATTGTCCACAAGCAGTGCCACTGCCTGTCACCCTTGGTCCATAGGCAGTTATTACCAGAACCGCTCTGTCAAATAAGGAGAAACGCATTACCCCGGGTAAAAGGGTAAAAATAGAAGCTTCTTGAGGCTTCTAGATGATAAACCTCAAGATATCTCTTATCCCTACTACTATGGGTTGGTTGAGCTCGAGATCCCTCATCCTAGGATCTTAGAGGCCACCTCACCCACTAATTTCTCAACCATCTCTATCCATTAAAGCCACATATATATGAGCTCATAGCCATGGTTGAGGGGAGAACATTGAAGGTATTGTTATGCTGTTGGACTGATTCTTGGCCCAATATCATTTGGAGAGAGGATAGAGAGCTAGAGTCGGAGCTTTTGGGGATGAAGAGTTGGTTTCATGGAGATGCATGTCAACACTAAGGCTTGGTTGTAAACTTCTTCATATTTCTAATGCAAGTTGATTTTCTGTCCCATATATATTGTTGATGTTTGATTTCAGATATATATTGCTAGATTCCTTAGTCACTAGCATAGATTAGTAGATCATATTATGGTTGCTTTGATCTATTTCGTGTTGAACTCTTTTGCAGGTACACAGGTGAATTATCAAGGCCTTGTATTCTAGATATCTACAGTGTCTAGGGGGATTTATCAACCTCTATGATCTATTTGTTCTGGATCTAAACCATTCAGACCAACGGAACACCTTGCTGTCCGCAGGAGGTGAAATATTACGATCAACAAATCTGGTGACTCTACTAAGGAATAGTTGTATTCAGTTGTTCTGATCATCCTCAGTCTGCAACTCTTGTCCAAATCCAGGATCCATTTTCTTCAACTCTTTATAGTTAGATCTACTTTCTTATTTGTATTATTCGAGTTTGAAATTTCCAAATCTGTTCAGATCTGAGTTATTTCAATTTTTTATGCTCTATTACCATATTCAATTCAATAGTATCCATCTTAATATAGTCTGTTTTTTATCTAATCCATTGTTCTCTTTTTGTTTTGGCCATCTACAGGGAACCGCAGCAATGCTTTGTCCGAGGAGCAGTGCCATTGCCTGAACACAGTGCACAGTAAGCGGTGCCACCGCTTGTATCCGATTAGCAAGGAGCGGTGCTACTTTGGAAACGCTCTTACCACATCTACAAAGCACGGTACCAAGTAGGCATTAGTACAAAACCCCTTTTTCTTGATTTTTCTTTGTAAAAATTTGGAATTTTGATTGCTTTCAGTTCTGTTATCAAGCTTGTGATATTGAATCTGGTGTGTGTGCCTTACTGCTTTGATGGTTTAAGATTGATTTTGAGTGGAATTTCAAAATTTTGTTTAGTCTTTTTTATTGTTCATCCGCTTCTTGCTCGTTGGTTGTGTTTAAAGAAGGATTTCTTGTTTTCTGAAAGTTAGGGTGCTCATTGAATTCTCTTTTCGTTGCATGTACTGAAAGAAGGACATTATATTAACTTCTAGATTTCATTTCTTTCTTGCATAGTAAACTTCTTTTTCTTCCCTTAAAAAAAGAAAAGTTTTGCTTGAGATTAGGACATCATATTTGAGCATTGGATTCAGGTTTTTTGATTGGCTTCATAAGCTTTCAGGACATTTTAGATCTTTCATCTCTCATGCATATAGGACTATCTTGATCAAAATAAAAAAAATGGTAGTTTTAAGTTAGATTTGCTTATGTTTTTAAGAAATTTGAAAAGTTAGAGTGCATTGGCATATAGGTGTGCTTAGTGTTGTTCTTTTAGGAAAAGAGATTCTCACCCTTCCCATTTGCTTTTAGAAAGAAGAATTTGGTTTGGAGAAGTATTTACTTGTCTTTGATTTGACGTTCATGACTGTTGATTGGTATGATTTTTGGTCTTGAAACAAAAAGAAAAAACACTCTCTTCCCTCCTGTAAGTAGGCATATTGAACGGTAAAGTGATTATTTGCACAAGCATACTACATGGTTTTACTTTTCTGTGAGAACATCATGCATTCACCTAACTGTACAAGTTAAAATCAATGGTAGTTGTAGGTTAAAATTTACGTAGGAACTTGAGTGATAGGTTAGAGATGTGTTCAGGCATCGTAAAATGTAGGAGCTGTCGTTATTTGTTAGTATTACATTCTGGGACTCACGTGGTTCTTCCACATATCGTCAATATATCGAATGGCCTTTCACGTACCCTTGAGGTATATAGAAAGGTACTTCATGTACTTGATTGTATATCAGAAGGCCCCTTGTGTATGGTTATGCATTAGATAGCACTACTACTGATTCGAGCTCCCACGTACCTTGAGTATATCGGGAGACCCCACTAGGGTACCTTATCTATCTGTGAAAAGCCCTTTGGCTGTCTTGTCTAGAGCCATACACCAAAAATAGCATTCGGGGAGATTACTACACATGTAACCTCGAGGTATATCATGAGTGGCATTGGCTTGACAATCCTAGTGAGAGACCTGACTTTTGAACTCGTCCTATCATTTTAAGTCTACTTGTTTTCACCTATAGTTTGAGTAGGGAAGTCTTTTGGTGTTTTTTTTAGATTTTCAGACCCTAGGTTAGATAGGAACTGTACACACTGGCTAAGTTAAGATAGTCCAGGAGAGTATGGGGATTTCCACCCGAGTTTAATTCTGTTTCAGAAGGAAATCCAATGGAAGCTATCGACTGAGGAGCTGCTACCACCTCCCAAGTGGGAGATCATGTGGTGGTGGAAAGTGGAGAACCATATTCTTCACACTCACCTCCCTTGGTCCAATAGCCTTCTAGTGAGGATTCATCTCTCCATCCTCCCGTGGAAGATCATGTTGATGATACCTGTCCAGATTCTGGTCCTAATGCTCCTTTTTGGGAGACACCTATCGGACAGGCCATTGCCTCATTTGGCACCCGTGTAAGTTCTCTTGAAAGTGAAGAAGAATGCAGGAAATACCGTGCTGCTATCCTCCGTGCACAGGAGGTAGAAAAGCAGATTGACAACATACTAGGATCTTCACCAGTTCATTCCACATTCCTTCCTATGGGATATCATTCACTAGCTTATTCTATGAGACCCATTGAACCGATTATAGATCGTCCATTAACAACCCATAGACCAGGTCAAATTTCCACCCCTCTCACCTCTTATGTTATGTCTGATCCAAATTCACCCAAATCTTTTGGATCTGGGGCCCAACCTTCAATTCCCGTGTCTTCAGTACCTTTGAATGCCGGGGGAAACCCCTGACACGACCTACGTTATCTGATCCTGGAGTTGTACCTAGTCAAGAGAATACCTATAACATAGAAACATCTACAGGTTTTGTCCGTCCCACCCACACTAATGTGGTAAATCCCCCATCTAGTTTAGGTCAGCCCTAGGGGGCACAACCTATTTCCATTCAGTATTCTAGTGGTTATGGTTATCAAATACCTGTAGGTAATCATCCATCTAATCCTACTGGAATTCCATTCCCTAGCAACACTTTTACGCCATGGGGGAAACCCAACTGGTCTTACATGCCAGCCATGGGAGGGATACCCATACATACTGTGGGAGGTGCGGAAGGACCACCTTATGGAGGTTCTGGAGGGCCTGGTGGCCCTCCTCATGGTCCTGGTGGTCCTAATGGTCCTGGGGGACCTGGCGGATTTCCTCCTTATGGCTCGGGAGGGTCTAGTGGCCCTTCACCTAGTGGTTTCAGTGACTCTAAAGGTTTTCCACCTCCTGTAGGTTTCGGAGGGTCTGGGGATCTACCTCCTGGTGGTCCTGGTGGTCTTAGCGGTCCCGAGGGATCTAGAGGTCCTTTTCTTGGAGTGCCTAGTGGTCCTAGTAGTCCTAATTCTGGAAATCAACCCCCCATGGGCAGATTTCCCAGTAGTTCTTCCTCACAGCAACCTGTTTTTCAGTCAACCTATGGCCCTACTGGTAATTTCATGCCATATCAATATTACCAGTATTTGCAACCCAATAGATAGTTACCTTTCCTTGCAACTTTGGACTTGCCTGATTTTTCCAAGTTGATTAATGATCCCATTTGACATAATCCCTCGTGGCCTCCCATTCCAGTAAAGTTACCATTAGACATTCCAAAATTCGATGGGAAGCAGGGTGAAGATCCGCAGAACCATGTTATGAATTTTCATTTGTGGTGTTCCTTGAACTCCCTCATGGATCATTCTGTTCGATTACAACTCTTTCACCGAACTTTGATTGGTATGGCCTCGAAGTGGTATATTGAACTCCCACAATATTAGTTTGTGGATTTTGGCTCGTTGGAAACTATATTTCTTACGCACTTTCAGCTCCCTATTCATTATGAAACGAGCACTGATCTTTTAACTTCTCTGCAATAGAACACCTCCACCCACATTTCTGACCATATTCATGAGTGGAGAAGGTGGAGAAGACTTATTAAGGCCCGTATTCCGGATCAGTTGTTAGTTGATTGGTTCTCTAAGTCCTTGTTGCCTCCTATTTCCCGAGATGTGGCCATGGGAGGTGCCATTACCGAAGAGTAGGCTATTAGTAGGGCTCAGTACCTAGACTTGGTTTATTCCCAGTCCGGGACTCTTTATGACCTGATTCCTCAAGCTCCTCGCCCCAGCACTGACCCTGCCAATCCATCAGTAGAAGTACCTATTGACGGGATTGTTGGTTCAATCTAGTCCCCATCCATAGCGAAACCTACCAAGCAAACCCAACCTGTTTCTCCTTTGACTCCTAAGGTTTCTATCGAGGTCAATTCTATTCAAAGTACTCAAACCTTGAGTAATAAAAAGAAAGGTAAAAATTGAAATAAAAAACCTGGAAACCAGCAGGAGACCCCACAATCAACCCATAATGACAACAACATAGGGAAAAGGAAGGCAAAATACCCTTGTCTGTTATGTGGTGGTGACCACTTCTCTAAGGAGTGTCCTTGTCAGGATGAAATCTCTTAGTCTTTGAATTCTAACCCCACACCTACAGTACTTACGGATTCATTCCCCTCCCAACAACAGCTGGTAGACCATATGTCAAACCAGGGTAACTCCAGTTCATCAAAGGAAATTTGTATGATGTCCTCAGATACCATCCATCTGCAAACTTAAAGCCAGAATTATGATAAACCTATAGATAAGCAAGAAGACCAATCTTCGTCAGGGAAAGCTTCCTCCACTAGTTCTATAGAATCCTTGTCTACTATTGCCTTGTCTATCGAGAAGCCTACTCTTGACATGATTTTGCACCCACCAAAGAGTACTCTTTGGAAGGCTGTCTTTAATCCCAATGCCCGAGCTGCTCAATTCTATAATGTGGTTGAAGATCTCACTCAGGAACCTTGTGCGATGTCTACCCTAGAAGTAATCCAAAGTTTCCCTACATAGCGCAAGAACTTGTTGACTGCATTAGGAGCTATAGACCCGGATAACACTAACTTGATTCACTTCAATGTTGAGAACTATAAACCTAGATTACCACATAAAATTGCTTTTCAGATCATTATGAAAGTAATGGGAAAGAAAGTCTTTCGAACGGTACTAGATGAAGGAGCTTCGACCTCGGTGTTATCCCTGACTTGTTGGAAATCCCTTGGCTCTCCCGAGCTTGTTACATCACGTATGACCCTTAAAGCCTTTGATGGACGGGGATTCCAACCCCATGGCCTCATATCAGCCCTAGCGGTCGAGCTGGGGGGAAAAACCATTTCCATCCAAGTAGAAGTGGTAGATGCCCCTTTAGATTATAACCTCCTTTTAGGAAGGAATTGGTTCTATGCCATGAATGACGTTGCTTCAATAGTATTTCGAACAGTCCAATTCTTGGATCTCGGGAGAATTATTACTATTGACCAGCTTGATTTCTGTACAGCGGATGTTGCTACCTCTACGGATAATAAAATCTCCATGTTAGGTTAGTCCCCTCCTCCTTACCGATCAATTGGGGTAGGTATGCTGAAGGATTCATCCCTTATGGGGATTTTTCCCTCCACTCCTCCTAGAACAGATACCGCGACAGTACATATGATCGCTTCATTTGATATTGAGCCCCAGGGCACAAATGTTGTTGAGTCCACCTTGTTGAGCCCACATGAAGCTATTTATGACACCATTCAAACTTGTTCTGATGATCACAATAATGCAATTCATTTAGTGGCTTCGGATCCTTACCATTTCCCATACTGGTTAGCACCTTCTCTTTTGGTTCTAGACTATATCTCTATGAATTTTCCTTCTGAAAAGTCCATTATATAGATCATGAACATGGGTGAGCCCATTTGGGAGGATCACCATCATAGATCCATGTTCCTCCCCAATACCAGTTTGGGCAGCTATGATTTTGCATCCTTGTTTCCTACTGATATTGTCAACATTTCGCAAGGTCCTATGTTGTTGCAAGATATAGATTCTGAAGGAAACCTTTACAACATTACTCAGATGAACCCAATTGACATATCAGCCAAGCTTGATGTTATTGAGCATGTTCATGTTGGGCAGAATTGCTCCATAGATGAATCTGAAGCATATAAGGCACTTTTTAAGAAATTTCATGATATTTTTGCCTGGTCCTATGAAGAGATGATAGGGATTGACCCTTCCATTATGGTCCATGAGATTAAAACTTATCCCATGACTAAATTTGTCAGGCAGAAACTTAGGCAAGTCCATCCTAGGAAGGCCGCAGCTATTAAAGCTGAGATTGAGAAACTTCTGAAAGCTGGTTTTATTTATCCTGTACCTCTGACAGAATGGGTGTCAAACATTGTCCCTGTCATTAAAAAGTAGGGCACCATTAGAGTTTGTATCGAATTTAGGGATTTATTAAATAAATATTGTCCCAAAGACAACTTTCCTACCCCGCACATCGATTAGATTATCGACAACTGTGCTGGAAGTGTCATCTTTTCATTCATGGATGGCTTCTCCGGCTACAATCAGATTGAGATATTTCTCGTCGATCAACATAACACGGCATTCATTTTCCCATGGGGAACCTTTGCATATAAGAATTTACCTTTCGGATTGAAAAATTATGGCACCACGTTCCAGCGTGCGATGTCCTATGCGTTTCACGACATTAAACATATTGTTGAATCGTACCTTGATGACCTCCCTACTCATTCACAGTGATGGGAGGACCACCCTGGTCATCTTTGAGACATATTCCTGAGATGTCTTCATTATAATATACAGCTCAATCCACATAAATGTGTCTTTTGCGTTGAGACAGGACGTCTTCTTGGCTTTGTGGTATCCAAAGATGGCATCCGAATCGATCCTTTGAAGATTGCACCATCATTAATCTACTAGCCCCAACCACCATCATTGAACTCCAAAGTTTGTAGGGGAAGGAAAACTTTCTCCATCGTTTCATGTGCAATTTCGATGAGAAAACGCACAGTTATATGCGTCTCCTCAAGAAGAACACTCCATTCTTCTAGGATGACCAGGCCCAACACACATTTGATAGTCTTAAGCATGCTCTAACTCATACACCCCCCGGACTATTCAAAATATTTTCTCTTGTATGTTGCTGCCTCCGCTACTACCATCGCCATGGTTTTAGTGCAGGACAATCTCCACGGTCAAGAGCATGTGATTTATTACCCCAGTAAGAATCTTATTGATTCTAAAACCCATTATTCACATGTGGAGAAGCTATCTTTGGCCATGATCATCGCTGTGCAAAAATTTCATCACTACATTTTGCTTCGTACTACCACCGTATTGGCAGACCAGAACTCGATGTACTACATTCTGACTCATCAGGTACTCGAGGGAAAGTACTCCCATTGGATTGTCATCCTTCAGGAGTTCGATCTTGTGTTTGCCAAGGCTACATCAAAGAAATCCTTGGTTTTTTACGAGCTTATATGTGACCTTCCCTGTGCTACCATCGAATCTGATCCCAGCGATTCATTTTCGGATGAATTCCTATTCCTAATTAGCACTAGTGATCCTTGGTATGGATATTTGTTTATTTATCTCCAGACCTAGTGTTTTCAGCCGCATCTATCTCACGATGATCGTCGCTGCATTCGTCACCATGAAAAATACTACCTCATCTTGCATGATACCTTATATAGACGTGGGATTGACTCCATTCTTCAGTGATGCCTCACTCATGAGGAGGATGAACAAATGTTAAATGATTGCCACTCTGGAGCATGTGGTAGTCATTTAGCTGGGATGGCTACAGCCCAGAAAATTCTTCGTGCTGGCTCTTCCTGGACTTCTGTCTTCAAAGACTGTCATGAGGCTGTTAAGAAATGCCCACCATGCCAACATTTTTACCCAAAAAGCACACCCATCCTGCTCTGCTTCACCCCATCATTGCCATTGGCCCTTTTTCCAAATGGGGGATTGACTTCATGCATTGTAAACCTACCTCAGCCGGGGGGCATGGTTACATCATCGTAGCTGTGGATTATTTTACAAAATGGGTTGAGGCCATGCCTACATATGCAGAAGATGGTAAGGCTGCCACTCTCTTCTTGTTCAATCATATCATAGCTAGATTTGGAGTTCCACAGTCCATCGTCACTGATCATGGATCCCATTTCCATAATCAAATGACGGAGGAATTGAGTACCAAGCTAGGTTTTCACCATGAAAACTCTACGCCATATTATCCGCAAGCTAATGGTCAGGTAGAGGCCATTAACAAGGTTTTGAAAACTATGCTTCGTCGGATGGTTGGAGATCATCAATCCAATTGGAATCTTGTTCTTTTTTCCTCTTTTTGGGCTTATCGGACTTCTATGAAAACAGCTATTGGTTTCATGCCATTCCAACTTGTCTATGGACTCAAAGCTGTCTTGCATATCCAATGTCAGATTCCATCTTTACAACTCACTGTCGAACTTCTCCCAGACACTTCCATAGAGGAAGCAATGTTTTTGTACTTGAATAACCTTGATCATAGAGATGTTGCCTTTGCTAATAAGGCACATAAGAAACACGTCAAGGCGTAGTACGATAAATTCATCCAGCCTCGTGTTTTCAACGAGGGTGACCTAGTTTTGACTTATGACCAGAGATATGACAAGCTAGGAAAGGGTAAGTTCGAGTCTATGTGGTATGGACCTTTCGTTATTTCCAAGGTGTTAGAGAAAGGAGCCTATGAGTTGATAGATTATGATGAAATCCCTTTAGGGAAACCTCACAATGGGTTGTACCTGAAAAGGTACTATGCCTAGGTCTTCTTGGATGGTATCTTGTATATATGTATATTGATTGAATTTCAGTGTGTTTTCAGTATTTTCAAGATGGTTTTGATTTTTTGTGCCCGCATCTGTTTATACCATCTTTTGGTCATGCAGATGGCTTTCTACAGCTTTGCTGATGGTGCTTGCCACCACACCTTGAATTTAGCCTCACCTGCTTGGGTTCTTTATTCCCCAGCTGAAGATTTGGTCAGTTCAAGAGTGGTTTTCCTAGGTCCTGCTACTAATAACATCGTCGAGTATGAAGCAGTCATTGGTCTTTTGACTGAAGCTTCCTCCCAGGATGTCCGTGATCTAGTAGTTTTGATGGACTCTCAGCTCGTGGTTTGTCATTTAAACCATATCTACACCACTAGAAACCCGGTGCTCCTCCACCTCTTCCGGAGGGTACGTTTGTTACAAAGATCATTTGGAACCATTACATATAGGCATATCCCTAGGGAACATAATGTAGTTGCTAATTCATTGGCTAATTACATCCTAGATTGGCATATTTCCCATTCATGACGTTAATCAAACATGGTACATTGTAAATAAACATGTAAAGACACATAGAACTCATAGAAAATGAATTCATCCATTTGAAACGTATAAACATCATGTAAAAGTATATATATATATATATATACGAAAAATGTTAGAAAAAATAGGTCCCGAGACCTCTTCTGAAGCACGTAGGCTTTTAGGCAAAATCATCATACAAAATACTGAAGCTATTAGCTTTCAGTATACATGTCTCATCTACTAGTGGTTCTCGTGATAGCACATCACTGCTCGAGCCACCCTGCGAAGTAGCCTGCTGAATCAGCTTGGTACTCATGCTGTAGATCTCTGATATCTAGTGAGGAGATCATCTATGTCAGCATCTGGGATGTCCATAGTCAACCTCTCGAGGTTCTCCTCTAGCTCCCTGGTGATATCATCACCCTTTGGCACAAAGTAAGCTTTGGTTTCCTTGTCTAATGGAGATGCTCCTCCAGGCCTCGCTGCTCCAACATCTGCATGAAGACGAATGGTTCTCATCACTTATCATAAAAAATATAAAACATAAAAAACATAAAACCATTTTTCATCTTTATTGTTTCTTGTTTCTTACCAATGTCTCCCCACTACCCTCTAGGTGGGAGTGGTAGGTTAGGATCACCCATAAAATCTATGCCTGCATAGGCATAATCCTCGACCATGAGCATTTGATCCCGCAGCCATCTGAAGAACATGTCACCGAACTTCACTATGCCCCTTCCCGCTCCTGTGCGAGCCATGACCTGAACCCACCTCCACATGCAGGGTCCCATGCTCTCAAACTCCGAAAAGTCACCTGGGGCCTCATCTAGGGGACCCGCTCAAAGAAGAAACAAGCTAAGATGGAACCAAAGCCAAATTGCTTCAGCTCTCCCTGCCCGCATTTAGTCAGCTAATCCTTGAAGATTGGAAGCAATGCTTTTGCCCAGTTGAACATCGTAGGTGCCATTGCCTCTAGGGAATATAGCATATGTGCCCTGGAAGCCTGATGTACACCCTGGCTCCCTGCCATCCTCTGTAGGGTGAACAGAATGATCCGTAGAGCCCTGTCTGTCACTTCCCTGATGGGGATTTTCTTCCCCGATGTACCTGTACCTGGTGCACAGTGTCAATCTATGAGCTCTCTGGTGGTAATGTCCCCGCCACGGGAACCTGTCAGTGAGATAGGGGCACCTCATCTCGATAGGCCAGTCAGGAAGTAGATGTCCTCTACCTCCACTATAAGTATATGTGCCCCCACCTTGAAATAATGCTGTTCTGGATTCCACATTCTCAGTATGTGTTCCAGTAGTCTCTCATGGGACTCCATGCTTGGTGTCTGAAATAACTTTAGAAGTCCACAGTTCTGGAGTGCAGCAATACACACTGGATTCCTTTCAGCAGTGGCATCCTCGTCATCATGAGTTCTTTCCTTCCATATCACCATATTTTGGAATCCTAGACCTACCAAAACAACAATGGTATACATCAATATCATCCTTAAATCATTCTAAATCAAAAGAATGATCTAGTTTTGTATATATCATTGGTTAAATTTCTCCACGGCTGGTACCGCTTGTGCTCCATTGGAGACAGGTAGTGGCATCGCTTGCTCACCTTTTCTTTGGCACGATTCTTGGGTGGTACTGCCTATCCCGCAAGGGGTACCCGCGGTGCCCACAAATAGGATTTTAGGGCTTTCCAAATAGGCCTAAAACCCCATCAAATCCCAAAATAAAAGCTATGAAATGAAAGAAGAAGGTCTTAGATCTTACCTACAACTGACGAGACTGAAAACAGACAGTGGAAACTCCCGGTATCAGCTGTGGAAGATCTGGCTAAAAAATGCTCCAAGTGCTCTCTGCCAAGAGGTAGATAGTGAAATGTTTGGTTTTTTACTATTTACTTGCCTTATATAGACATTTTTTGGGTCTGAACTAGTATAGTTTTGATATTACATCATGTTCCCGCCAAAATCTATTTGTCATAATCCCTTAATGTTGATTTTGGATGCATTTAACACTTGTTTATGAATCATCTGCAGGTTGACTTTAGTAAAAGATTTGGAAAGTTTGTTTATGGATTTTTTGTACTTTTACAAAATGGAAAAGGTCATTGAGCATTTATTACGACACTTTGTGATGCTCGTTAAAATCTAGTATCAAATTTCTGAGTCTAGTTCAAGTTTCTTTCCAGGCTCATAAAATACAATATTGTGTAAAGAAACATTATGGAGTCTTCTTTTCACATCTTCTTTCAAACTCCTTAAACATGAAAAGATAGCCGAGTCTGTTTCTGAATCTTTCCAGGCTTGTAAAAAGTGACATTGTGTAAAGAAACTTCATGGAGTTTTCTTTAAACCCTTTTCAGACTCCCTAAATATGAAAAGATCATCGACCGATCTTGTCTTCTTCATGCTTGTTAAAGTATTTGAAGAGTCTTATATCCAACAGTAGGTTATCTCTTTCTCGGTTCGGATAGTACTATTTATGAGAAAGAAACGCTCTAGCCAATCATGACTGGAAGAGTTCTCTAAGGTATGATTTTATACTTTTTCGGGCCTTAGAGACTAAATCATATGAAAAAGGCCCCAATGGATTCTTCTTTCGTATTCGTTCAGACTCTCTAAACATGAACGATACCGAGTTTTCTTTCAGTGGACTCGTTAAATTAAACATTGAGAGACCCGTTCTGGGAACAAACCCATCCTCTCTCAGGTTTGGAAAACATATGAGACTAGACTTGTCTTCTGACAAGCTATATTGAGTGTTTGTTACCCTCTTTGAACTTGTAAAAATAAAAAGAGGCAGTCGTCGATCATGATGGGGGAAATGGGAAAGGGAATCATTTTGCAAATAATGGCAGTTGTTTGTCGTTACCTTTGAACATGGCACTTGTCTGCACAATCATGTTAGTCAATTGGGTATTCAGTTGATCTCCATGACGATCCACTTTCATGAGTCATGTCAATCCTTTGATTCTTTCAAAAGAATGCATTTTCCACTGTCGCATTGTGTATATGTCCTATCTAGTCATGCTGCCAAGTCATTTTTTCGTGCTACCCAATGTTCAAAGGGAATCTGAAGAAGTCTTACCTCTGCAGTATACATAGCCTTTGTGTCAGTATCTTTGAGTCGGTCATATGGTTACTATGTTCACGTCATTCCAAAACTATGTTCCAAGTTTCGTGTCGTCAGTGTGGGACTCATCATGGCCCTCCTTCGATGAGACTATTCCCGTCGACATCAGCTCATCATCGGGGAAATAGTATTAGAAACAATATTTAGTACCTTGATATCTGTATGCCTTGATGATAGTTTCTCTCGCTCTAGACATAGGTTCACATCATTGACCTTTGATCGATAGAATCTACTGGGTGTCCAACATTAGGACATCTATTCGCACTCAGTATATTGTACTAGAGTACCTTGGGAATCATTGACATTAATGGTGATCTCCCTCGCACTTGTTAATGATTCACATCATTGGCTAGTAATCAAGTGGTTTCTACCATGTTTGACTTCAGATCATTGTAATCACATGGATAGGATCGTACTTTGTGGAAGACAAGACGAATACCCTGGGCATTTGTTTAAAAGTGCTCATTTCTTTTTCCCCAGGTTGTGATGGAGTTTTGTATATCTAGCATGGATCCACATTTGTATGGTCGTGGCTATACTCAAATTTGCATCTGTATGACATAGATCTACATTGTAAGTTTGCTAGTTATGTCTGAGTTTGAGTCCTCTATCACATGTATCTATGTTGTATTCTGGTAGCCATGCTTGTTTATTCCACTCATGGATCTACCTTGTATTGGTCTACAGCTATGAGTTTGGTTACTTGTGTCTATGAGTCAACATATTGATGTACTAAAGATTCCTACTTGATTTCATGCTCTGATTGAGCCAATATTTTTCATCTCTTGGCAACGACTCGTTCTCAAAGCTCTCATTTATCATATCACTCTAAGAATCATGCTTTGGGGGGCATCCTATTATACCAAAATCCTGTCACCATCATGTGATAACACCTTTGACATACCTACTTTCCCTGAAATCCTAGCTTCTGGAATGAAGACTAAATGGTTTCTTGTCATACTATCATACAAATTCCCAGCACCGCTCATCGTCCTTTATCCAGGGGTGGTACCCCTGTTCGCACCACTTTTCATCGGTTGTCCACAAGCGGTGCCACTGCCTGTCACCCTTGGTCCATAGGCAGTTATTACCAAAACCACTCTGTCAAAGAAGGAGAAGTGAGGTACCCTAGGTAAAAGGTTAAAAAGAGAATCTTATTGAGACTTCTATATGATAAATTTTCAGATATCTCCTATCCCTACTACTGTGGGTTGGTTGAGCTCGAGATCCCTCATTCTAGGATCTTAGAGGCCACCTCACCCACTAATTTCTCAACCATCTCTATCCATTAAAGCCATATATATATGAGCTCATAGCCATGGTTGAGGGGAGAACATTGAAGGTATTGTTATGCTGTTGGACTGATTCTTGGCCGAAGATCATTTGGAAAGAGCATAGAGAGCTAGAGTCAGAGCTTTTGGGGATGAAGAGCTGGTTTCATGGAGATGCATGTCAACACTAAGGCTTGGTTGTAAACTTATTCATATTTCTAATGCAAGTTGATTTTCTGTCCCATATATATTGTTAGATTCCTTAGTCACTAGCATAGATTAGTGTTATAGAGATTTTCACCCCACTAGGTGAATCACACATGTATGGCCTTCCCCTGTCCCGCTGCAGACTCATTAGACCCAATGGCCCACATTTTATCCTTTGATGTTACCTTTATCATCCCTAAAACATTATAATATTGATATACGCGGCTTTTTCCCCGATAACCGCGTACATACGCGGATATTTCCCCTATAGTCGCGTACATCGGGATGTGTACATAAATCCAAATCCTTTTGGAGCGTTCCTTGACTTGGATCCGACTCATATGACTCTTGGCCTTCCATATACCTCGAGATCGCTCGGATTA